>OX419338.1:33113381-33153381 GCA_948470475.1 Galaxea fascicularis
AATAACAAATTGTATGCAGCATGTTTACCTAATAAGAGCTTCTAGAGTCTCCGTGGTGGGTCCTCTGTGGAATTCTTCTTCTTTATAATGCAGTGCCTTTGCATAAGCTCGGCATTTGGAGGCTTGTTCGCCCAGGAGATCATTGTTCAACGGAAGTGCACCCTGAAGATGGAAACCACAGGAAAGAAATCTTTATCAAAAGGAACATAAGACGATTAACATTACAGTTTCTCGTTAAAGATCAGGTAGATTTCAATTTCACGTCCGCCGAAACACTTTCCTTCAGCAGATATTACAAAATTTCCTACATTCTGTTTTGTTTTGGTTGTTTGTTTTTGCAAATATTTCCACTTTTGGAAATTTCGAAACCGGCTTTGTAATTCCCAGCAAGGCTACTTCAGAGACATCATTGGTGACAGGTTTACGGGTTTTCACAGGCAAACAACAAATTCGGCTATTTTATGACAAATGAATAAAGGGGGTAGTTTCTAAAGAAACTGTGGTGCTGCGTCGGTGGGGAAGTAGTACACAAAAATTCCTCGATTCGCTCTGACGAAGGGCTAGCGCTCGAAACGTCAGCTTTTAGAATCCCTGTACGGTGGTCAATTTACATTTATCAACTCTGTTGATAATACCGTATTTTATGACAACATTCGCCCTAGCTTAATTAACAGGCTTTTCTTTTGTTTTCAAGCGTTTCTTCTCTGATTCTCTGTACCCCCCCCCCTTAGGACGGACTGATACTCCCCAACCCCCTCCCACTTAGCAAGGGATGATACTCTCCACCCCCTCCCCCTCAGGAAGAGCTGAGACTCGGGTTACGTTCAATCTTGAACATATCTCGCTCACAATAGCTTTCACTGCCGTTTTACCTTCTCTGTGTGTTCCATGAACTCAGCAAGGTTAAGCAGCGTTTGAGTGATTTCTGGAATTTGAGACTCCAAAGCCAACTCTAAATGTTTCACCAATTCGTTCTGCAGTTCCTCGTGTAGCTCAGACCAACAAGAAACAAAGGCAACATTGAACAGGTCCCTGAAAACAACAAACACGACAGTGAGAAATAAAGAAACAAATACGGCAGCGGCATACAGCAGTACAAGATGACAACGTGCCGCTATGAGAACGACAGTCACTATGTAACGACGCAAAAAGCACAGCAAGAGTAGCCTACAAGTTAATCCCTTATTTTTGTTATGGCGCGCCGGAAATTGTTTCTCTCGCTTTAGTATCCCTGTGAAGAATTACAGACTACTCTAAGTACTTCAAGATAAGCAAGAGGAAAAACACAGTCGTAGCAACGCTGGCCATGGAGCGACAATGACAAACACATAACCAAAAAGGAACACTAAGTCATGCCAATGGAAAACATTACGAAAGATGAAGAAACAATTTAGTGAAAAAAGACAATGGCTCTAAAATTACAACATCGACTCTGCCACCCAAGATTTAGTGAGTCTTACAGAAAACGACAATGGCTCTATGATTAAAACGTCGACTTTGGTACCCAAAATTAAGGGCAAAACTTTATGAGGCGTGATAACCGCCAAAATGAGATTTTGTATTATGATATTCCAGCATGCTGTTTTAGAATTTTAATTTAGTATTGTAAAATCCATTGCGGAATTCTTGTATTCTTGTCATGCGTTTCTGCAGTCTATTATGCGCTTAAGCATGTTACGTTGCTTTTGTGTTCTTTTGCATTATATCATCCCAAACTGGCTTGTGCTCTTCTCATTCTAGTTTAATGAGTAAGGGTGCAACGCAATTACTTTCTGGTTTCGTAAGCAGAAATGACCTTGCACTTACTACCCTAACCCTAACCTAGCTTTTACTTTCAGACATTTACCTTTCACCAAAAAAAATAGGCATTAGCCGAGATCTCGATAAAGTGGGCCAGGCCACCTAACCGGGTTGGCCCACATCCACGTAAACAGGCCCTACGTAGGGCGTTTCGATGTGTGGCCCTTGAGGGCGAAGGGTCTAATTGTTTTAGTATCACCCAACTAGTCGGACAGAAAAGGCAACAATAAAGTTAGCAAATGGAAGTTGAAGAATAAAACGAAAGAAAGCGTCACGCTCGATATCTACTATATATTCCTCTAGTAGCGTAGCCAATCAAAATGCAGGTTTTGCATTAGTCCACTAGTTGGGTGATTACTGTATCAAACACTCGAAAAACCTGCAAACTGGTTAGAGGAAAACAAACTTGTCACGATCTGTCCCTCGTTTTTACAAGTTACTTCGCCGTGTGGATACCTCATGGAAGACTCTGAATTTGGCGAATTAATTAATGTTTCTTGTACTTGCTTTGCACTCGTCCATTTGTTATGTAAAGTGTTATCGGAAAACATTCCTGTAAGTGAGGTAAGTAAATATACGTCTGAAGAATGTGGATACAGAGGTACCACATGCAGCTTAAAGGGGGGGGGGGATTGTACCTTGCAAGGGGTGGGTAAGTCTGTGCCGTTGCCCAGCATGATCTGAGGGCGGGAGAGGGCGATTCTTTTAAAAGTTCAGCACTCAATCGCCGCAGCCATTCCATCCAGTCGTCTTTAGAAACACACCTTGCAGCTCCCCAGGCCTAAGAAAAAAAACAATTATACCTGGATACGGAATCTAGCGCACACTCTGAATGTAGTTACATTTTTAGTTCATCCTGTAGGTGATCTGTCTATAAAGTTTCGAGATGAAAGACTGAAACGCAATGCAAATTAGAAGAAATATTTCTGGGATCACGAAAGGTCTTTCTTTTTTTTTTTTAATATCTATTTGGGGGTCATTTGAAATTTATGAGCGAGGGGGAGGGGTGGTTGTTTTACCAGCCAGTTTTTTAAAGAATAAAGCTGCTTTGGCGTTTCTCGAGGAGATGCGGCTATTTTCTGGAAAACGTAGTGTTTACAGCGCACGAATGAAAACAAAAGGGATTGGTGTCATAAGCTGTGATTCTCTTACCCTTTGAAGACTGTCAGCTTTGAAAGTAAGTTTCTTAATGCTAGCAGCTTCGATAGCAGCATTAGTGGCTGAGTCATCTGCTAGGTTGCCTCGACCAGCCTTTTGCCGACGAATCAATACTTCGTTTTCCCAGTCCAACAAAAATGGACTCTGAAAAGCAGGTAACAAAAAAACTCGCAATCAATACCTAGCCACGAACTCCTAGAAAAATCTCAACACAGATAATTTCTAATTCAAAATTAAGGATACTATTCTCTCGAACGTTCTACCATTTCAATGTTTGAGATAGGTACTAAATTTAAGATTAGCAACTCAAACCAACCTTAACAATCTTGCAAATCAGAATCTCGTAACGCTGGTGTTGAATTCGATGCTTTACAATGACCTAAAGCCACAAAGAGACAAGAGATATAGCAACAACAAAACTAACAATGTGCCGTACAGGACAAGGAAACTTGAAAAACAGTGCAGAGGCTCAGAGGTAGTCAATCATATCAAAACATCAAAGGAAAAAGGGAAACGTTCAGGGCGGTGGTATACTTTTGGGAGAAGACGAAGTCCTACATGTGCAACCCCTTCAGCAATGGACAAGCTAGCCTGTTGCAGTCTTGAAGTTAGTCGGGACGAGTGAAACGAAAAACGAGCGCAAAAAAATAAAACAGGGTAAAGACTGGGGAAAGACTCCTCCCCAGTCCTTGCCCATCTTTTTTTCCCACGCTCACTTTCTTCCTTCGCTCGTCCGACCAACTGGGAGACTGGAACAGGCTGTTGGCATGCAATAGTTCGACACTGCACCTTGTTAACTGTAGGGATGAAAGTAGAATACTGCTTTCCGAGTTGAAACACCAGAGAACACAGAGTGTCCATAGCTGTACTGCGGAGTTCAGGACAAGAGTCCAGCGTCCTGATGATTGGGTGAATGATCCGTGAAGCAAAGTCTGTAAGATCCAGTGACTCACTCAGACGATCTAGGGTCTCCAAGGCACATCTGAAACAATGTCAATTGAGAAACAGTGCCATTTGTCAGGTACTATAAAGTTTACAACTAATCACAAATTTGGAAATCGTAAAGTTACTGACGAAATGATCGAAAAAATGTTGAACAAAAAACTGGAAACGTTCCTAAAAGGTAAAACCTGCAGGCTTCATTATTAGAATAGAAATGCTGGGTACGTTAACGACAAAAAATCACTAGAAAACTTTTCATATAACTTATACAAAATAACTGTTTCCACGGACCAGAGAGAACAATTATGCCCATCACATATGATCATGATTTTCAGAAATTTGATGTTTCAGGTTGTAAAAGTCGACCCCACAAAGCCTAGATTCAAATTTCAGCGTATCTAAACAAACGTTCATCTATTCAATGTTGTATCATCGGGTAACTGGTAATCCTTTAAGCCCTAAGATCAAAATTTAAATTCTCATTTGTTGCCCTACACATTTCCTATAGAGGTAGTAGAGAGAAGTTGTCAAGATATCAAGCAAATTCATCTTGTGTGATCCTATCCTTGATTCTCATGACCACTCTGTTTTTCAAGGCGTTTATATTACAAGGAGAATTTGATGCTGATCACTCGCAGGGTTTTAAGGGTTAAGACTGACCTTCTCACACTGAGGGGAATATCAGAAGAGTCAAACAGTTTCACCACAGGCGGCACCAAAAGATGGAGGTAATCATCAAGACTGGAGCCAAACATCTGAAGGGCATTTAACAACTGAAACAACACAGAAACAATCAGGGGTTTCATTAGAAGCCGGCAACCGGCGAAAATCGCCGCCTAGTTCGTCAGAATTTACCTCTCACCGCCGCCTACTTTGTCTAGATTTCACTAAAATGATTAAAAAAAATTAATCAGGTTGCCGCTTACTTTAGCAAACTCAGAAGGGTATTTCAAAACTTATTGAAACCTCTGAACAATACTCGCAAACAGGCTCTCATGTTAAAGCCAGCGGCCAGTTTAATATATAATTTGAGTGGAATTTTAAGTCTGCTCCTGAGCTTGATATGGGGACCGCTGGTCAGTATTTTGTACCACCTGCTGAGCCTTCTGTGGACACAAGTGGTCGGGCCATCACCCAGCCTCCATCCAATCCTCAGATGCAAGTTACTGGGGTACTGTCCATAACACCAGCACTTACGTTCCTTATTGTTTGCTGATAATGTGTTGGTTCTGTTATTTGGTTTTACCAACGGAAAACCAACGGAATTGATAATGTCAATAGCCCATTTTACAGTTGTGTGTTGAGTGACCTGGCCTTTGAGTGGAAGCGAGGCTGGGGGTGACCTTGTTTTGATACAGACCTCATTGCTTTTCTCATGTAAATCATGTTGTTGTTATACGAACTAGTCCACATTTGCACGAGAAAGACAGAGAGGTTTGTATCAAAACAAGGTCACCCCCAGTCTCGCTTCTACTCAAAGGCCAGGTTACTAAACACACAACTGTAAAGTGGGCTATTGGCCACCGTACAGCCGAGGATTCTAAAAGCTGACGTTTTGAGTGTTAGCCCTTTGTCAGCGCGAGTCAAGGAATTACGGACTGTGTATGGTTTATATACAGAAAGATGGGGCTTTGCCATTGGTGGTGACGTGGCAAGGTGAAAAGCATGCAATAATATACTAATTGAATAAAAAGCGTTCGTTGATACCGTGGGATTAAGGGTGCCGATTTGAAAGATTAATTTTTGCTATAGCTTCTTGCGACTTTCCGTGGTGGCTTGATATAGGGAAAGGTCGCGGATCGCCATGTATGGTTTGGAATGGTTGGGGAGATTTAAATTTCGAGCCACTGGTTTGGATGCGTCTTTACGAAATACATATAACCATTTGAAGGCGGAAAAAAGTATTTCTATTTATAAAAACATGACTTACCTTTGTGGTAACACTCCTTTGAGAGCTGTTGTCGTGCATAAACACTTTGAGAATCTGAGGGATGATCTGCGGCAGGTAGATCTAAGCAAAAAGAGTGGTTTTCAATCAAGCGTCGAAAATAATTTGCATTTGCTTTGGTTATGCCTTATTTTGCTCTGTGATTGGTTGACAGAACTCGCGCCACTTTTTCAGCCAATGAGAAGCAAAACCAAAAACCACTCGCGAGTTGCACGCGCACATTTTCCCGCGCTTGGTGCCGGTTGGCATGTATGTAATTACTTCAAATTCTGATTGGTTCACTGAACTGTTTACCTCTCTTGTGATTGGTCAGAGTAATTCGTTTGGTTTTGGTCTCTGTTCAATGAGTAAATGACATAACAAAAGTGATTCTCATACAAACAATACAGAAGAGTGGTATGAATAACTGGGTAATTAATGTTTATATCACACAGTTAAGTGACTAAAGGAGACACAGATAACAATGGTGAAATGTACAAATGCTGGTGGACGAACAAAACGAGTTAATGAGAGATGTATTGTCAACCAGCATGGCGGCGATGACGTAACGTGAAAACCACCTATACATGTTTATACCTTAAACTCTCCACCAAGAGCAGTAACAATCTGTTCCACCAACAAAATTATTGTTGTTTGCATTGGACTGTTTAGAATCCAGTACTCCTAAAACGTTAAATTTAATAATTATTCAAAGTTTAATAATAATAATAATAATAATAATAATAATAGGTAGAGAGCTTAAGCAACGACGACGGCGACGGCGACGGCAACGAGAACGTCATTTCAAAATTGACTTCTCGTTTTCGTAACTTTTTCGTGATTACTCCAATTTGTTTAACATGAAAAATGCTGGCGAGCTGTCCAGGGTCTAAACCACTGTCAACACTGTAAAAGCAAAGAAAAGAAAGAACAACTTTCCGTCATTCCCTCACGTTCTCGAGAATTTGGTCATTTCATGTTGTTGTTTTGCAAAGGACGGCAAAGAAATGTACCAAAATGTAAAACGTACACAGTACAGTTTTTGCTCATTTAGCCTATTGTTTTGTGGCGTTCTCGTTGCCGTTGCCGTCCTCGTTGCTAAAGCTCCCCATTATTATAAAATAAGCAGTTTGTCGTCATAACAAGACAATGAACACTAAACCAAAAGACATTGAACAAAGTAGTCAGACGCCTACAGTAAGGTAAGAGAACAGGTTTAACAGGTTTTCTAAAGCATTGATCAACAAGGCGTATGCCAGAGCCCCCAAAAGCCCCCTCCTCTTGTTGGGATGAGTCCGTCGCAGGGTTAGCCCTAACAGGACGTCTGTGTTGCTACCACTACAGCTTAGTTAAAGGAACATAACAATGTTTCTAGTCTTGTGTACACATGCATGTCCCAATGAGGTTTCTTCCGTTGTTTTTCACCTCTATTAACCGGTTAGTAGCCATCTCCCAGCGGGTGGCCGTTTAAGAGGGGTTTAACCATACATATACGGCTACATGCACCACCAAGCTAAATGGATGACATTTCAGTTAATTCTCATACGAAACACCTCTCACACTTGTTAGACCCTCCTTTGTTTTCTTCCCAACTCAGATTTACCTACCTTCATTTACAACAAACATAAAAATGTCCAGCTTAAATTGGTTGCAGTGGGAATGAGCACGCAAAACATTCTTATGCTTCCAAGGAATTTTTAATAAGGAAAAAATAATGTAGTCAAGATGACAGAAGCCAAACCTTAATCAGGGCAAAAATTTCATCCAAGTAATTTCTGATGTGTTGCTTTACAATGGATATCAGAACTCCAAGCTGCTGAAGTACAAACTGTAGAGAAAACAATATAATTTATGCCATGCCATCGAAAATACAGCCGATCAGAATACAGGAAAGCCGTTGTACATTTTTCGGTATTCCACCGAACCTTCCCATCGTGCACCGCGTTGATTTTGTGGAGCTATGTATTTTCTATAACACGGTATAAAATAGTTATGCAGACCTATCGCGAGATATACCAGGGGATACCCCACTTATCACTTGTATTTTCTTGGCATACACACTCGCCTAATGGCTCGTGTATACGAAGAAAATAAAAATAACTCGTGAGATATTCCATGGTATACCACTCGAAAGTATTGAACTACTATATTTATGTAATATCATAGAAATCACATTTGATTTTTATTTGTCATTTGTCTGTGCATTTAATCACTTATTTTAAGGGTGGATTTGATGTCCACATGTCCAATTGTTTAATGTTAATTATTGATATGGAGGAATTAAAAAAATATATTAAGTCCTGGATTGCTGGAGAGAAGGAAGAACTTAGGATTTTGCACCTAACCTACGTCAATTTCAGCTGGGGGTAATTACGAAATGATGCAACTTTTCTACAGGGTTGCAACTCGTTGCGACAGAACAAAATATCCTGACTTTTCCCTGACTTTTCACTGACCATCCAAGGCAAATCCTTGGGCAATAAGCCCAGCAACGAAGCCACAGAAATCAATTCCTTTGCAGGAGTTTTTGAAACGAACACTTTACTACCAAGGAATCTCCTCCCCAAACCAAATGGCCAGCCAAAAGTAAGTTTCCCTGACTTTTAACTGACTTTCAGGTAGAATTTAGAAATTCCCTGATTTGACACACAATTCCCTGACTTTTCCCTGACCTCGAAAAAACTCTGTTTTTCCCTGATTTTTCCCTGAGCGTGGCATTCCGGTTCCAGTGTTTACTTACCTCTCGGAATGAAGCATCACAAGTTCTGATAACATTTAGAAATGAAGGCATGATCTAAAAGGCACAAAAGATTCAAATTGAACTGAGTAATTTTCCACAATCACTTGAATAAACCCTAGTTTCCATAAGATCGCTGACGATCGCGGATCACAGATCCCCAAAAGTTCTTCGATCGCCTGGGATGGCAGAGAAAGACAGTTCTGCGATCGTGATCTTAGACACTCGGAGACGATCGTAAAATAGAACCTGTTGTTGTGATTCCGCTTACGTTTGAGTTGCATTCAACAGAAGCATTTACGACGTCATCCAAAGCAATTTTACCAGTTCAAATAGAAAAGACTCGCAGCACTGTACAGGGTTCGTACACTTTTTCCGACCAAAAATTCAAGGACTTTCCAAGGCCTTTCAAGGACACATTTTTCCATTTTTCAAGCACTCCAAGAGGGTCAAAATCAAGCCAATATAATGCCACATCAGATTTTCGTCTCAGACACTCTTTGTAGGATAAAATTGGCAACAAATTTCAAGGACTTTCCAGCACCGACAGATCAAGGGTAATGACCAGAATAAACGTTTTGCGTTATAATTTCAGCATAATGTACAAAGGAAAAGCAGGTAGTACAATCAAATCTGCAATGAAAATAAAACACCGTTGAAAAGCATTTACCTGGGAGAGATAAGTGACACATTTCATCCCGAGGCTCGTGAAAATAAATGTCACAGCCTGCCAAAGAGAGAGAAAGTTGAAACATAATTAGAAGCAAATAAATCCAAACAAAATACACTGTTAATCAAGACTGATGATCGCTTGACTCAAAGCGTTATCAACCGTTGCCAATTACAGTGAATAGCATTACGTCACACGCGCATCCACCCATATTGATAGGATGGTCTTCTATGGCATTACGAGAGAATAATGCCCTAGCAATTAGCCAATAAGATCGTGAGCTTTATCAGCTACAAACACCAGCCATCGAATAAGTGTACCTGAATAACCATTGTGTGGTGACTGGAGAGAGAAGAATCTCTAACAATCCGCATGAGTGCTGACACAGCTACTGCGGGGTAGAACTCCTCCAGCTGAATGCTTCCCATGGTAACCAGCATCTCACTTGTGTTGGTATCAGCTATGGATTAATGAGTGTGGAGTCCTGAATTTTTGGAGTGTGGAGAGTGATTCACGTTTGCTTTCGTTTTGCATTGCTATGTTATAAGACGCTGGAAAAACAACTTGACAGTGTGTGGTTTAAACGCCAAGGTTGTGCTCATCTTTCAAGGGAGGTTAGTACATGTATTCTGACCATACGATTTCAAACAACATTTAACACGCTTCTACTTGCAAGAGGTGTTCGCTTACAGGAGGTTGAAAAGAGTAGCGTTTCAGTGTAGACATCCTCAGGAACAGGGCTCACAAGAGGCCCAACAAGTGGAGGTTCAACTGTGTCGTAAAACCAATGAGACAAACGTTCAGCGTAGCTCGAGGCAGCTTAAGATTAATAGGCCATTTCCGAATTACCTCAGGCCTCTTTTTCAAGGCGAGTCTAGGTGCTCATCCTTTCATATGCAAATCAATTTTCATTCACATGCAACTAAACTCATTTTCATGTGAATAAAAATTGATTTGCATATGAAAGGATGAACACCTAGACTAGCTTTGAAAAAGAGGCCTGAGGTAATTCGGAAATAGCCTATTGTGTTGAAGAATTGCTCATTTCATCTGTTTTGTTATTTCTTCAAGGCTCACCCAAAGAAATGCGTGAAATACAACAGGGCACAATTCAAGTCCTATACAAGGTATTTAAAAGCCAAGACCAACCCTTAAATAAATACGTTGAGACCCAAACTCAAAATATACACTAGAATACAACACGTGAATGTGACTATAGCAACTCATAACAGTATATTTGAACTGTGGATTTTAGAAAGAAGATCTGAGGTATCATAGCAAGCAGCAGTTATGAACACTATTTAAGCGGTAGTGAAAATAAAGCCTGAAAAAAGTCAGCTTGTATTTTTTGCAGGCTTAAAGTAGTCCAAGAGGTGACAGTGCTGGAAACAACAATCGGTCATCGGATATTGCCCGACCAAATTTTGAAAATGTCCGGCCAATCTCACATTATGATCGGACATGATGTCCAAACAAATTTAAAAACAGTTTTCAAAATCCCGTAATGAATTATGTTATGCTAATTACTGTCCGATCAAATTGGTAAAATGTCCGACAAAAAAGGAAGATTTAAAAATTACTTCCAGCACTGAACTAGTGCGATGATCAATTATATCTTCAATACGACGAGTGTCTGAAAAATGCTATATAACCGGACTTTGAGAATCTTAAGGACAATATATCAGTTATCAGCAAAAACAAGTGCACACAACATTAACGTTAACTTTACCTGCTTCACTGTCGGTCATGTCTTTGCTTATGGCAGCGGAGTCACCATCCACTAGCATGCCTCCGGTCTGGTTAAGTTTGTGCCTGTAAGGATCTAATGCCCCAAGGAGTCCAAGTACCCTGATGGCCTTAAAAAAATGAACAAAGTATCTGCTAAAAGACGATGATACGGTGGAAAAGAGCCATGCCCAGTTAGAAGGATAGAGCTGTTGCGTCACAGAGGTTTCGTTTGCGTCCGGACGGTGGACGTGACGTCTGGTTGTTTGACATGAAAAGTCCGGTATTAACGCATGATAGTTCACACGAAAGTCTGGCGCCCGCTTGTTCAACCGATGAATCTAGTACTGTAAAATGTTACCGAAAACCCTGCGCATCAGCAGACAGGAAGCAAAACATCAGGTTAGGGAATCTGGGCTAAAGACTACAGCTGTATACTGCAGCAAAAACAGGACGATGGATGGTTTTCTATTCTGAGACCTTTATGTTCCAATTTTGAAAGTGTAAATAGTAAATACTTTACCTCTCTTCTAATCCCTGGTGCCTGCTCTGTCTTCAGGAAATTTAGAAGGACTTCCAAAAGATTTGGATACTTCCTGTACGGTTCTACAACATACCTGAACAGAATAAAACATCACTGGATCAGAAGACGAGTAGGCAATCATTGAGTTAATTATCAACATCAGTTCCTTTCTTCCAATGTGGGAAACAGACCAATCAGTAACTTGCAGAGATTTAACTGAATGCTTTCTGGCAAAACTACACGCGATTTTTAACCCTTCACACCCCACAAGTGATCAGTATCAAATTTCTCCTTGTAATATCAACGCTTTATAAAACAAAGCAGTCACGAGAATTACGGACAGGATCACACCAAATGAATTTGCTTGATATTTTAACAATTTCTCCCTACTATTTCTATAGGAATTATGTAGGGACAACAAACAAGAATTTAAAATTTTGATCTAAGGGTATAAAATGGCTAAAATAGTTTAAAATGGTGGTGCAAGCCATGGGTTTGTTGGTGATGATGATGATGATGTACATATACATCGCATTAACAACACTTAGTGAAAAAGTATAAAAAAACACTGAGGCAAAAGACTGACTTCTAACGACACATGCAGGCGAAACTCACCCAGTACTTTCTACCAGCTGACCAAGGGTCCACAGGGCAATCTGTGAATTCAACGCACAAGTCACCACTGGTTAGCAAAGGGACGTCACAGCAGTTTCAAGGTAAAATCTCATGTTCTTTTCTGCAGTACTTTTTTTCACCACTGCTTACCTCTCTCTTGGCAATAAGGGATGCATCCTGCAACATGTCCAAGATGATGGGACAAAGCTCATTCAGCCATTTACTCATCTCAGTTCCACTAACCTGGTGAGATCAAACGAAATGGGTTACTGAAGCTGAAGGGGACTCTATCGTGAACGTTTTGCTGTTTCCCGGCAAAAACTAGACTAAAATGCTTCTTTATGCCAAAGTTCGGTAAAATTTAGGAGAAAGATTTCAATCGATTTTTTTTGCAGGAATAGTCATCCACAGTACATTTTTGGACATGGTGTCAAGATGAGGAGCGATAATTTGCAATACTTAAGCTAAATTTTTAAAAAACCGGTCCATTTCCATCCTTGCTATCCGTGACAGCAGGAGATAGTATTTGGTCTCAGTGTAGTTACAAAGTCTTAAGTAAACAAACTGCATCATTTTTTTCTGGGTTTACACTGATTTCAAGTCAATCTTTTAGCATTTTACAGTTAGCCCCTAGCTCGTTCAAACGGAGAGAATTTTGGATGAAGGGCAGGCAGCTGACCAAACAAAAAAACAACTGACAACTGCCGATGGGTAGACTCACAGTAAGGCTGTAGACAAAAACCAGCCGTAATTTTGCGTTGGCCAAGAATGCGAGCACTCGTCAAATGAAAGGTCATGAGCGAAAATGAAATCATAGATTGAGACTGGGGAGAGACCCTAAAAATAATCTCTCGCTGGTGTATGAGGGTCGAGCGCGCAACAAACGCGATTTCATGTCAAGAGCGATTTTGAGAAACACACTGGACTGCTTTATGCCATGCAATGCGCGATTTGAGAAAAAACCTGACTGTTTTGCAGTCTAGCAAGGCTTACGTTCAAGCTACAAAGCACATGTTTACAAAATTTAATGACTTCTAATTCTTAAATAATTATTAATTTACAACTTGCAACATCTACTGGTGCTTACCTGGGCATGCTCTCCAATAGCTGCCAAAACACTGATAACCACATTGGGGTCTTGATCTCTTAGCTTTGGAATCAGAGCCTGTCAAAACCCAAATAATATACAGTACAATCAAAAACTCCTGTCCAGATATTTGTAAGGTAATTATTAGTGAAATTCTCACTCGCCACTTCCATGATGTGCAATCGACCTTGATTGATGGATTCAATCATTTTAATTCATTAAATTAAATTATGGTGAGTTTATATAGCTTTGTAATCGTTTCTATTTGTCTATCTGTCCGTCTGTCTGTCCACCCGTTGTCTGTCTGTCCACCCGTCTGTCTGTTCGTATGTCTGTCTGTCCGTCTTTTCGTCTGTCTGTCTGTCCATCCATCTGTTTGAGTCTGTCCGTCCATGTGTTCTTCTGTCTGTCTGTCTGACTGTCCATCCATCGGTGTATGCGTGCACGAGCGTTCGTTTACGCATTCGTTCATTTATGCATTCATTCCATTTATTTCATTTTTTTGAGTGCTGGTCAAACCAACCTTGAGGATGGGTTCCATGTAAGGCCTTATTAGCCTGGGTGCATTGGACACCAAATGCCCCAACATGCGAGCACTCTGTTCCTTGTTGCGGCCAACTCCACTGTACTCGAGTTCAGTCAAAATCTTTAAGAAAAAATCTCAAAGATTAAACATCACGTCCACAAAACTGTTACATGTACATAATTTAAGTCCCACCACACAGTAAATATTTTGGCCCTACAGTCTGTAGTACTACTCTGTGACAGACAAACTACAACAAAGCATTGTGCCTATTTCTTGCATAACATGTTGTTACTGTAGCCAGTTTGTATCTTGCCCAGACCTGTGTATTTTCGTACCTTTTAGGTCACATTCACGACCTTAGTGTTTTGGGTGTAGTGTAGTCGATAACAAGACATAGTAGTTTACGAGATTTTCATAGATTTTTTTTATCTTGTTTAGTGTTGTGTCTATTCTGTTGTTCCAAACGCTGAACAAGGTTACACATTTTCTATACACTTCAGTTTTTCGCTTTCCTATAGTTTTGTATTTTGATGATGATTGAGTTTAGTTCAGGCGATGACAGGCTTCTCCTTTTATAACGGCGACCGGCAATTTTTGCCACTCTGACTTCAGCCAAAAAACAAATTAGAAAAAGGTCAATATTATTTGTGCTTTCTCCGCCCACTCTCCTTTCTTCGACTTCAACTCTGTTTGAAAGGGAAAACCCTGCAGTCATCACCACATTAGTGTTTTGTCCCTGTATTGTTTTGTTGAACAGTTTTGCGGCATCTGTTGGTCCCTGTAAATACTCCCAGCAAGCATGTTTTAATTACAGTGATAGTAATTTATTTTACAGAAGTTAGAAGTACATGTCCATGTAGTCATACATCTACCTGAATAAGAGTTTTCCTCAGTGATGGCATGATATAGGCTGGGTTCAAACTACTCAGCCTGCCAATTGTGCAAATAGCCAGCTCCCGAATCTCAAACTCCTGAAAAATTGATCAGAATTGATCCTTCAGATAATTTTAAAAACTCAAATAAGAGTTGCTGTATGCAACCTTTTTTCAGCGGTAACTATTTCTTAATATGATCCATATTGCAACATAATTATTTCACTTATTCATTACAGTTATTTCTTAATAAGATCCATGTTCCTTTTTTAAGACAGGATTTTTGTACCCTCCTCTCACTTGGATCCAAGTCCGTTTATTTTTGCATTAAAATTATTTCAAGCTAGATTTTTGAGATTTGTGAGACAAAGGAATTGATTTAACCTTGGTTAAATCATTTTAACCTGAAATTCATTTTGATCTGCAACGTATATCAAAAATGCTACAATATTTTTATGCAGTGCTGTGTGAATATACAGGCTATAGAATCAATTTGTCAGATTTAAAGAAAAAAACCTACATTTTTAAGATATCAGAATTAATTATAACACACGATTTAGTAATATACAAATAATATAATTATTGTTGCTGTTGTTGTAGTAAAGCGAAATTAATTACATTAATTGGAATTTGAGAATTGTCAAACCCCTCCACTAATGTTTAAGTTTTTTCTGGTATTTTAGACCAGGCCCCGGTTGTTCAACCGTTGGATAGCGCTATCCACCGGATAAATCACTACCCAGCGGATAAGTATTGGGAAAGTTAATTGCACTATCCACTGGATAGATATTTATCCGGTGGATAGCACTAACCAGCCTTTGAGCAACCGGGGCCAGCTGTTTATCTGTTATTTATACAACTCCCTTTCCAGGCCAACTATAATTACAGGTATTTGGGAAATATTACTTCCACTCACCTCATCATTAAGAGCCACAAACAAAGCTGACAGGTTTTCTGCTTGAGCCAAATGAGCATCAAATCTTTCATCCAGTGAAGAAAGGACACAAAAACGAATGTCTGGATCTGAAAGAAGTCATTTAAGATCAGCATCAAACTTCTCATTGAAATATCAATGCTCTATAAAACAGAGTGGTCAGTAGAATTACGCACATGATCACAAAGGATGAATGTGCTTGATGCTTTCACAACTACTTCTCTCCACTACTTCTATAGAAACTTGTAAGGTCACCAAATGAGATATCAAATTTTGATTTTAGGGCTTAACGAGTTGAATCTACCTACCAGGATCAGTGATTCCAACCATAAGCATCTTGGACAGCACTTCCGAGACAACCTGTGTTGAACTGGCACTAATAGTAGCATGATGGAGAGCACTGGGTACAACCATTGGCTGTGACACAAGGGGAAACAAATGCAACAATTATCTATTAATTAATTATAATCTATGCCATTATCATGTTATTTCTTACGGTAATTATTTTATAACAATCCCTCACCAAAGATGAAGTGAATATTTTCGAATAATCCCTGAGACAAAGTAAATAATATTTTCAGAGCTACACAACAGATAAATCAGTAATCAACACATTTTATTTCCAGTGTAATGGTCACATGCACCTGCCAGGGCCCTACCATTATTTTGTTTTGCTTTATATTCACCACCTAGTGTGGTGAATTCTATAACGTCATACAAGGAATCACTCAACCAATCAGATTGCAGGAAACTCCTTGTTCAGCTCTGAAGTTTTACTAATAATCTATCCAAAGATAAACTTAAAGTGCACCTAACCCCAAAATATTTTTTTCGCTAAAAAAAATCTTTGCACCTGTTGGAAAAGCATTGCACTCTTTTTTGTAGTTTTTCACCAAATGTTGGCTTTTTATAGGCTTCCAAACTTACGAAAAAATAAGCATCATTTGGTACACGACTGAGTGGGAAGGGCGTGGGTCTATTCTTGAACTGACGTAAAAAACTGATTGTATGCATGTTTACAAAGACTTAATGTGATGCAAATCAGTTTGTGACCTCAAATCAAGAATAGACCCACGTCCCTTCCAACTCAGTCACGTACCAAATGATGCTAATTTTTTCGTAAGTTTGGAAGCCTATAAAAAGTCAACATTTGGCAATTTAAAAAAAGAACAAAAAAGGGTGCAACACTTTTCAAACAAGTGCAAAGATTTATTTTAGCACAAAAAAATTTGGGGCATTAGGTGCACTTTAACAAAGGAACAATATGCACAGCTATGTTGTGAGCATGTTTCAAACCTGCCTGTAACTTTCACACCATTTTTATTAAAAATTTGGTAATTTGCCTTTATGAGACTGCAGAAACACTGTGCAGTGAAACCCCCCTCCACAGACACCCGCTTAATATGGCCAACCGCAAGAGCTTGTTTCTAAGTTCAGTAAAAGTCAAGAATTTAAATCATTTTGCCTTCACAGCTTTCCACCAAAAATTCACTCTTTGAATAATTATAGAGTTTGATAATGTGATTAATACGTAAGAAGGTTAAGCCACAATTCTTTACCAAAAGGAAAGTGGCTTCAGTTTATTTTTGCAGCTTGATGACTGTCAAAAGATGAACTCAATACAATTCATGTATATTTGCTTCACGTTTCTAATTTGACTTACATGAAGTGATGGAGACAAAAGTCTTGAGCAGGTTCTAACAGCCTCCATGCGGATGTCCTTGTATTCACTTGCCAGAAAAGTGTCAGCACAATGTCGAACAAGGTTCCCATGGGCCAGCAGGTGACCTGCACATCAATGCAAAAAACATGCTGATGCTTCCGTGGGGGTATTAATAATTAATTTTCGTAGGTCTACAAACGACTTGATTTTAGTGGTGGGAATCGGTTGAGATTTCACAGTGGATCATCGGAAATAATCGGATTGCCCCAATCGATCGATCATCGATTACAATAAAAAAAATCTGCCAATAAGCATTCAATGTATTTTTCACCTACATAGAAGTCAAAGTGACAGCGCATATGCACAGGTAAACACATTCTTAGATTATAATCTGCTGTTATGACTTAGAAGTTAAGAGTCCAAGAAAAAAGACAACTCACACCAAGATATTAAACATACATTTTTCTTGATTTTAATACTTTTATGTGTCCCCAATAAATTTTTAATTTTTCCGCAACAATCGATTATGAAAAAAACATAATCGATTGTCACGTTGCTTGAACTTTTTGATCAACTTTCAATTACAAACGATCATCGGCCCACCACTACTTGATTTTTTTCTGGATGTTACAGTGCCACCCCACACCCAATACGATGTTGTGCACCGCAAGTTATAGTTCATATTAAACACAGTACAATAGTGTATTCTTCACCTTCAAAATCAAATGTGCCCAAAGTTCTCAAAGCTAGTACAGTGCTTGTCACATCCAAAGAATCAGCAAGTGTATGAGAAGAAGCTGAGTAAACAAAAATACATGTAAGCAAATCATTTAAACCTAACAGTAAAATGCTACTAATCTTGACTAACAGTAAACCATATCTTTCTGTGAGTGACCTGATTTCTTGCAGACATGGCACAATTCTTAAGTCACTTATATGGCTCTAACCTGCACTGTACTTTTTGAAATTTTTTTAACCAGGTTGGTTTCTTATTTTCCTTTGTTTCAGAAATGGTACTGAGTTTGACACAAAGGAAAATAAAAATTAAACTGGTTCAACAATTTTTAAACCAAAAACAAATTTAACATACTGTATATACAACATCACAGTAAATGAACTAATAATCATTCATTACTTTCTCTCTTTTAGGCTAAAGCACAATGACCAGTCTTACTAGCTGCCAGTACACAAGAACATGTAGTGTATTTTCATTGCTTTATTTTGAATTCCAAGGTTGCAAATTTATTAATGTGCCAAGTTTGACAAGGAATGAGAGAGAAGTAATAAAAAAGCCACAAACCAATCCAGTTACTATAATAATAATAATAATAATAATAATAATAATAATAATAATATCTATTTATACCATGCAAACAAATTCAACGTAAGTTTTCAAATATGCCTCACAAAAAAATTATTCTAAATCCTTTACAATTCTCACCTCATATGAAATTAAATAAAATCAAATGAAATATTGGTTTTTGCAGAGAGAGGAAAACCAGAGTACCTGGAGAAAAACCTCTCAAAGCAGAGTACTTAGAGAACCAACAAACTTAGCCCTCATATGACTCTGAGTCTGGAAATCAAACCTGGGACACATTGGTGGAAGGCCAGCATTCTCACTACTGCACCAACCCTGCTCCCCCATTCAGTTTCCTGAATAGCCATGTTACATGTACTTGTACAGCATATAGAACAAAGATGTACAGTACTTGCATGCGCATGTCACTCACCTGATGGTGTCAGAGTGGGCGTGGCACCTCTTGGAGCCCCTGGGTGTCGTGGTGGTTTTTGCATTAAGATCATGGACAGCATTGTCAGTAGGCCATCTGAAAGTTGAGAAGAATCAAATTGTGACAAACAACTTTACAAAACTCAATTAATTTCATGAAATCAGCTACTGTCTTTAAGATGGGTAACACATGTTTACAGGGAGTGCAGTCATATAAACATCTTTTACATTCAACCTTACCTTCAATATTCTTTTTGAGCTGTGGTACTTGGCAGGCCAAATCATGTAAACAGGCTGTGAGGGCTGGGCTAAAGACAGACAGAAACAAAGAAATAAATTAATTTTTGTGTTTAAAGGGTACAGATGAGGGGGGGGGGGGGGGGGGGGGGGCAGGGTTGCACAGTGGTGAGAGCACTCACCTTCCACCAATGCGTCCTGGGTTCGATTCCTGCACCCACCATCATACATGTAAGTGGGCTGAGTTTTCCCCTCTCCCCAAAAACCAACATTTGATTTGATTTACCATTTTCGAGCTAGCGTAAACCGCAAACATTTTTATGCATTGTTGCACACTCAAAACATTCAAGCTTGTCTAGACAAACTGTCATGTTTTTTAGGGTGAATATGTCAAATTTTGACAGATCCACCTCAATTGACTTTAGAATTGTTAAGCTCTCTTTTTAAGGCACATTTGAAAACTTACTGAATTTGCATGGTATAAAGAAATACATATTACTGTTATTTATTATTATTATTATTATTATTATTATTATTATTATTATTATTATTATTATTATTATAATATTATCATTATTACAGCCTTGCAAGTGTAGGCTTGTAAAGGGGTATACATGTTTATACAGCTGTACATATATTTTCCAGCAGTATACTGGTTTGTACTGTACTTTACAAAAGATAATGCCATTTATAAGTAATTATTGTACATATACCTTAAACCAACTGACAACATTGGTTCCAGCAAATCTTTAACTTCTTTAGAGATCTTAGGTCCAATTGCACGGGACATCATGGCAACACATGCAAATACCATTGGATCAACAGTTACTGCCTTTTGACGCCTGATAAAATGAAGCATAGTTACGTGTTAAATAATGATTGTATCCATCTTGGATACACCATAAGAATGCAAATTTGGTCATAATGGATGATACAGATCAAGGATGAATTTATTATAATTTTAAAGATAAAAAAGAAACACATTTATTTCACTCAGTTGTTCATGCATCATGTCTACCAGTGTGTTACAGTGTACACAGTATAGAAAATTAATACTGCCTCTTTACAGCTCCACACTTACTCATGCTATTCAGGCTATTCAAAATCTTCAATGGCACAACAACAAAAGGCAGACAATTATCATACTCATTTATACTACTGAGCCTTTCTGCGTATTTGCAGACATGCATCTACACTGTACATATTTTTCACCCCGTTTATGCGTTTTTCCATAGTTTGTATCACCAGCCTACTTCAAAAATTAGTTAAAACCTGTGTAATGTATCTAGATCAAACAGTTACCATAGATAAAGTTCTGACAACAACTTAAAAGGAAGAAATCATGTAGCTTAATTATTTTTCAAACTCTTTATTAACAGTCATCGTCTGCATACACTGTAAGTTTTGCTGGCCAACCTTATGGTTGGTTTTCAGTTACTTTTAGAACCCCTGATCAACCAAATGCCACTGAAATTCACTGACAACTCAGCTCTTCCATGAGTACCAAACAGGAGGTCTAAGCAGTGCATGTATATATACCTATGACCAAGATCCTTCATAGGAAACAAGGCCTTGACTTGTTCAAACACTGGACCTCTGTGCCTCTCTATGTCATGCCCAACAGCAAGAGCTATCAAGCCAGTGGCCTTGAATGCAGATGATCTCTCCCTTTCCTAAAAAACACCATAAAAATTGATTAACAGTTTTGAAATTTATAAATGTACCCTGTTACAAGGAGGTGCATGTTGGGTGACTAGCACATAAGTGATCACTCAGCTGTGCGTTTGGGCCAGTAAATATGTGTTGTGGCTCAATTTTATCCTTGATTTAAATTATTTTTTTATTTTCCTCTGTTTTGGGGTATGGTAATGTATGATCATAATAAGTTTGAAACAAAGGAAAATGAAATTTAACCCAAGGATAAAATTGAACCACAACATATACACTGTACCTGCAATGTAAACAAGAGTCTTCCCACTCCTGAGTCCAGTGCGTCTGAACACAGTGCTGTACCAGTTCACTTATGTAAGGAAGATCTGACAACAAGCAGTAGTTAACCCCTAAAGGCCTTTGTTGAGTTAGTATCCAATCATGGAAGGAGTATTCATAATAATTATTGCATTCTCCTTCATCGAATGCATACTAATCATGTCATTTGTTGAAATCAGTCACCCGGGTATCAGTCAATGTCACTCAACTTCACAGTTTGGCCACCATGTTGGACTATGGAACTGGAGCACTTCACCTCAAATCCTCCAAATGAGGAGGAGTAGCCCTGGGAATGAGTGTGTGTGAGTCGAACGCAGTTAACTGATCTATAATTAATTCTCGTTAAACATTGCACTCCTGGTTGATTTAGATCTGTAGCTAAATATTCAAGTAGAACGTCTAAATAGTGAAGCAAGCAATTTTTGCTACTATTTTGTTTCAGGTGATGTTTCCAGGGTTCCAGACAGGGATTGCTAAAGCAGGGGATCAACAAGGATTTCCAAGGGATCAAAATCCCACTGGACTTTCAGCAAACCATTAGTTAAATTTTCTACTTTGTTGGGTCATGTACAGCTGCTGCTACATGATACCCCCTTCTTAGACTGCAACACCATGTTTCTTTGCATTGTTGCAATGTGCACAATTTCCTCTTCAGGAACATTTTTGCTTGGTTTTGTTTTTTTCTTCTATATCCCCAGCCCTATACCTCTCTGCTCTAAATAGATATCACCTATGAAGAACAAAGAGCTGAGGGAAACATTGTGACATAATCCCAAGCTTATTTTATTATAGTAAACCACAGCTATCAGAAGTACATGTACAGGGTAATCTTGCATCATTAATTCAGACTCACCCTTTTCAAAGCAGAACAGAGATATTCCATGGTGTCCCTTAGGTACCTAAAAAGAGTTTAAATGATGCGATTGTAGGCACCTTTCACAGCACTTTTAAGCTTCTCAGAATTGTTTAAAGCATGTGGAGGAAACTGTTCAAGTTATTGTTACTTAAAAAGCATTACATGTAATACAATGTACGGGGTGAACATAACTCAATTACACTGGTTTGTACTATGTATATCTTATTAACCAAGCACAAGGGCCGTACTGGGAGAATATCAGCCTGAGGTCTTGACAGTACAGACTGAGCGCAACGAGGTCCATACAAAAAAGAGCGAGGGCCGATATTCTCCCAGTACGGTCCAGAGCAAGCTTGGTTAATAAGAGATTTATTACACGACTGAAGACACCGCGGGAACAAAAGTGGGATCATTCAGGACAATACCCAGTCCAATACTTGGAGAATATTGGACTGGCAATAGGGCAATTTTATTGGTCGATTTTAGTTATTGGCCCTCTGACTGCCTAAGTCATGTAATAAGCAGTTTTATTGCCAAATCTATATGTTCAGTGTACACACTGGCTGTCCATGGGTGAGAATGAGCAAATGGTTGGCATACTCCGGTCTGAGTGAGTTGGTTAAAATGCTGGAAAAGTGGCAGCCAGAAGTGTGAGTAGTTGCCTTCAACCTCTTCAAGCCTTAATAATTATACACTTGTACATGGACCTTTCTTATAACCTGTATTGTAAATTCGTTTAATTTTAAAACATCAAAAAACTGTTGCCATGACCATAAAGTAACAGTCGCAGACTGCCTAATCGTTTCATGGCTCCTAGTGTACCACCAGGGTTAAGGAGTTTAACTTTAACGTGAACTATAATATGACTCACTTTTTCACAAATCTCAAAGGTTGGAAAGCAGCAAGTCTTGGCAAAATAGTCAACAGCATCTGCTGAATGGAGCTGTTTCTTGTGTTCCTATAGCGCAAAACCAAATTGCAAACCTGCCAGGCAAAATTTAAAAAGATATTCAAAATACAAGAACATGGTTATGGTTAAAACTCCTGGAAAACTGCCCTCTCTTAGTTACAATGGACATTTACAGTTATACATCTTTCTCAGATTTCTATACCCCACTCTATGATTAAGAGAAAAATGAAGTCCAAACAGTCAGTTCATACAATAACTGTAACTTGAAAGCTTTGAGGCCAAAAGGGTGTTCACCTCAAAATTCAAATCTCTTTATAATAAATTTCTGTTCCTGCAGATTTGGCAAACAATTAAAGGTAATTCCTCAAATTCTAGCCTTTACACTACATAATTAATACCAACCTACATTATCGTGATACCTGTAGTAACCACCTGGTTTGAATGCCAAATCAGAGCAAAATTTAGATAAATTTCCTTCTTAAATTATTATTGCTATATATACCTGAATGCCTTTTCAACCACGCTTTTTTTAATACACCAAATTAAAGAAAATTTATAGTTCACATCACCTCCTCAAAGTGGTCATCCATGAATTCCTTGCACACTTTGCTATGACACATGATTTCTGCCATCCCACCTCCTCCAAGTAATGCCAATGATCTCTGGTGTTGATAGCCAGTTTGAAGAGCAAACTTACTTTTCGGGGAGGTGATGCCAAGATCATCTAAGCTAACTTGACTCTGGGTTTGATCACAGTAGATCTCTTCTAGTTCCTGCTTGGCTCGCTGCAAGCCAACCAAAGTGACATATTAAATATCTGAGACAAAACTAGTTATCTCAAAAGGATGAAGCCAGTACTTCCATGGAACCTGAATACACATCTGCAACATGTTGGCAGAACTTAAGCCTGTTCAAACAGTTATGATAGTTGAAAATAGTCGATGATAGTTTTAACTATCACACGCGTTTGAACATGAACTACCATGCAGTATAATCAACTATCGTGCAGTTTGGACAGTCATGTTCAAATTCAACATGATAGTAGTGGCAATGCCAAAAATGGGCTCAAAATCAAAATCTTGGGCTCAATAGCCGTCAAAATTTCACAGAATGTCTCGTAGTTCATTCTCATCATCTCCTTGAAGGCTTCCGTATCTTCCGCTCGTAACTCCTCAACTAATCGATACATCCCTCTCTCATCTCTCCTTCGTATCCACTCCTTCATCCTTCCTCGTTTGTGGTGGTCCAGCAACTCTTCAGCAAAGTTATCCTACATTAAATTTGCTAAAAACTGTGGCAATAACTGCTCTTCTCAGCTGATATAGAGCCATTTCCGATGCAAATTTAAATACACCATCAAAATTGCTGACCTCAGCACCACCATATTTGTTTACAATTTCACACGGTAGGAGACCAGGGGCCCGTTTCTCGAAGCTCCCGGTAATTACTGGGCCCGTTGAGCTGTTTTGTTTTCCATTCCAGATGGGAATTTCAAAAGCTTTGAATATTATACAGTAAAGTTATTAGCTAAAGAAACAAAATGGACTTTATTAGAGTTCAGAACACACCCTACTTTTCTTGAGATTTTGATTTCAAAATCTGATTTCGGGCCCGTTAAGTTACCGGGACTTTTGAGAAACGGGCCCCAGGTACCAGTTAGCAGCATGATCTCTTCACGTGATTCATCAACTATCATGAATTGTTTGAACGCAGACATGATAGTGAATGATAGTTTCAACTATCATCGACTATCATCAACTATCATGACCATTTGAACAGGGCTTTAAGAGTGAAGACATACTTTCCCTCTATGATCGATACATTGGAGCTGCATGTACCTTTATTTAATCGTTTGGCTGCCAAATTATTTTACTTACAGTACATGTGTAGCACAATGTCATAGAACTGTGTAATAATTGTCCCATGTTAAACAGCATGAATATTCTTTTTCCCATTATTAAACAAACACATGTATACATGTACATGACTGTATCATATCAGTGTGGCTTGTGTTATGCTCAAGAATGAGAATATCAAAGGACAGTCATTGTAACTTACAGTCACCTTTTGTTGGCTTCAACATGGAATCTACAGTATCAACATAAAATTATGCATTTCAAATGTTTCTGAAAACTGTGAAGGGTGAGTTATGGCAGAATCCACAAACCTCTCCTTCAATGCTTGCACTTCTGATCAGTTCATTCATGATAAGCAGTGATCCGTGTGCCTTGTCATCCTTTGTAAGAACAACTCCTTTTTCTTTGGTGTTTGTGTCCTCAAATCCTCTCTTTGCTTCTTCATAAATTTGCTGTAGACAAATTTGTGACAAAAAAAATACTGTTCAAAAGCCACATAACTAAACAGCAAAAGACTCAAACTGCAAGCAATTTGTGCATTTTTGTGACTGTCATTTTGGTTGCTGAAAACTTTAAATAGTGCAGCGATTTTTAATACAGCTGTAAGCGGTCAAACTTGAAGGCTTTCACACTACCTAATGATATGATAAGGATGGAATGATTCAGAAAAGACTCTGATCTACATGCAAATGAAAAGTATCCTTTACTATTAATGGACCTCAAAATGTAGATTTAATTAAACAAACTTACATTATACCAAATTGGCGGTTTCTGCATTTCCTTGGTTTCTCTTTGAGCCAGTATAACAAGACAGGCTTGAAGTGCTTCTACAGCACCTTCACGGATGGCTTGCTGTTAATACATTTGTAGCAAAAACCTCAAGGTTATCATTATACCAAAATAGACTTCCCATCATGAACACTACAAGGCCAGCAATGCAAAATTTGAAAGAGAATTAGAATAATTATCACTTAAAAAGCACCTTGAGCCAATATTGAATCAGAAACTATTAATAATAATTATTCACAGAGAATGGTTCAATGTTTTTGAAATCTCTGGTACACATAGATTAAATCCACATCATTTTTACAAGTTGCTTTTTCTTTTTCATATTATTTTGTTGAGTGAGTAATACTCTTGAAACATGTACAGCTGTACTCTACCATGTTGGGATTTCTTGATCAGCATAGTGACTACAGCTGTACATTTTCCCCAACAGATAAATCCAGATACATTTTGCAAGTCCGCACCTTCTTAAAAAATTAATGACAGCCCTGTCACTGACGTACACCACTTACTTTAGCTAGCTCAGATATGCATATGGCTATTTCAAAAGCCCAGAGTAAATATGGACAACCTCAATAAACAGAGCAATTGGTTCCCTTTTATTTAGTATAGTAAATTATAAGCACATCCAATCATCAAGTCTAGATAATAATTAAATACACTGTTGTAATATCTTGCTTACTTTTGGATCTCGCACTGCATTAGGAATGTTTTCAAAGAAAGGTTGAATTTGCTGGAAGAAAAATGTCGGTGCATTCAAGGCTAGCTCCTTCAACACCAAGACCTATAATTCAAATAGTATCAGTGATCAGTCTTCATTAATAAGGGTCACAGAAAATTAAACAGTAAACGGCAATATTCATTACAGTGTAGTACTCAAATCAAACTTCCAATTGGTAATAATGTATATCTTGTGGTTCAAATTTTTCTTTGGTTTCAAAATTTTCAAACCAGTTTAATTTTGATTTCCCTTTGTCTCAGAGTCATTACCATAATCTGAGGCAAAGGAAAACAAAAATTAAACTGGTTTGAAAATTTTTAAACCAAAGATAAATTTGAACCACAAAATATACATGTATGTTGTGATTCAATTTTATCCTTGGTTAAAATTTTATTTTCTTTTGTTTCAAAGTATGGTAATGTACAATGTATGATAATGAGTTTGAAACAAAAGAAAATAAAATTTAAACACAGATAAAATTGAGTCACAACATATACCGCTGTGGTTCAATTTTATCCTTGGTTTAAAGTTTTTCTTCCTTGAGTTGTTTTTGGGTATGGCAATGCATGGTAATTACATTGTAGTTTACAACAAAGAGAGAAAAAAAATTAAACCAAGTATACAGGGTTGTCAAAAAGCACTGGTGACCAGCGATTTTGCCAACTACTTTCCAAGTTTTGCTGGCTACTAATTGCCAGTAAAAATAGAAAACGTAGGGGAAAGATGGCGTTGTCACCACAAGAGTGTTGTCTCCTTTCCTAGATTCTCCTTCTGCTTAAAATCATTTTGACAACCCTGAGTATAAATAATAATATTATATAATTATTAATTGAGTATAAATTATTTATACTCAATTATTGAACTATAATAATACTAATACACACTACAATTATAATACATGCATACTGCATTGTACCTGTTAAACATTCAATGATGTTTTGTATGGTACATTGTGTTTGTACTTGTCATGAAAAATTGTTGTGTGACTTGCGTCACTTTCTAGGACCTTCGTGAATATTTAATTAGTTGCATCAGCAGTTTTTTCAAGCCATTTAAGTATGATGCTGTAAATAGTTTAATGTTGTAATGTTCCTTTATTTAGTTGAGCTGGATTCAAGTTCTAGAATCTTATGCTGTAAAGTATATAAGTCGATTGGTGTAGTTTTTTTAGAGAGAATGTTTTGAGTCAGTAGTGTTTATTGAAGTGTGCGAAGGTCGCGTGTACATTTGGCGGAAGCCGTGTTTATTGCAGTGTGACAGAGGTCATGTGTACATTTGGCAGAGGCCATGTTTATTTGAGTGTGACTGAGGTCAGAGTGTAATAATTATTTACAAGCCTAGCATGTGCTTGTTGTGGACTTAATTGTGCGAAATTTTTTACATTCATTTGGAATAAATAACCTTGTTGCTGTTCCGACAACCCTGTGTTCTGTTTAGACTACGAACTACACTGTACCTACCACTCACACAACAAACTTGTAACAATACTTACTGCGGCATGCCGACGACCTTCATTGCGATCACCACCCAGCCATTCCAGAGCTCTCTTCACCTCAAACTCCACATAATCAGCAGTAAAAGTGCCACCAGTAAGAGCTAGTCTCCCCATTGCTTTGGAAGCCATCTGCATCACAACTTGGTCATTCGAAGGAAGCAAATTTCTCAAGTAATTGGCAAACCTGCTCATTTTGGTTGTGTTACCACCATCAATACCAATAAGAGCAACTGAAGGACAAAAAAAAATGCATGTATCTGTTACAGGTTAAATTTGATCTCAGGTCATTTTTTATTTAACCTAGGTCAAAATGAAATTCCTTTGTCTCCTAACCCTAATTATTCATGAGAAGACAAAGGAATTTCATTTTGACCTAGGTTAAATCAAAAATGACCTGAGATCAAATTTAACCTGTAACATATCCACCAAGATCGTGGTCATGGCATGTACAAAATACACTGTATGTACAATTTTAATAAAAAGTTTCAAATACTTGCTTTTTTTGTATAATATTAAGTACGATGTACATGTGTAATGAAATTGACCTCTTACAAGTCAAGACTTTCAACTGTAAATTTCTCACCCCCTCTGCTATAATTTTGGTCTCAGGTAGGCAAATTTTTAGATGTACATCAAAAGGCCAGTCTGGTAAGAGTAATTCACCTAGGGACTGATGTTAAGGCTTGAAGAAACTGTTTTCAAACTAGGACCCCAGCCAGAAGAACAAGTTAACCAGTAACATGGTCATAACAAATATCATTGGCCAAAATAAATTCCAATCATGTGGTTTATACCCCGTCTGTGCACTCCCTTCGGATTTCAAGTCACACCATGACTTTGTATCTACTACTGAACCAGAGTTACCAAAAAAGATTTTTAAGAACAAGGAGAATCAAGAAAAGCAGACGGCACTCAGGGGTAGCAACACCATTTTGTCGCCTACATTAATTTTCTCTCTTCGCCGGCGAATCGTAGCCGGCGAAATTAGGCAAGTAGCTGGCTTTTTGACAACCCTGCTGCACTCGTACAGAGCGAGTGCAGCATGCATACAAGAATCCAAGGGAATAAGAAACAAAAACTGAGACGACGATCACTCTTTTAAAGGACCGTAGTAAAAACTGCATTCACCAATCGCCATGATCCCTCCTTTCTTTTCGTTAGCGTCCGAACTCGAGACCATCTCAAAGATATGGTGATTCAATTCGTCCATGAAACTCGTGTACTGCTCTGCCGAAGCTTCACGAAGTTCAGTGGACACATAATGCTGTAGATCTTTGGCAGCTTGAAGTCTTGACTCGTCACTGCGGCTTTTTAAACCGTTTAACCGTTGTTGCATGGTTATATATGGAAGGGCATCAAGAAAAGCATTAACGTTACTAAAGGGTCACTACCACCACCGCCATGTTGAACTAAAATCGTAATTTGAACCCAGTCTGTTTCGTTTGTAAACATGTGACGTCGTAGCCTGAAGCTGGTTCGATCGGCTTGAAAAAGATCGAATGTCTGGGCTCAAATCTCGAGAGAAGAAAAAGACATCATCGAGCTCAGATGCACACATGATACATTGTAACTGGTGTTCTTTTCCAGAATAAAGAACGAAATAAAACGCTGAAACAAGCACTAGCCGTTTGCGCGCGCTGGAACATGATGTGCATGGAGACCGATTTGAAATTTCAGTTTCGCCTTGCTTGCGCATACGCAAGTGCTGTTCCTTGAAGTTTCACTGAAGTTTGAGCGAGCGCTAAAAAATCTCATTTCCAAATACATTAGTCACCAAGAAACACAAGCTAGCCAAACCTTGGGTTATGAAACCTTTTGTTGAAGGCAACGAAATTACTTGAAGTGCTTCTCTTTGGTGATTTAAAATTTATTATTTGTAACTCAGTGTTGGCGTATCAAATTCAAACACGCGCGTATGATAACGTAGGGGTTGGCGTAGAACACAAACTGTGAAACGTTTAACGTCTTCCTCTTTCAAAAGTTCTCACCACGCACAGTAGACAGCTGTGAAGTTGAGGTAACTGTATTTATGTTGCTTGTTTTATGCTAGGCAAAATATTTAAAGAATTCAACTGGAGTGATTTTTGCTTGATCTTGAAATGAAGTAACCCGTGCGGCCTTGGCTTGGTTCTAGAGAAACCTCGAGTACACATTTCCAGCAATGTAGCCGTAACAGGCCGTGCAGTGAACGAAAAAACGTCTGGCGCCCAGGGTATATTAGAGCTTTCAGTGGCGGTAAACTGATCTTTGACTGTGATCTTGATCTGGGATGGAACAAATTTGTTAACCTTTCCCTGTGATGCGCACCTTTTAACTAGTCACTTTTTTCGGACAGAATCGTGGTCTAAACTGAGAGTCAACTAGCAAAAAATAGTAAATAGTGGATTTCTCGGCCGGCCAGTTACTGAATTCAGTTTGACTTTCTATGTGATGCAAAAAGTTCGCAAACGACAGTTTTTTGCTATGATTTGTGTCATTTATTTGGAAAATCAAATTCACACTGGTTATTTGAAATTGGTTATTTGCTCCTGTAATTTCAAGAGCGATCAAAATTGCTGGTACCTATTATCCACTAAGTGCCAAGGTCGAGGCAATTGCCATACTAAATTTGATAATTTTTAATTAATTACAGTGACGCGATAATGACTTGAACGGTCAACGCAACTGAAGAACAGTAGTTTTGGAGAAGTTAACTGGATTTCAACTCGTGTTGGCCATGAGACACAAGAGCTTGATCGCTGCGGTTTTGCTTCTTCTACTTATCGGACTGGTGCAGGGGAGAGATAAAGGTAAACAGAGTCCATAAAACTAAGACCACAACAGTTACTTGAATCCGGCGCCGACGGCAGAAAAATGCGCGCAGACAATCGAGTCACGATTGGTTTTTAACCAATCACAGAGCGGCGAAAAGAAAAACTAAAGTGAACATGACGTGCTTTTAAAACCCAATTGAAAATCGTTCTGATGATTTTATCAAGACCATTATGGTGCGGCTTCATAAGCAATTTAATATGGATATAGTTTCTGAGATCAAATTAATGCAGATGCATATGTTATCCATTTTTAGGGGACGCACTTTTTTCAAACTTTAGTCCTTCACTAATATGAGTAGTTGCAAGCTACCACGTGTAAGAATGATGTAGTCACCAAGGCTTATGCTTTGGGCCCTTTGGGCATAGAGTATCTGAGCCCTGCTTGTGGCAAAAGATTTGATCTTACGCTTGCGGACCACTGGCAGATTTTCGAAGTATATCCAGTAAAGTGGCGTCAACTCCATCAACCAACTTTCTTGCTCGAACCGGATGCAAGAAAAGAAAATTGCGTGTGAATGATCGTACTTTCCAAGACCTCACAGCCTCAGCTAGGAGGGAAGGCACTGGAAACGAGGTGACGCTGTTTAGCTTGTCTTTCTACGACTGAGAACGGGAAAGGTTCGGTATGTCGTCGGAATTCTTCGGTCGACTTTTTTTTTTTTTTTTAATGAAAATGATTGAGTCCTGACAGGTGTATAAATTTAAAAAAGCTGTTACAATCTTTTTTTTTTCTTTTTTTTTTTATAAGAACCTTTTTTTATAAGAACGTTGAGGCTGAGATTACACAAAATTTGACTGAGAGTCAGTGTAACAACGTCTTTATTTAGCTCATTTATTTTGTTTTCGTTGCGTTGTGAACCTCTGTGTTCAATGCTTATTGTAAAGTTAAATTTACCAACAATTGGCCGGCTCGACATCTTGTTCGCAGCATCCGAGAGCAAATCGCTTAAGCATGCATGCGACAAGTAACTTGAGGTTTCCCGGTGAAGTCCGCATTTAGTGATTTATGGAAATACTATACCGTGTAACTTAAGAACGTACGTTTTCAGGCTCATATCACCAAAAAACAAGAACGTTCTCAGCCTCGATTCCAAAACTAGACGTTCTTATAAAAAAAAAAAAAAAAAAAGGTGTCAATGGTATATGGTTTTCGAGAGGTTTGTATAAAATACTCTACCTTTTGCCAGGTGCATGCCAGAAAGTGGAGAATGACCGTCAAAGGATAGAAAAAAAGATAGCGGACATTAAAAAGCATCCCAACAACTTCCTCCTCCAAGGCTTCTTACCAAGGTTCAAGAATGCCTTGGATACGCTAAAGAAGAAACTGAATGATGATTGCGGAGGTAACGAAATAATAACTTTCTACTAAAGAAACATTATTAAATACATATGAAATTCAGGATATGTTCTTTAATTAAGTGGGTCTATTCCGAATTATGACTTCTCGGAATGTATATACGAGGGATCATCGTAACACGGATCCCAGGATCTGTGATCACGACCCCGGGATCTAAGATCATAAGTCTTGTGATCGGGATCAGCAAATTTTAGTGGGATAAAGGTTCAGACTTGCGCACGTTTTGGGGATCAGGGAACAAATTTTTGGCTAAAAAAATGGGATTACTAACGAAAAAAATCTCGTTATGGCTATAAGTGTTCTGTTTTGGGACCTATTTCGTTGACCGGTTGGCTCAGTTGGTAGAGCGCCGGACTACCGTGCGGGAGGACATGGATTCAAACTTCCGCCAGACCAATACTCAGGGTCCTTAAATAACTGAAGAGAAAGTATTTCCTTTGTAACGACATATCCGCAAATGGTTAGACTTTCTAGTTTTCCTGGATAAGGATACGGACGATAACCCGTTTTAAGTTGGTAAAGCACCAGACTACCTTGCTGGAGGTCGCTGGTTCAAATCCCGGCTAACTCTCTGGGTCTTTAAATAACTAAGGAGAAAGTACTGTCTTTGTAATGACATCTGCAAATTTCTCGGAGAAGGTCCCCTCTCACAACCTTTGTTCATGATAACTTTGTGGGCATTAAAGAACCCACACAATGATCGCTAAGAGAAGGCGACGTAGTTCCCGGTCTATGTGTGTATAGCGATGGTATGGGTGGGTGAATGTGCGGATCCAAAGTGGCTGCATAGACTACTCTTCAATCCAAGGGTAAATGAAATGTGATGATGATGATGATGATGATGCGTACTTGCCTTGACCCGAATGAAGTAAATATTGTCACTAATGACTTCTTTATGTGTTAGGTTGGTGCGATTCCAACTATAAGACTTGTCACAAATATGCCAAGTGCATGGAAACTAACAAGTGTTCTTGTTTAAGAGGATTCACAGGAGATGGCAAATCATGCAAAGGTAAATAAATGTTATGCATATGGTGGCCTTCTTATGGTTTATTTATAGAATGAGTGGGAATATTCAGCTGGGGGGAAATATTTCAATCAAGGTCATAGAGGACATAAGGTTACCGTATACCCTTAGAGGTTTCTCGCGTCCAAGCGACGTAGCGCGTCCGGTTTGAACTGTAGATACCTACATCAAATTAAAGCTTATATTGCTGGCTATCAAACTATACCAACACGTTTCAAATAAAATGAATTGTCGATTTTTCACGACCCCTAAATGGGAGCGTCGAATCACCTTTTCAAAGCTGAAATTAAAGCAAATTTTGTCTTTCGCTGATTTTCAGTTTCCGCACCCAAAGCGCTAAAAAAGCGTGTCTGCGTTTTGCCATAGTCAATCACAAAGAAAAAATACAGAACATTTTCGAAGTATTATTTTAAAAATGTGGGGTGACCGTGCAAAAATCTCTTTCGGTTGTATATATAGTAAATTAGCTACTGTGTCTAAATTTGAGGGTCTAAACGAACAAATTCCCTTTGAGTGTTAGGGCCTGTTTACATGGAGGTAGGGGACCCCAGGTAGCTGAGATAACCCGCCTAGCCGTGGTCGAAAAGTAGCCCGCGTTTACATACAAACTTACAACCCCAGGGCCCCGGGGTGAAGTTTCTTGAGGTTGCTGCGAGGTCGCTAAGCACGTAAACAGAGAAAATGGCGGAAGGACAACGCATTTTGGCGGCCAGTGTTCTTTTCCTCTCACTAGCTGCTCTCGCTGCAGCATTTCAGTGCTGTGGCTTTTTTGTCTTTCTCATTGATGCAAAGCATGCAGGCGCACTTGCGAATGTAACATGAACTCGACCCCCGCTAGACGGGTTACCCCAACTTGAGACCTTTACATGCCAAAATGCGACCCCGGCTGACAGGGTTACCCTACCTGGCAGACCGGGCAACACCCGCCTAGGCGGGTTACCCTACCTATCATGTAAACATGATCAAATATAAATGAGAGATTATATGGAGAGGCGGGTTTCCCCACCTACCTGGGGTCCCCCACCTCCATGTAAACAGGCCCTTAGGTCTCTCTTTTCCAGAAACAGCGCTAAGAATGTCAATCAAAAGAAGAATTTGTATTTCCGGCAAAACGTAAAACCGCCATTTCTCCGCAAATATTTACCCTTTTTTAATGACTTTTTTTTTTAATTGGAGATCACAATAACAACATAACTTTAATAAAAAAAATCCAAATTTCAAGAAAATGGCCCATCTGAAGGTAAACGGTAACCTTATTAAAGGACTTCTGAATCAAAGTACAATGTGAAAAGGGCCAAGTATTTAGGAACTCTGAAGCAGTTTTTTCGAGTGATGGGCTAACCCCTATGAAGAGAAATCTCTTATACCCCATTCCCTCAGGGGTTACGTGCCTGCCCCCTGCAAAAACATTGAAATACCAGAGACAGGTAGCTAAATGTTAAGTTTTGTTTCCAGATTCTGATTCTGTCCCACATGGAGACACTTTTTTTTTGTTAGGGCGCTCCCTCCTACTGTCTATTTAGTAACCTAGATAGAGGTGAATATCACGTGGATTAACTTGGAGAGGGTCCGTGAGTCTCTTTACCTGGATGACTCCTTTCAATAAGTCGCTTAAAAAATATCGTTCTGTCATAACGTCACTAAATTTGTACTTTTTGCAGACGAAGATGAATGTAGAGCAAAGAAGTGCCACGCCAATGCCAATTGCAAAAACACCCACGGCTCTTACAAATGCTCCTGTAAAAAAGGTTATACTGGAGACGGATTTCGCTGCAAAGGTGCTTTTTATGATTTAAACAAAGAGTTGCCTATACACGATCTAACTAAATTAAATTATAGTGTCAAAGGCTAATGGCAACACTGTCACGGCACACGTTGGGAGTTTTAGTAAAGACGACAGACCAAGCACGCTAAATTTGTGGTACAACATCTCCTGACAGTGAATTTCTCACTCTTTTAAAGCTGTTTCTACCAAATTCTGATACCTGCGGATGCTTTACACATTTTCTACAGAGAATAGATATTAAAGTGTATATGACAGATTTTTTTTTAATTTGCTCGATTAAATCTCCCCAATGTACTGATAAGTATAGCAAAAAACAATTTTCGATAGCGATTTTCCTTCCCCGTGTTTTGATGTACGAAAAGCATCGAATTTCACTTCCGGTGGGGTACAAAGCCGCGAGATCGAAAACAGGAGACTGGGAACAATTGTGACGTCATTTCAGGACTTCAAGCTTTGCGAAAAACAGATTTCTCCGACATTTTCTTATTTTCTTATAAACAACGCACTATTGTACCATTTCTTAGCAAATTGATTAGCTCACAATAAGAAAATGACTGAGAAATCTATTTTTCGCGAAGCTTGAAGTCCTGAAATGACGTCACAATCGTTCCCAGTTTCCTGTTTTGGGTCTCGCGGTTTTGTACCCCACCGGAAGTGAAATTCGACGCTTTTGGTACATCAAAACACGGGGAAGGAAAATCGCTATCGAAAATTGTTTTGCTATACTTGTCAGTACATTGCGGAGATTTAATCGAGCAAATAAAAAAAATCTGTCATATGCACTTTAAGTAAAGAGGAAGAATAATGGAAAAAGAATAGTGAAATTTTTCACGGTGCAACCATGGCCGGAAGAAGTAAGCCTGTGTACATTCGATTTTTCAGTGGGGAGGAGGCGGGTGTACACACGCTATTTCTTTTTTTTTTTTTTTAACTTGGAATAACCAGTGGGGAGCAAGGAATGATGACATCAGTAATGTAATTTTGTACCTCCTTCAGGCTTGACAAATTGGCCAAATCTCAGAATGCCCATTTATAGGTTTTTCATTTTAATGTCATTTTCAGACTATAATGAGTGTGCGAATCCACGTCACCACGGTTGTCCGGCGAATGCCAAGTGCGAAAACTTTGCTGGCGACTACACCTGCTCATGCGTACCCGGATACAAATCGAAAAAAAACGGCAAGTCCAAAGGAAAAGATATCAAATGCCAGGGTAGGTTGATTATTCCTCACGGGGTCCTTTTGGACGGGCGCCTCATTAAATTAGTCAAGAATCGAGCTTTATAAAAAGCGACGGATTCCAATTGAACTATTGCGTTCAATAAATTTGTGGTTTCTATATATTAATCGAATTACAACTCGAAATCATCTGCGGGGGACAACCCTTGGCGATCGCGCATTTCAGTCAGCCGCACCATATCTTTGGAATACATTACCTTCGACAATTCGCAACATAAAGACATTGGACACCTGCAAGATTGCTGTTAAAACTCTTTTTTTTTTATTTAGCTTTCAAATATATTTTTATTCATGTCTTATCTCTTAACTAGTTTTAACGACTAGGCAGTTTTGCCTTTGATTGTGTACCAGTTAGTAGTTTTTAATAGTTCCTTATGTTTTTAGCTATTTTTAACATAATTTTACTTTTACAATATTGTGAAGCGCAACTGAATATATCCATATAGAGATCTGCGCTTTATAAATGTAAATTATTAATTATTTAATCATTACGCCTTGTGATATCGTACATTTTTTCGCATTGATATTGCTTAGCTTGGCTTCCACGCTGAACTCGGCCTGTTAATTTGGGTGCATTTGCTCTAAAATTTCTCGCAATTTTGTTTTCATTTTCGAATTCAGATATTGATGAATGTGCGGACTCAAGATTATACTCCTGCACCGCCAACACCACCTGCGTAAACACCGTGGGAAGCTACACTTGCTCATGCGCAGAAGGGTTTGAATCAACAGAGAGCGGAAAAACCATTGGAAAGGATATTACATGCCAGGGTAGGTTACCTAATGTATACCTATGTTTTCCAAGGGTCACATAACAACTGAGCTGAGTGACAAGATTTATTGCCAATCAATTACCAATCAAGGGGCCTATAATATGTCGCTAATGCATGGTCCTATTATTTGCAATCAACACTCCAAATGTCTCACTCGAGTCCCCGGCCTGAACGATAATCAGTTCAAATTACTTACTGAAATTCTTTGCCACTGAGCTACGGGAGACCCGATCGACTGAGCTATCAGCAAACTATTTGCGACAGTTTGAAATGTTAGTATGCGCATGTGGGAACCAGGCAACAGCCTTGTTCTGCATTCCAGAACTCCAAAGTTTGATTTTTGTAACTTATTGACTGTCTCGATATATAATGCATGATTCCAAATGAATTTTAGACATCGATGAATGCGCGGCCACAAATGCCACCATTTGTGACGAGACTAACGAGTGCATAAACAGTTTGGGTGGTTACCAGTGCGTTTGCCTATCAGGATTTGCTGCAGTGGACAACAATGGGACCCAAGTTTGCGAAGGTGAGTTCAACCATGTACGTACTTATTTCCTTTAACGAAGGTTTTAGCAGCCCATATATTTCCTGGACGCTCATAGTAATTTAATTCCTGGATCAAATTGAGCGAGTTTGCATAATTCGAAATATTTCAATAAGGATGATTACTATCTTGAAATGATGTTTGTGTCACCGTTTCGCAGCGTCCTCATTGTTAAATTTAAACTGGAATACTTGTGTGGTGAAAATTAGCATATGAATATGATCAAATGCGCCTTACAAACAAAGCTTCACAAATCTTAATGTTAAAATTTCAGTTCTAAGTTCTAAATACAGTCCTAGAATGCCTCACACGATTTTTTATAGATGTGGATGATTGTGCACTTCCTTTCGTTTGTGGTGAGAATAGCAACTGCAAAAACTCTCCAGGCGGCTATGAATGCGTGTGTGAACCCGGGTATGAATCAGCGAGCGACCAAGGAAGTAAAACTGCATGTGAAGGTACGTTTTTAGATTATTCATTTACAGTATTCACAAATGAAAAAAATCACAAAATTCATTGAACAGCACTCGCGAAACACTCTTTCGTTGTAATAAAATGTATGGCAGTGTTGACTGAAGGTGAAGTTTGCGTTCGGCGAAACAAAACAGAGCAAACAGAGGCGTTGATAATCCTTGCTATCAATCAAAAGCCGAATGCAATATCTCTGATCCCAGGGGCGGATCCACGAGGGGTTGATTGGGTGGCTAGCCACCCCCCTTCGGAGAAGCCCACCATAAAAATCTAATACGTGAAAAAAAGGAAATACATGCATGGGTCCCAAAAGATATAGTATAGTTCAATGGTGGCCGACTGTATCAGCCACCCCCCATTAAAAAATCCTGGATCCGCGACTGGATCAGTGTCATTACCATCATCATCATCGTTGTCGTCGTCGTCGCCGCTGCCGTCGTCGTCATCATCATCATCGTTATTGCTGTTGTCAGGTCGTCCTCATCATTAACATTCTTATTGCTGCACAACAAATCACTAATAATTCATCATTTAGTGAACTAATCATTTCCGCAGCATTTTGAGCCCCTTCCGTAACAGGTTATGGGATCTCCTGACTTCTGTTTCGTATTCCTCAGTCAGGCTAGGGTAACATCATGACAGTTTTGCGTGGCGCAAATTCCGCATAAAAATGAAAGAGATTAACTTTGGATACCACTTCCCATTCAATTCCAGTATTAGTTAGCATTTACTGTCAGCCTGCGAGAATCTTGCACAGAGCATAATTTTTCTGTCAATTACCATTTCAGACATTGATGAATGCAAGGATCCAAGTCTTCATACATGCAAAGACAGGACCATTTGCGTGAATCATCCTGGCGGATACAACTGCGCATGCGCACAAGGGTATGAGCCGGTGATCAAAGGTCAAACCAAGGGACTGGACATCCAGTGTAAAGGTAAGTTCAAAAGTCCATTGATAGCAAAGCCGTGGATATATGAGCAAGTTTTTGCTTCGCGGTTACAAACTGAATTGCTTAAAGCGAGTCGCCAGCCCTTTATGAAAATAAGTTGCACGTGTCGCAACCCACTTCAGAGTCTTATTTAAACAAGTTCTGGCAAACGACTTCCTATTTAATGTTCGTAACCCAGTTACATTCATATTGCACAATAACTTCAAGTGAAATATACTCTAAAAAGCATTGGGGTGTATTCTTACGACGTTTTCATTGGTACATTTTGTCTGTCTGACCCTGAAAGCGAGTCACAAAAAACCCGCAAAAAATAAACGTGCACATTGACTTTATAAGATAAATACAAACAGGCTGACCACGACAGTTGGTTCGTAGTTTAAAGTACTAAAGAAAATACTATTTTATACTACTGCAGAGCAAGAGAAAGAGAAAGGAAAGGAAAATCAAAAATCATGTGAGAAGAAACCCTGCCATCGAAAAGCCACATGTACCAACACCAAGAACTCCTTCAAGTGCAAATGTAAATCTGGATACAAAGGAGATGGCAAGCACTGTAAAAGTGAGCAGAAATCATATTTGTTTCCTCTTACTGAAAACATTTTCTCTCACGGCAAGCTATCACAGTGTCGATAACAAATGTACTCAGTTTTGAAACTGGTCCGATGTTTTTTTTGCAGGCGGAAGTCGCCTCGTTCGATTGATTCATCATTGGGATATTTTTAGCCATGAGTCACGCGTGCAGTAGGTCTCGTTTCACTTCACCGAACAGCTGGAGCAAAAAATGTAGCTAAAAGCTTACTTAAATTTGAATTGACCAGAAAAGTCGGGAAAATATATTGTTTGATGCTTAGTCTACCAGGCCTTAGATTCAGTTGACTCAACCTCGTTGCCAAGAGGGCTGAGTAGAAGGGGACCCTGGGAACAAATTTGCAGTTGACTTAATGAGATCTGTTTTCTTTTTTGTAGAAGTTCAGTCATTACTTGCACCTGGATCAGGGATGCTCTTGAAGTCTCCCATCATACTCCTGGCGTCAGCAGTACTGTGGAGCCTGGCCTTATTTTGATCTCTCCTTCTCAACCTTCTTCTAACTCAATTACTTTTTAACTAGTTTCAATTTCTTTTTCTGTTTTTTTCCTACTTTGTGAACACATGTAAACCTGGTCTGTTTCTGTGAAATCAAATTTATAGAATAACGTTTTCTACAGCGGCTTAAGTTACTCCTTTTTTGCTTCAGTTTTGGCTCTACATCCTTTTTTTCATAGCTTTACAA
>OX419338.1:33158381-33170881 GCA_948470475.1 Galaxea fascicularis
ATCGCTGAAGAAAACATAATAATCAAATTAGATGAACTTCATTAACGTAACTTTCACGTTTTCACTTCAATTTTGAGTTTGCATTTTGCTTTTCACGATACTGTGGTAAATTTTGGTATCTGTGTTAGGTTTGGGGGAATTCTTAAAATTCAAGATGGCGGATCCAAGATGGCAACCATTAGAGTAGTGATGCGACCGGCTGCCTCGTATGTTTTCACCACTTCGGTAATCGGGACTCAAAAATTAAACAACATCTTTGCGCACATTTAATGCCTCCAAGTTTGAACCTTGTTGTTTTAAGACTTTTGGAGTTTCAGAGGGCGCAGTGGACAAAATGAACTTAAGATAAAGATCGGTCTCGACAAGGTTTTCAAGAAATTTCATACCAGGTGATCAATTCCTATGTTCTCAAGATCAGTATGCTATATCAGGAAGAAATATTGTAAGGAGAAAGTTGATTCTAATCACTATCCGGATCAGTGGCTTAGGGGCCAGTAAAAGAGAGTAATCTCTGATTTAAAACACTGTGAGGAGTCATCATGAACCACAAAAGTATTTTATTAACTGACAAAAAATAATACACGGAACAACTAACATGCCTTATTGAATATAAAATACGTCAGAAGAAAGAGTGGTATGGCGATTACCAAAGTGTGGCTTATTTCGGTGAGAACGGAGGCAATCATGAAAAAAAAAGAAACAGAGAAAAACTATTGGCTTTAGGCGCCAGGGTAACATTTATACCACAGATTTCGAGTGCAAAATTTTTGATAGAGAAAGAATAATATAAATTGGTTTATGAATGGTAATCAATTGGTATAAGAGTCTTGTCAAGAAAAAGGGCAATTCTCTGGCAACAAAGGCATAAGCCACTGAAAATTTTCAAAACAAGGCTTGGCACCCAAGCACGGTGTATGCGAGGAGCAAGATATGAGACAGTCGGGAACCGCTTCCTGATCCGGTCAATACACTATTGGGCTCTATCAGGAAAGCAAAAAGAGGTAACCAGTTAATAATTGTATTACAATTGAAGAAAAATTGCTGAGATTAATGAGCGTATGCCGGCTGGGACTTCACGTCACATTCAGGCCCACACGTCGAAAGTTTCCGTTACGTTAGCTACGTTAGTTATGTTTTTCAGACCTTTAAGCCGCGGCAGTTACACGTTGAAACTTTTAGCTGAAACTTATGTGCAACGGCGCTGAGAAAAAAGCTTCAGCAGGCGTTGCACCGTGTAACATGGTCGGTTTCGTGAAACTTTTTTTAACCTTCCGTTGCGAGACAAGTTTGACCACTTCATGAAACTGGTCTCCCTCGGTCTTGCTACGCTGCGCTGTGTAAGCCGATCAGAAACCGGAACAACACACAGACAACAACATTTCGATACCAGTTTCAACGTTCCCGAACAAGGCTTGACCTTTTATGTTTACACTGTGCAACACCTGCTGAAAGGTATTTCGCAGCGCCGTTGCACATATGTTTCAGCATTTTAAAAGTTTCAACGCGTACGTGTAACAGCGGCTTTAGATTTAACAGCTACTAATTTTCAGATTTAAAAAAACACTTCTGAAGCATGCCCAACAAGATTAATAAATCGTATTGTTGTTATCGTTTAACTGGAGCGAAAATGAATATTCACAGATCAGAATTGACGTTCACAGTACCGAGGAAACACTGAATTTAGTAACCCTCGTTGTTACCGGTTTTGATAGCTGAGAAATGTAACGGATGTATAACGCTCGCGCAGCTAGAGTTTTTGTTTTTTTCACAAAGACATTTGCGCCAGTGCCGTCGCATTTTAGCTTGTCTTTGCTTAAAATCCTAACGTCCGCACCATAATAGCTTGACAAGGAAGCCTGAAGGGCAAGGGAACGTTTAAACAAACTGAACAAATTTAACTTCTTACTTTCACAGTGCTTGCCATTTCCTTTGTATCCAGGTTTACATTTGCACTTGTAGGAGTTCTTGGTGTTCGTACACGTGGCTTTCGGATGGCACGGTTTCTCAGCGCAAGTGCCAGTTAATTCTAATCAGTAAAACACAAAATTAATGTTAATGCAGTTTTCAAAGCAAATAAAAGAAATGACTCCTGCTGGCCAGAGCGGCAGAAGTAAGCTGCGAATTGACTTAACACCATAATTTTCTTCAATCGTGGGCACTTAGCGCACATATACGAAAAAGTCCGGGGAGGATCCGTTGATCCCTGCATTTCATTTGTAGAACAGGTTGATCCAATTTTTTATGGACCCGTTATCCGGTAATCGCACCACGAAAAGCGTTTAGTAACGTGCAATAACAGTATGGTATCTTTTCAACAACAATAACAACAACAATGAAAGCGACAGCGACAGTGGCAGTGGCAGTGGCAGTGACAGTGACAGCAGGCGTTACGTCTAATAACGAGTGTTCCGAAAGTTCACACAACAGTTAGCGTTTCACGAGAAGTACTGTTGGTTGTTCGGGACGTTTCTGTTTTTGATTATTCGATGTACAGGGTGCAGTCTCAACAAACGTTTGTCAGTGACGTAAACGCCTCTCGCGTACATTTTTTAACTTACCTTTACACGCCATGTCTTTACCAATAACTGTCCATTGGAATCCTGAAGGGCAAACACACCGGTAGGCACCTGGGTGATTTTCACACTCACTATTCTCGCCACAAGGGGTGACTTTAGAATCCGCGCACTCATCAATGTCTAAAATTCATGTAAAATCATTAGGATAATCACAGAGACTGATACATAGTCATCTTCGTCAGGTCGAGCTTGCTCGGCATTGAATGGTAAAAACCGAATAACAGAGATAGCTATTGTTAGATCTTTGAGGGGAACTTTAACCCTTACAAAATTACACAAAAACCACCGTACAGGGATTCTAAAAGCTGACATTTTGAGCGCTAACCCTTCGTCAGAGCGAAATCAATCCAGAATATGACGAAGGGCTAACGCTCGAAACGTCAGCTTTTAGAATCCTGTACGGTGGTCAATTTACACTATCAACTCTGTTGATAATACCAAATTTTTGTGTACTACTTCCCCACTGACGCAGCACCACAGTTTCTTTAGAAACTACCCCCCTTACAAAAATAACTGACGTTGAAATGATGTCCTTATTCCAATTTAAATGCAAATTTAAATAGATATTTGTACAAAAGACGTAAAATCCTTTTCCCCTAATTTCGCTTTTAAATTTCCTGCGCGCCGCGATCTTGGACTTAATGACATCATATGGCTGCAGCTATTGGCTGAAAGCATATCGGAAAGAGAAACGTTAAGCCCATACAAAAATTAAAGAGGATCAGGTTTGCCGAGAGTTCGAACTCTCGCTCCCTTATCGCATTTGAACAGGCTCAGATTTTCGTGAGAGCTGAGTGAGAGTTTTCCATGTGTATTGAGTGTGGGGTTCATGTTTGCCTTAGAACAAGATGTGCAGTTAACAAGATTGCGAAATTGGCCAGCGACCACACCCGCCCTACCCACATCGAGGCTAGATGATAATTTACACGCGGATGTGCTAAACCAACCAACCCTGGCATTTGATATCCTTTCCTCTGGTCTTTCCGATCTCTGCCGATGTAAATCCCGGTGCACATGAGCAAGTGTAGTCTCCATGGTAGTTCAGACACTGAGTGTCCTTACCACAAGTGTTAAGCTTTTCATCTGCGCACTCATCAACGTCGGGAACGTCATTTTCAGAAGAAGCAGCTGTAAAAGGATTAACGACGTTAGTTTGTATCAAACTCTTTTAGGTCAATTTTTTTATTGTGCTCTCACCGGACAATTCCATTGTTTATTTGAAAGTGCGCTATTTCGAATAATCCGGAAATGCTATCCCGTGTTTGTGTTCCCAATAAGAGTGCGTGGGACTCGGAATTCACTGCTTGTTAGATGCTAAAAAGTTTCGTTCAATTATCAATCCACCTACCCCTTTAGTGCGCTTTCCATGCCATTTTACAGAACTAGACTGCTGGAATGGTCAAATTGAGTTCCCTAACTTGAACACTCTGTGAATCATGTGTAATATGGGAAGGAATTCGAATTCGCATTGAAGAACTGGTTTCTAAGCAGCCACCCAAATGAACGTGGCATCACTTCACCCGGCCCTTGAAGTTACCCAATATAAATTCACCCGTCCGTAGCCATCCTATAGTACGCAGCGAAGAGTCCAATTTCATTCATTTCACAGCTTTCTACCTCCGATTAACGCTATCTACAATACTTAAAACAAATGTTTGCATTCACGAAAAATGTTAAATGGTCTTATTAGAGTCGACTTCAAAATGTTTCTTATCACTTAGGGGCACACATCATTAAATCACCCGGCTGTAGGATCATACGAGACGAACGACGAGGCCGGGAGTTCAGTTTCATTCGTTTTGTGGCTTGTTGTCGTCAATTTCAACGGTAAAATAGTGCTGATGTACGCTTTTTACAGCAGACGCTTTAAGTGAAATGACACTGAAATGGTCTTTATTTGAGACGGCCGTGAAACTGGTAAACGGAAATCACCCTTCGAGTGGAATTAGGAGAGAAGACGTTAGAGACCTCAAGCAACGACGACGGCGACGGCAACGAAAACGTCATTTCAAAATAAACGTACTTTTCGTTGTCGAATCTTTTTCGCGATTAACATCGAATTTGTTTAACATGAAAAAAGCTGGTGAGTTGTCCAGAGCCTAAATTGCTGTGAAAGGTGTTAAAGCAAAGAAAAAGAAAAACAAAACTTACCGGTCATGCGCTCACGTTCTCGAGAAGACCTAAAAATTGTTCATTTGACGTTGTTGTTTTGCAGAGGAAGACAAAGAAATGTACCAAAATGTAAAACGTACGTGCAGGCGATTGTTTTTTTAAACGTATTGCTTTGTGGCGTTCTCGTTGTCGTTGCCGTCTTCGTTGCTCAAGTTCCTAATCAAGAGCTTTGAAATAACATAAACAAAAAAAACAAAAAATACTTGACTAGACTGCGGAACTAAGAGGCGCTAATATCAAACAAATGTTGAGATGAAGGTTATAATACTTCTGGTGAACAGTCCATTTTACAATTGTATGTTAAGTGACCTGGCCTTTCAAGAGAAGCGAGGCTGGGGGTGACCTTGTTTTGATACAAACCTCTCTGTCTTTCTCATGTAAATGCAGACTAGTTAGCATGACAACTGACAACATGATTTACATGAGAAAAGCAGTGAGGTCTGTATCAAAGGAGGGTCAACTCCAGCCTCAAACGGCCAGGTTACTGGACACAACTGTATTTTACTGACAGCGTGTATGCACGCCATCGGACAAAACAATATTTAACTGTAGGAATGCACCTTTTGCGTTGCATGTTCGGCCATTTCCAGTGTACCCTGGATTGCAGGCGCAGGTGTAAGAGCCTGCGGTATTTCGACAAGCCGCATTGACATCGCAGTTCGCCAACTTGTCGGTACACTCGTCCACGTCTGCAAACAAAATAAGAAGTCAGAAGATATTTTGACACTGTTATGGACAGTACCTTTTAAATTCTTCCGATCTTTCCGGCCTCTGATCGATGACTTTTGAATTTCTGATTTCAATTCCATAAGCTGGAGATTGATAGTCCTGAAACCACAGTCGTCTTAGCGAAGGAAAACTCTGATAGAAAGCCTGTTAGTGGTAGTCCAGGTTGTGTTAGAAGTTGTAGCTACTATTCTAATGGCTAGGAGTGCACCCGAAACTCCGCGTGTCAAGAAACACATTTTTAGTTTAAGGGTTTATCTACTACTTAGCCTCAAGGCGATAGGTAGTAAGCAACATCAACAGTATGGCCCACCGTCGGAGTCGTCGGGCTCATAGACCAGGAGAAAATCTTTTGAGAGAACTTTAATATTTTTCGCATTGCTTCCAGGCACTGCTCTCTTTTTTGTCCCTGACCAAGACTTCTATTTCAATGTTTTTGCTTTTAACTTGCTCTGGCCTACTCAGTCAATAATGCAAGATGGGATTTATTACCGCTGCACGATTTGTCATTTCCTTTGAATCCCTTTTTGCAAGTACAGGTGTAAGATTGCTTTGTATCAGTGCAAACGGCGTTGACATCACAGTTGTGGCTGTTAGCGGCACACCCCTTTGATCCTGTTATTGAAAAGTAGAAGAAGAAGTCGTGATCAGATTATGATGTATGGTTTTCAGAGTTAACAAACGGAAACAGGATCCAAAATGAGATGACAGAACAGAACGAAATTGTAAAAATCAAAATCACAGACCACAGACTGAAGAATAATAATTAATAATTATAAATATCAAATGAAGAATGATCGTCGCCGTTGTGATCGAAATTTTTACAATTGCGTAAAGAAGCCTGAAAAAATTCAGGACTTCAATGGCGATTGAACCCGTGACCTCGCGATTCCAGTGCGATGCTCAACCAACTGGGCTATGAAGCCACTAACGTTGGGAGCTGGTCAATTTTGGGTTCATATGTTCCCGTAAAAGATATGTAAGTGAATAATGCATATCAAAGAAATCACATGTGAACAGCCGGGATATGACCAGCTCCCAACGTCAGTGGATTCATAGCTCAGTTGGTAGAGCATCGCACTGGAATCGCGAGGTCGCGTCCCCGTTAAATTCCTGAATTTTTTTCAGGCTTCTTTACGCAATTGTAAAAATTGCGATCACAACTGCGACGATCATTCTTCATTTGATTTCATATCCGCAGTTCACATATGATTTCTTTGATATGCATTATTCAATTATAAATATATAAAAGCACAACCTTAAAAAAATTTACACTTCCTTCCTCGTTAAAATCTCATAATTGTTCAAAATTCAGAATATTTCAGAATTGCACCTTAGATTTCTTCTACCATACACACTGACAGGTATCCGCTGTTCAGTTTTACAATTTAGTTATACAAGCCGCCTTGAGATGGATAGTTGATCATTCATCCTGTCAAGTACTGCTGAATACCGCGGTTTTAAATCGAGTGTCAAAAGTAATTTGCGTTTGCTTTAGTTTTGCTATACCTCGCTTTGTGATTGGTTGATAAAGCTTGTACCACTTTCTGAGCCAATGAGAAGCAAAACCCAAACCAATCGCGAGTTGCACTCGCGGATTTTCCCGCGCTTGGCGCTGGTTGCATGTAAGTAATTCAAATTCTGATTCGTTCACTGAGCTGTCCTCGTCTCTTTTGATAATTGGCCTGAGTAATTGGTTTGGTTTTGGCTTTACATCACTTACAGCGGATTCAGGTTGAGCGTTTAATGGCGTCAGTTACCGCGTTCGTTATCATTGTTGATTGGGTTGCGTTGCGAAGAAAATTGTCACACGTTGCTAGGCGGGGTCGATAGCGTTCTGTCAGTTCTCTGACAGAACGCTGTCATCCCCGCCTAGCAACGTCTATTAATTTGCCTCGCAACGCAACCCAATCAACAGTGATAACGAACGCGGTAACTGACGCCATTAAACGCTCAACCTGAATCCGCTGTAATTGAAAGCCACTCTATGGCTAGCTCACTAATCACCCTAGATTTTGCAGCTAGATAAATGTTTTCCACTGCGCGTGCGTGATTGGATGGGTTACCCAAATGTTCCGGATCCCAAACATTAAGGCAATAAGTTAGGTTTGTATCGCTTACGCAGTCTTGAAAAAAACTTACTTTCTGCTCAATATAAACACGCTTTAATTAACATAGTGGCCATTCCCTTTTAGAACGACTTTCCATCAGATTCTCAGAACATTTGTTACTGTTATATAGCTGGCGTTCTTCCCGCTATAGTGCGTCCATTTATTGGCTTGTTCATGGCCACGTGACATCTAACAATGAAACTGTTTACCGCCAAATGCCATGAGCAGGCAACATTGCGAAAACTATGACGTCAAACAGGAAACACTTCACTGTTACCCGCGAAATGTCGACTACTGTTGCACGTGATCAGAGCGTGCAGTTGAACTTAAGGTGGCCTGATGTTGTCAAAATTTGCTTGTTTTCCACCGGTTTGATCCATTTTGTTTTGCTATATAACAAATCACTTAATGACTGGTCCCGAGGGTAACAGTGAATTTTGTTTCCCGAGAGAATCTCAATCTTTCTCTCACCTTTTGGCTGTGTTGTTGAGGCTTCTGTTGTTTCAATTTTTTCCGCTATTGAAGGAAAAAGGGAAGAAGAAAAACATTAACACCAATTGTTTGGCTATGCTTTCAAAAAGTGATGACGAACGCGACCATCAGAAAAAGGTCCCTGTGGTGGATGGAATCGTTCAAAAGCGCGTTTAGTATAAAATCTGAGTGCAATTAAGCAAACACAGGAGTATCCGAAGTAATTGAAAAGTCGAAGGTTCAACAACAACAATAAGAACAACAATTTATTTACCCCAAAAAATTGTAATCATAATAGTTAGTCCCGCAAATAGCCACGAAGCTGATTGAGGCGGGACAAAATCAATACTCTAAACCACATAAGCAGTACATGCGAAACTGAAGAAAAATTACATATTTGTTTTATCTAATCGAACGTTGATACCACCAGCAAAAACCAAGTTGTGACGGTCTTTCACATTTTTCAAATCTTCCACCGACAGCTTAAATACATTGAATTTCATACCTGGGCATATAGCCTTCAATCCTTCTCTCTTGCATACAATTCTAATTTAAGCTGACCCTTTTTAATTGCCGATATGAAATATACTGGCACTCTGATTGTCTTTTAAGTTAGAAGTTCACAATTCCCCACCTGTGCACACAGCCTTCACTTTCTGTTCCATCGCATACAATAAAAACTTGAACTGGCTCCTTTTAACTTCCGATAAAAAGTCATTTTCTGGTATCGCCTTTAACTGCTGTTTCTTCTCACGCAATAGATTCCCCAGTTTCTTGCATGAAACTATGAAAAAATAATAAATTGTCTACCCTGAATCTCTTTTCGTAAATATTTAAAATAAAAACGTTTCATTGACTAACAATGACGGCATTTTTCTACTGAGATTCGTTCATTTATATTGAAATTTGATTGTCCACTAGTTACACATATTATTGCAATGGAAGGTGTAAACCTCGAGTTTCGATTGGTCTATAGCAGTAGACACGCGAATGACGTCATGATGGAAGGAAGTAGAAAAACGATGCATAAAACAAATAGATTCCATCTGCCAGTGTGTGTGTACTCTGACAACGCATTGAGGACGTCAAAACGGGATAGCGGACTACTTTGTTCTTGCCACGTTCTGACGTCATCTGTGCGTTTAGTACGTAACCACTGATGTAATCTAATAGACCCTTCTCCAAAATGGCGGCCGAAAATTCAAATAAGTTAAAATTAAAAACTAGAAAGAGCACCTTTACTTTAGTAATCCTGCAAAGTTTCAGCATATCAGGTGTTATATCAGCTGAGAAAATGTAAGTTGAAAAATGAAAAATTTACAGACGTTTGTATGACTGGGGGTATGTTCAACAATATAGTACGCTCTGAAGTCGCCGTTGCCACAGGTATCATTCCCCCGAAATAGAAGTCACAATAGATTTTATTTGAAACTTTGCGAGGTGGTTGTCAACGTCAAAAACATCAAAGAAATACAATAAAAATGGAGGTTCCCATGTTCGTTTTCAAACTTTGAGGCTTTAGTTTATACCTATTTTGGTACATTGTTAGCACCGTTGATAGCCGAAAGTGGTCTGAGACTCTATAACTTACAAAAACGGGACAGAAGCAATGGGGTATATGTTTATTTTATCAAGAGCACATCATGGTCGAAATTTAACCTCTCATAGGTGAAGAAAAATGAACTACTGGGGAAAGATTAGTCGTGCTTTTTTCGTCTGTGCTTCACCACTGAAGTTTCAATAGCTTCATCGTAAAGGAGATCTTCTGTAAGTAAAGAAAAACTGGAAAATAAAAAGATCTTCAAATCTGGATATGTCATGGAGAATTGCATTTTCTTTCAATATGAGGAATAAAAAGCATATGTCCCCATACTCGTTTGGGAGAAAGTCGCCATTTACCTATTTCTAGGGGATGACTCCTTAAGAAAACTGCAATGTTTTGAACATGCACGTGCTCGTGAACGCGCTGCTAAAGCAAGAAATTATGCGCAGTAAGGATGCGCAATGCAATTCAGAGGAATTACGTTAAAATTTTCTTTGAATTTGGGTGGCTGAACCCCCAACCAACCCCACCCCCCTCCCAAACGAAACCAATTACACAACTATTTTCCTTGGCTTCCTCTTATGATGTTCAGTATTTTGAACCAAGTAATTATTATAACGTTAAAGCGCTCGTTTAACGTATGCTTTACTTATACTAACAAGCTGACATTATGCATACATCACGCCTGCCTAAGGTTAAACTAGTGCGCGCGCTCAAATTGAGATATTTTGATAAAACTGGCTCATCAGAACAACAACAACAACAACAACATGAATTCTTGTTACCTTTCTTTCCTTGCACCAGTCCGATGAATACAAGACACAAAATTCCAAAGATCAAGCTGTTGGGTCTTGTAGCCATGCTAAGAACGGAACACTGTCCCAACCCGCACAGCTCTAAGGGCAAGTTTTCCTGTTGACGTTCATTTTTAGGCAGATGTTGACAACGTTCCTGAGAACAAGTCTCCGGGCATTATCACGTCACAATAGTTAATTGCAATATTATCAAATCAACAAAGAGACTTTCATTTTAGTGGCGAAAGCAGTTCTCGTTTGCGTTGGTTTATTTTTACTTTGTTCCGTGATCGGTCGGAAAAAACTTTTCAATCATTGACAAGCAAAACACTAAAACTATTCGTGACTTTTACGAGCGCATTTTCCCGTGCTGTCACCGGCTAGTACTTGCTTCGTATTCCATGATTGGTTCATTACACTGTTTGATTTCAGGTCGACGAGACTCGTTTAAGTTACCTTAAGTCGGGGCATTAACGGATGAACCATGATTATTTTGTAACAAATATGACAAAAATACCAAACATGAGTGAGCACGATTGATTAAAAGCCCATTAAGGAGCCAATCAGAATGTCTAGTAATTGATTGCACTCAGTAAGAAGAAATTAGTGAACTAAAAATATTATTGTATATTACTGTTCCCAGATTGATCTCAGTTACATCGGTTTCGCTTAATTACTTCCTTTATACATTCAGTTTTGTTACAGTAATGTCGTTTCAGTTGATAAAAATAATATGCATATACCTCTGGGTAATTTTCTGCAACTGATACGAAAGTCTTTATACAAATTGATTAAAGTCTCTATTCGGGTAAATACAACTTCAAACACCTTTTTAAAAACGAAGTCATCTATTTTTTTTTTTTTTTTTTTAAGTTTTGGCCGCCTCGATATGAGAAGTGCGCCTTGCTTGAGAGCACGCGCACTTTAAATGCTGCATCAAGTAAAAACGTTTGGGAAAAACATTATCCAGTAGTATTTTATGCCAAGCAGAAAAACTTTTCTGGTATAACGTAAGTTCAACCTGTTACCTTTTGGTCGTGCCACCAGAGAGGTTCAAGAATCTCATTGCCGTTCGAGTTCCCTTATTGGCAATATAGAGGTAAATAACAATTCCGGGCACTGAACAATTTCTTGGCACTTTTGCACTATCACTTACACTAGTTTTAAAAGAAAGAAAACATAGATATAATGCAGCCAATGAACAAATGAAGTGTGCCGGCAGTGACTGTCCAGAGTATGTGGTCACTATCATGTGAAAATAAATGCGGCCACAGACTGAGGTGGTCACTATCGTGTTCAAAAGAAATGCGGCTACAAATTGACTTTAATGTCGTCTCCAGTTTCCGACGCGCCTGAAGCAAATTGTGTTTAGAAATCGAACTGAGAAACCGTCTTCGCGCTGATGCAGATCCCTTCCAAAGGCACAGAGAAAGACACAGACATGTACTAGGCAAATCTTTACTTATTTATTAATTTATTTATTTTTCGTATCAGTAACCAAAAAAGCTTTAAAAGCCTGGTCCCGCAAGGCCTTAGCTAGGAGATTTTTGACCTGGAGGGCAGTAAAAGAAAAAAAATTGAGCAGAGACTAAATAGTAAAATTGTCACCAAGATTAGAAGTTTGTAACTGGTATCGTCTACGCAAAACCCCATCTTTATCCAATTAAGTTCGAAAAATGTAGATATTTCGCAAATTTCATTTTTCAAGTTTTTGTGGCAATGAACCAAATAAATTTATGTACTAACTGACTAAGCGTAGACTAAGCGTAAGGTTCAATCAGCGAAATCTGGGGAGAGTACCAGGTCCTTATCATTGGGATCATCGGTAATTTGACTTGCTGGATACGGGAATAGGGGACTGCATAGAGTCTTATGTCACAAAGCCTTTCTTTTGTTTGCCGTTACTTACGAAAAGTGATAAGCTATCGAAAGTTGTAAAGGTCAGTAATCTGGTCAGTAATTTTGATTCCAGAAAAACAAATTAACAAAACAAAAGAAAACAAAAAAATCTGGTTTTTGTTGGGGGGGGGGAGGGGGGTGAGCGGGGGGAATCAAGTGAACACCTTGCCCCTACACTAGCTACGTCCCTGGCGCGCGTTTCTCGAAA
>OX419338.1:33175881-33193381 GCA_948470475.1 Galaxea fascicularis
GTTGCCTCGGAAAAGTCGGGGGAAATTTTGTAATTGGGCACAGAAATCAAATTGGAATAAATTGACTTCTGTGCCCAAGCAACATTGGTTTATGGTCTAGGAAATGTCATCGAATTTTTTTAACCCACTGAGTGGCACCCCTGTTAAGGCATATAAACAACAAAGGGAGTTCCCAAAGACAATCAACATAGGAAACAATCAACATCATTTATAGGAAATCAGGAATACTTTGGTTGGTTCGCTGCTTGATAAAATTAAGTAGTAAGCTACATGTGATAATAATATTTGTATTTAGCACAGTGCACATGTACATGTGAGTCTGAAACCAGAAATTCAATGGTAGTACAGGCTGCTCAGTGGTTTCTTTTAAGACAGGAAATCTCTCTGCCAAAAATAGAGTTCACTTGAAGCAGCTTTTTTGAAAACCTTTTTGGTAGGGGATAGAACAAAATACTGATTAAAATCAAATGCTACATGCAGAGTAGTCTGATGAATGTGTTGTCTGTCTGAGTGTCATCATGAATAATCTACATGTATTTCATTTTGGCTTATAGGTAAGGGAAACACAACATTCCCTCCGTGATTCAGAGTCTGGATTACATCGAATGGCAATTGGTCATCACCTTGGTAATTCTGTTCCTTGATTGTACATGTAATATAACAATGAAGATGAAATCTAGTGTTAACATACAGTTGGTAGTTGAATTTCAAAGGAGAACTTAATTCTTCAACTTGAGCGAGGAGTAAGATGAAGTTAAGATCATTAGTTAGGGTGGAGTAGCCTCTGGGTTTTCAAAAGAGTTGTCAACACTGTAGTTTGGAAATGTTTTCCTTTTTGGATGTGCTTCGTCTCTGGGTTCATTGTCTTTTTCACCCATTCCCACGTTAAAAGGACTAGTAAATGCTGACATACATGTAAATATTACGTTACCATTCCTGCAGTTTTGGACTTTTCTGTCTCCTGCCGCACTCATGAAAATGAGCAAGGCTCTGCATTCTGCTATTTTCTACCTTTTTAAGGCCACAAGAATTTATCCAAAGGCATGCATTTATTCATGGTAACGTAATTTACCCAGAAATGGTCCCTTTTTGTGACAATGCATGTTGGGAGATCACCAATTGTACAAGTCAGGTTTTGCTGATGAAAAGGCAAAGTGGATATTGTCAAAAAATCCCAAAGACAAAGTCGAGCTGATTATATACAACTTATTAACCCACAGGAAAATCTTAGACCAAGGCCTTGATGTATTGACCAAGCAATAGCGAGGTCAATACATCAAGGCTAAGGTCTGTGATTTCCCTGTAATGACCGAACGGACAAGGTTAATAAGTTATTTATTATATGGCCTTTTTAGCGATAATAAAATTCGCTCTCGCTGTGGCTCTCTTCGTCGCTCATACTAAAGAAGTATCCGTATGCTAGTTTTCCTGTCAGTTATTTAAAATATAGTTGTACTTTGTCCATATTTTTGTTGTTTTCGCCCATGTGCTCATAGCTTTTACTCACAACTCAAAAGAGCCGTCAAGGTGAGAAAAAATTTCATAATGCACGGTCATTACAAGAAAACCTTGCCTGCTCAGCCATATAGTAATAGACAATATTCACTGAACCTTCCACGGTGAATAGTCGTTTTTAATTAGTATAGTTTCAGAGCTGAACAACAGAGGAATCGGACATAATTCCCCTGGTTCAAAGGTCACATGCACTTGTGGGGCCCAGCCATTTTGTTTTGCTGTATTCACTGCCTAGTGCAGTGAATGAAACGTCATACAAGAAACCGCTCAACCAATCAGTTTGTCCAGATCTGTAGTTATACTATTAGCAGATATACATCAAATCAATTCCACCCGAGATCTTAATGGAACACATATTAAACTGCTCTTTTACATGGCACATTTATTGTCCTCATAGCTTTGTAGCATACATGTATTTTATCATTGCATCTTCCTTCAGATGATCGGTCTCATGTGATAGAGCGATCGGTAAACAGAAGGTCTGGTGAGGAAGAGAGAAAACAGGATTTTATCAACTTGGATGAAAGTGAGTATGAATAGTAATGAGCTCTTCATTATATAATTATGATTTAATGAAAAGTGTTATTTTCAATTGATTATTGCTTTTCTGGTTTTAATATTATTTTGTATTTTAATAATAATAATTATAATAATAAAATAGTAATAATTTGTAGTGCACAAATTCCATACAAGTTCACAATTATTGCACTATAAATTGTCAGATTATTACTGCACATTTAATGTGCATAGCAATTTAAAACTAAACATAAATAATTAAATACAGCTGTAGATAAAAAGTATTACAACAATTGAATAGTAAAAGGTGACATAAAATTACAATTCAACTATGAGAAATTATGGTTTTATTATCTATTTTAATTATTATTTTCTTTATTTTTTACACATAATTTTGTGAAAATGTTTGGGAAGAAGGGTTAATCACCACTTTACAGGTAACAGGTATATTCCATTTTTCCTGCTGTCCTCTTGTATGTTTTTTTATTACCAGTAATTTTGGTTCTGTATTTGTTTGTCAGGTGATGCATCTGCTTTTGATCAGGAGTGGAAACAGCGAACCAGACAATCCATGAATGTCATAAAAGACAGACAGCGCACACACCCCAGAGCTCTAGGGGGTGCAGGTATGTGGAGCTTCCAGTATTGTAAGTAGTATCCAACCACCTACAGTTGGCCCTGTTGGTTGAACACTGGACTTCCATGTGAAATGAGTTGGAGGTTGTGGGTTTAAACCATAGCCAGATCAACACTCAGGGTCTCTAAATAACTGAGGAAACGGTTAGACTTTACAGTCTTCTCAGATAAATAAATAAATCATGTTGTTATATAGCTGGCATTTTTCTACGACACACACCCATTTAGGGTCACATGACATCTAACAATGAATCTGTTTACCCCCAAGTGCTATGAGCGAGCAACATTGCAAAAACTATGACGTTAAACGGGATCACAGCATGCAGCAGTTGAAAGTGACCTGAATCATGTTGTCACTGGATTCTCAGTGTGTTTTTCAATATTTGCTTTTGTTTTTGTTTTCCACATTGGTGGGAGGGGCTATTGTTATTAGTATTAGAATTAATATTAGCATAAGTTGTATAAGTTGCATTAGTAAAAATAGCGCTCTTAGAGTACTTATGAATAGTTATTTGTATATTTAAGTTACACACGGCTCGATGGAAGAGCATATTTTTGTATGAGATTGATACCGTGTATAAATAAAGCTTATGATGATGATGATGAGGCGAGTGCTGTCACCACTGTGCCAACCCTACATCCTGCTTTGATCTTTGCCCCTTAATTTTCCACCGACTATCTCTTTCATCCACTTCCCCTCCTTTTCTATTGCACTTATTGGACTTCTTCTCGAGTCTGTGTGGGAGGTGTTCTTAGGGGAGGGGAAAGGGAGAATTTTGGCGTGCAAGGGCGTGAAGGGTGCACGAGGAGACTAGCCATGCAGGCTCTTTCTCCTTCTTTTCCTCCTTCTCTCCCTCTTCCTCCATTTCTCCTTGTTTTTTCATAATGAGTTTATTGATGGTTGCATAAGCCACAGGATTTCTTCTGCCTCTCCGGCTTTTCTTCAAACATCTAAATTCCAATTTAACCAGCAAACCGTAGTTGAAACACCTTACTTCTGATCCTCGACTGAAAAATTCATATTTGCTTCATGATGTTTAGACCCCTCAGGGAGAGACTTGGGTGCTGCTGCCTCTCATAGGGACAAGCCACGAGGCAGTCATGGCAGGGTGGGAAGACAGCTAGGGGAGGACCACAGGCAGACGGAACACAGAGGAGTTGCAAGGGACAGAGATTGGGGAACACAAGACATCGATGAAGTGGGGAAAAGCCATCGTGACAAACCAAACCGCAAACACGTGCGACTGAACAGCCGGCCTGTCAACAGACACGAGCCCCGGGGTGGACTGTAGCAAAGGGAGATTTCATTAATACTTATTGTTTGAACAGTGCTCAGGAAAAGTTTAAAGGAAATTCTACAAAGGTGTCGAGATAGTTACTGGAACATTTTGGTGTGCTTAAAAAGGAAACAGTTTTACTTTTGATCCCGCAACATTTCAGCAAAATTATATCTAAGATTAATATGACTTAAAATTCATTTTGACCAGAAGTAAAGTCAATGGTGGATGATTTGTAAGCACTTAAAGCTGTATGTCTTCCATAAAGCCGTAAGCTGCACTACATTTGGTTTCTAAAAGTGTAACTCGTGATGTTTTTGTACCATGCTAGTGGTTTACTGCTAGTTTGCGCCATTGTTTGCGTCTTGTTTTCTGGAAATTTCAACTATGCAAGCATCTACTTACAGTATATCACATAGTGAAATAAAGTTGTAGTTTAAAGTTGCTGTTCAACTACACTGTATCTTGATTTATGTAGACATTGTCCCGATTTGTGCGCCACTGGAGATAAAATTCCGGCCTTAAACAAATCTTGTTGTACGGAAAGTATAGCATACTGAATTAGCTTTCCACTTCCCATTTTCTGGAGTATTGGTGACATAGGGATCGAAAGCTGGTTAAACAGAATTGTGTCCAGAAGGCGAGGAAATGCTAACGATTAAAGGGAAATAACGTCACAACTTTCTGTCAACAAGTGTGCACAAGTACCATGTAAAAGGAAAGTGTTCCGTACCATAAATAACATATGCGGATCATTACAAATAACGTTCTTGTTGCGGGGCCGTTTCGTCAGGCTGAACTAAATCTGGTGTTTAAGAAATTGGAAGTGTTTGATACACACAGCTCGTGCTTTGTTCCTTTCAATTAAGGGTTCCAGTTGCCTCTAGCATGCTATGTTTACGGAAAGGGAGATAGGGGTGTTGACAATTCTGTACTTTATCAGAGTATTTTATTTCCCGCAGAAAAACGTTTTTTAAAACAAGCAAGTTATTTCACTGTACATGTTTTTAATTATCTGGTGCTAGAAAGTAAACGTACACTACATTCTCTTTCAGTGATAACCTTGCTGTCCAAAGACTGTATCTAGATTTACTGATAATACAGCGCTATCAAAGCATTAGCTGTACCAATAACGCTTCCAATCTTTTCCCGCACATCCTCAACAAACTTGCCGTTGTAAGTGTTCTCGTTGTCGAACACCGCACGAATCTCTTTCCTCAGATCTTTGAGACATTTCTGCACATGCGCAATACGCGGTACGCTTGCCTTGCTAAGCCGCTGTAAAGCTTGATTGAGGGCGCTGTTATTGTTACTCAAACAAGGCAGGATTTCATTGCATCCTTCCTTCACGGATCTTAGCACAGGCACCCCACTATGACCTCGCTCAGATTCGTGCAAGATTTGGATCCAGTCTTCCATCGTCGACACAACGAACAGGAGGTCCTCACACTGCTTTTTCATGGGGCTCTGCATTTTTTCCAGTCTCCCCACAGCCTTCTGCAATTGTTGCTTGTTGTTTGCGTTCATTTTCATTGACAGACCATGGCTCGTTTCCAGTCCATTTCCCGTAGTACCAAGCTGTCTCAGATGAAGAGAGCTGCTTGTTAATTCAACTGCCACTGGACCACTCATCTAACAACAAAAGAAAATAAGGTGCGCTGAATTAATTCAAACTAAACCAAAGGGCATCGAGTTACGGTTCATTTGTTACGCTTCGAACTCGACCAGAAACGATTTTTTTACTGAGTCCATGATTAACACCGAGCAATTTTTGCTATTCATGTCGCCTTTGTTTATACCATACTAAGCACAAATGGTTCGGGATGGGTATCTACATAGTGAAATTTAAAGGACGAAATTTCTTCATTTAAAAAAAAATTATATAACATTCGCAAATCTCTTCCTTTCAGAAGATATTTTGAATCGAAACATGTACCTTTCTCTTGTAATAAAAGCTTCAATCCTGGCTTGTCACTATCAACTATTTTCAGAAATACGCGTTTGGTGAGATTTGGAATAAACAGTAAGTTATTTAGGCAGAAAGCAGTTGAAATCCAACTCTAGCGAGTGAAGATGATTAAGTCATAAGCTTGCGAAAGGACTCCACTCCCAAAAATTGTTATGAATTGGCTTCCGTCAAAACAACCAATGAGAATCGCAAAAAAGAAGACAAGAAACAAACAGGTGGAATTTCAAAGTCATTTAGATGAGACTAATATGCAAATAGCCTGAACGATTTCAAAGGAGTGCACTTTCAGCAAATTATATTTATCTGTACGCAGTCTGTGAAAATCCACAATTAATGAATAGGATTGTTTCGTTTCTCTCTTTCTTTCCCACTCTTTAACAACAGAGAACCTCCAGGTTCGTGTGATGTTATGTGAAAAATATATCAACGAACGAAACATTTTGAAGTATTATATTCTTCTTCTCAAATCAAAATAAATATTTTATAATAGCGTTAATCACCCCTCCGATAAAGTTATTTTGAACAGCAAAACAATTCAATATTTTACCATGTAGAAACGGTAAGATATATCGAAAGCCTTCAGCTGTAAAGTAAGGTATAAAGTAAGAAGTAAGCTAGGGCATAAAAGTGCGACCTTGTCAGGATTTCATCTTTGTCATCAAATACGAAGAGAGCGCGGGCAATAACAATGCGAAATACGACTTTTATTATCTGCACCTGTTTGCCAGAGCCAGCCAATCAAATCTACAGTCGATCTGAGACGATGCTAAATTGGATCACAGTAGATGCTATGTCGTTTGCTATTTAACATACTGTCACCTGGGGGTTCTGAAATGTCTGGCAGCGCCCACATACACCTTCCATTGCAAGAAAACGATCAAGCCGCTTTGTTTTGTTGCTGGCAGTTTGAAGAAAAGGACGATTCATCGACTTAACGGTGAGTTGCGGACATAGTCTACGGCCTAAAGAAGAATCAACAGACTCTTTTCAGCGACTGATTCTGTTTGAACATCAATTATTGTTTGAAATAACCGACGTATGTATTTTGAAACTCTCTGAAAGTCTTCCGTTTTACTGACACCAACATTCACTTTGCTTTCCGCATTGTGATCCAGTGAAGAGAAAGAATTCGTTTCCGAAAACGAGTCTAACAAGAACTGTCTTTCCTGCTTTTTTGCGACAATGGTTTAAAATCAAATTCTAACAAGAAAGCCGATATCTTTAGTTAAGATTTGAATCATTGTCGATCTACTGTCACAAAGCTTCATTTGGTGTAGTTCATTAATCTGAGGTTTGAGAGTGAGAATATGCAAATTATCGTCTGCTCATCTCTGACAAATTTTAAAACTACTTGGGAACGATACAATGCTTTGTTTTTTGCTGTTTTTCGTTTCTTCAACCGAAATGGTTTTCAGATCATGATATACCGAATTTTTATTGAAGTATGTATGGATTGAATTTGTTGTCTCTGTCGAGATAAAATGAAAATGAATGTAGCTTTTTATAACATTTTCATGAAACATGCCAATCCTGAGTTACGGAACCTAAACCTTTTAAAGGTGAAAAAGAATATATATATATAAAAGAGCGACCACGTTTATATCAACATTTTACTGCAAAATTTAAAAATCTATCAAAGGGCACTAGTTTTCAGTCAGTAATTACCAAATCGCTAAAAAACTGTTGGCAGCTGAAGCAGATAGCTTTTGATTTTCTTTCATTGATGGCTATTTAGAATACCTTTATCTAAAAATTGAGCTCGAAACACCCGACAAATTTTGATAGCACAATATACCACTACTGACAAGCTGGGTTGATTTAATCAGATCGCTGAGTATGTCCTCAGCTAGGGGTGCATTTTCACACGATGCATGAAACCTGGCTTTATGTTGTTTTTGCAGATTAGATGGAGACCCCAGTTTATGTAAACGGAACATATTCCATCAGTGGAAAGAAAGTCTCTCTCAAAAGGGTACTCAGCCACAAGCAAGATTTACAAAAAGAGATCGCCGATCTTGAGAAGTTGCAGAAAACTCTTCTGCAACAGCGCCAAGACTTAGATTTCCTAAACGAGAGCATTAAAAACTGGGTACAGGCCTTCAGCAAGATTGAGCGAAACAACCAGGGAGTTCCTTTCGTTAGAAACGTCAAGGAAATTTGCGCTCAGATTGAGAACAATCTTAACGATATTCATGGAGATTTTTATTTCAGAATGCAAAATTTGGTGACAGCGGATGTACCCTGCTTTCAACAGGTTTACGAGGCCTTGGAGTTGCTGAAAAAACAAGTGACGAAAATTCTGAATGATGACGCTGCTTACAAAGCTTCATTTATAGAAGAAATACGGCAGCTTCTCGGTCGGCTCACTGGTATTACAGATACCATGCTGGAGATTTATTTTGAGGAATAAATTAAGTACTTCATTCAAACGTAAACTGAGCAATTTCGTTTTGCGTGCCTTTTATTTTAACATGGGTAAACAAGCTATTTTGGTTTTAGTCTGCCGCTTTCTTCTAAAATAGTTCACATGATCAATTTGTTTATTTTTTGCTTGGCTCAAGTGGAACTATTTACTTAAGTTACTGAGTTGTTGTAAAAAAAGTAAAATCGGACAAGCGATTTCATTTATTTTTGTATTCAGTTCTAAAAAACAAGATCCACTGGGTTCAAATCGCTTTTTCAAGATGAATATGTTACGTTCTGATCTGTACAGTATTAGAATTAATAATTTAAAAATAAACATTGTTGTGTGATGAGATTTGACCTCTGTTTGTATTTTCCCTGTGTGTTATTTTTTAATCAATTTTCGCAAAGTTTGCGTATTTCATTGGCACATTTCTGTGCTGAAAACTTTTAAAATGCGTGAATCATTCTACCAATATCGGAAATAAAGCAGTATTGTTTGTCATCCTCCCGCTCTCTAAGGCCTGAGATATAGTATGCGGGAGATATGTGGATCGACTTCATTGAAATGAAAAAGCCGATTCATCAAAGAATTAGAATTAACATACTAAAGCGCGTTAAAATCTTCTGTTACTCAAAGTGTGACCACAAAAGTGTATTTAAAAAGACGCTTTTTATAGTACGTTGCTTTGTATTGCTTTAGTTTTTCATTTTTGAACCAGAGACAAGTTAAAAGATATGTATTGCTATATGGCGTTAAATGAAACATGACTAAACTGTTACATGAAATTTCAGCAAAATGCCATTTTATTTAACTCGCGAAAAAACAGCCCTCGTGCAAACGAAAACAAAGTCAAGTGTTAAATTTTTTTTAGCCTTTTTGATAGCTTTATGGTTTCCTTTGCATTGGCTTAAACTCGTGAATATTTTTCTTTTCGTTTACGGAGGCTCTGCAATTATGATAAGTTCTTCGTGCATGCGCGAAATTGTGCTGTTGCCGGATTATAGAAGAATGAATTGATAAAACGCGTTTTATCGATCAACAGCAGCGAACACATTTCAATGAAAAGAAAACCGCACAAGAGCAACTGTATCTATCTATATATGGTATACTATCACAGCCAAGTCAGTGACATTTCGATTTCTTAATTTTCGCCAAAATAATGTCTTACTGCAATTTGAATAAAAGACGATTGACGGCAATGAACCACCACTCAGGCACACCTGTCTTTGCCTAAACCAATAAGAATCTGGCGTTTATAATTTGCCACCAATCACGTTTAGGCAATCGTGGTATGTGCAAATTGGGTGGGACACTGTCATAACACTAGTCCGGAAAATATCGAAATTTTACCTTTTTTTCCCAAATCTAAACTGCCCAACAACATAAGTTGCATCTCAAGGATTACGTCGGAAAACTGTTTGGTTTCAACTTCGAGGTAAGCAGGCTATTTCATCTTCTTGAACTCTACTAACACTGCTTCCTTACCACTAACATTATATTACATTGCCGTAAATCGATGTTTTCGATTTACTTGTATTCCAAACTCCATTTTTGTTTCATATTTTACTGCATAAAAATGCAAGGCAGGAAACTTACTCGTTTCAGTGTGATGATATAGTAACTCAAAATGAAGATTGCGGTATTTTATTTTATTCTACGTCATTTTTTGTCCTTTTCTTTTCTTATACTGATTCATGGAAGGGTTGTAAACCCTGGTCTTGATGTATGCTAATCGTGCAATCACTTGTTCGGTATCATAATTGTAAACGGAGTGTGCGCAGGAGGATAATCATAAATGTCTTCGGTGATACTCAGCTTCACAAAACTCTACAGAGTCTGTTAGCGGCGTAAACTTCCTATATTTCTATAAAAGTCAGTTAACCTGACGTCGCAGCAGGACAGTGGAAAGGAGGGTTAATTCTGATAGTGTATGTTTGATATAGATTGTATTGTTTACTGTTTCTTGATATCAAAAAAAAGTATATTTATATTGTAAAAGGAAAGTAATTCAGTCGTCTATTAAACTGCGAGGTCGGAGTCATTCAATAAACGATATTTTTCTTCGAGATTAGGCAAAACGATAAGACCGGATCTGAGTCTTGCTCACACATTTGTATTAAACTCAAGAATCAGCACAAATATAACGAAATATTTGTGCATGAGAATCTGCGCGAAATGTTAAAATGCTTCTGATATTTTGATCGACCGGCTTACGCTTTTGCTTATTTATAGTGGTTCCCACACATCGGGAGAAATTGTTCTCGCGACATTTACTTACAGCTTACTGTAAGAAAGCTCTAGATCTGTCATACTACGCGTTATTATTCAAAGACGATCAGGCAGAACCAAATTGATTGGTTACCAAGAACGCATGCTAACCTCCGTAAGGAATATCGCAGGGCTCATTATCTTAAAAGTAGGCGGAGCATTTAAACAAAAGGGAGCAACTACGACGACGACGGCAACAAGAACGTCACAAATTTGCATATTTGACAATGAAAAACAGTATTTTTGCACGCTTTGCACGTGCATATTTCATCTTTTGACATTTTGGAGACGTTCTCGTTCTTTCTACGACGTGAAATGACCTGTTTTGCAGTTGTGTGGACGACGTGAGCATATGATGACAAATGTTCAATTTTGTCTTCTTATGTCCCAAGCGCTGGTTCCATTTTTATTCCAGGATAGTTAGAAAACATTTCGCAAGCCTTATGACTTAAATAATTGCGAAATGATTGCAGAAACCCGAAGTTACATTTTCAGATTACGTTCTCGCTGTCGTCGACGTCGTGTTTGCTTAAGCTCAAGGTGGCAGGCGCCATTGTTATCGTTTTATTTCTTAAAACCAGAATACTCGACTTTACCAAGTTTTGCATAAAAACTTGTTCGTTGGTTTCGTTAAACCTGACAGAATGCTATTCTTATTACTGCGTCAAGGAGAAGGAAAGGTTATGATTCATGAAATTCTCCGATCGCGCTACCTTCAGTTTCTTTCAGACTAAAAAAGATACAACAAAATATTGCCATTTTCAGTTCGCGATCACTTGGTTTCTTGTTTTCACTTGTTTCCATAGGGCCTTTTTCGTCTTATTCCTACGTGTCATGAAAAATGCTGTAAGTACTGGCAAGATGCAACTGCAAAACGATAATTTAAAACAAAATTAGAACTCATCTGGCAGAACTTACTGGATTTGTAGCAGATGTCTTTGTTGTTGTCTGTTGCCGCTAACTTCGCTGAAACGTTTTCCCTTATGTCTGCAGCTGCCCAGTGTAGCCTCTTTCGTTTGCTCATACAATTCTGTCGCTTGCTCTTGGACCGTTTCATTTAAGTGATCAACTTTTTGACTCACCTCATTTACTATGTCGTAAGGCGAATGCGAAATTTCGGCGGGATAGATTGTCAGTTTTGTCCAAGTTTCGGCTTTCTTCTTATTCTGCTTATTCCTCCGCTTTCCATTTCTCTCTTCTTGAATTTTAGCCACGAAAGGTCTTGTTTTAGTATTCAGTAAAAGAGAGACCCGATCAAACGCAGACTCCTCAAGTTGACAGCCATTCGCACGAAGGTTGCTCTGAAGAACAGCGGATAGTTTCTTCAAGCTGCCATCCATGATCTTCCATTCCCATAAAACTTTAATTTCACGTTAATTTGAGCACAATCATTTGGATGCACAAGTAAAGGTTGGACCAGAGATTCTGTAAGCTCTGAAAAGAGCTCCTGGTCCAAGTCATTTACCCTTATATCAGACATCTTTGAAATTTCGCGCGCGACTGGTTTTTCTGCCTTGTTAGAAGTTTTTCGATTAGGCTGCTACAGATGACTGGTTTTCATCAATAACGTATTACTGCGTATTCTTTCTTCATGGCAACCACTGTTTTCGCAAAGACAATGGCTTGACTCCGAAAACGTGCCAACTTTAAACCGTATATTTTCAAACGCAAAAGTCTACAACTTTAATTTATTCTGCTCCAAATTTCGAGAAAAAGCTATTAACGCGTAGGTAATACATGCGTATTAACTAATCTGCTCTATCATCTGAACATTTGTCCTTAGTTTGGCAGAAAATCAATGTGTAACTCTGATAAGGGTCTTTTTCCATACTGCTGATACCGCAAAAAGCCCGATTTTCAAAGTAAAAAGTCTACAACTTAATCTCGTTTATTTCACTTAAAAATAGGCCACGATGATATATTAACCCTCTAAGTATAAGAATTCGCTCTATCATGTTAAAGAAATTGCTTTTTTACGTCCAGAAAAGACGATTTTAGTCAGTCTATCGTCCCCTAAACATCCATTTTGTTTACTATTTTGACGCTTTTATCGCGCATTTACGCTTGAATAGCCCGCTGCAATGGCACACTGATATGCGTAAATGTGGCACCATTTTTTTTTGTTACTTCTTCTTGTGTTTATTTCTCTTGAAGTAGAGGTAACATCTGCACGCCCAGTGTTCATGACTTCTTGTTCTTCGTACGCTTTTGCTGTATTCAGTCACGCGCCTTCCCGGCCACTAGTGAAATATATATATATGAGGGGCCGTAAGGGGGTTTCTCGTGAAACGGGATCGCGTGTTTTTATTCTCCGTGATCGGTTATTATAAAATAATATTATCCGTGAACTGTGAATGATATGCTTGTCGTGACACGTGAAAGCAAAAGGTTATTTTTCGTAAATCGAAAACTTGACCAGAAATCTGCTCTTTTTTCCGTGAAAATGGGCCTGCCGTACAAAAGAGTGTGGAAAAAAGATTTTTTTTGGATGTTCTCAAATTGCGTGAGTTAAATAAGTGACGGACTTGACAGCCGATAATAAAGATAATAAAACAAATACAACAAACAGTCACTTTGAGGACCTTTGAGACCTCTGATGATGTTATTTTCCGTGAACTGCGAAACTCGAAAAGTAATTATCGTGATTCGTGATTTGCCATCTTAAGTTCAATAGCCGTGAACTGTGCGCTTTGAGCAATTAGTGGACACAGCGCTCTATAAGTGATATTATTATTATTATTATTATTATCATCATTATCATCATTATTTAAGTCGCAAGAGCCGTAAAACCGGAATTACATACAAGCAACTTTTGCATGAACTTATGCCGCACATATGGGGGGTCTTCTCTTGTCGAGCGCTTCGGCCATTATCTCTGATCGAGTGGCATCTTAGCTTAGAAGTCTCAAAACTGGTCTTATTTTCAAGTCATATGAACTGAAATAGAAAACTGGAGCTAATTACGTTCGAGCAATTAGCTTGAGGCTAGCCTAACGAGGTCATATCTCAGTTTGCGTCGTTCTCAAGGTGGGAATTAACGTAAATTGGAGTGAAATTTAAGGAGTTTATAGAAGGAATTGAAACGTACAAAAATGTTTTGAAACTGCAGGTTGTTCGGGAACTGTTTTGGTGTCCGTCTACTAATTTCTAACTTCAATTTCCAGTAGTTTTAAACCTTCATTAAATAGCTTTAAATCTTCAATATTTCCCATTTTCCTTTAACTGATCCTTTGAGAAAAATTACCTCTTAATCGCCCAAAAATTCACAAAATATCCCACAACATAGCTTCGTGTGATGAGCATAAGGATTTTTAATTGTTTGAAACGCGAACGAGATATCAACGTTAAATCCGTGTAAGCGTCTGAAAACCGATGTTTAGGTTACGTCCCGCCTTTATAAGACAAGCTCAGACATACTGCCTTACTCATGAGTGGGGGGGAGACAGGGGGGTCAGAACCTCCCACTTTCCGTACCCTGCCACCCGCCTCCCGTACCCTTATCTCCCGAATCCCGCCCCCTGCATGGTAAATTAAAAGGCCTCCAAACCGACGCCAGTCACAAAGCTGTGCAGTACATTATTTTGCATGTTCTGTTTTTATATTTGATATTTTGCTCAACATTGGTAACAATGCGTGTGATAGACTTAAAGTTTTGCTCACACGTCGAGTATCTGCCCCTTTTGTATGAAACGTTTGAGGGATACCTAAATATTTTTCTAAGCAGCAATTGTTGATGGATTAAGACCACTTTTGAGAAAAGACAAGGTTCGTTCATGGAATCATTCACATTTGATACAACTTCTTTTATGTGTCCTGATTTCAGTTGTGCTATAGGCTGAGGTAGCCTATGCGCATCACACCCAGATATTATAGGTCTTCCAACCGGAGTTGGTTTGTGGTTTTTACACATGCCGCTTGACAATCCATGACATGTGAAGGAAAAGTGAAAGGGTTTCCAATTGCACCGGAAGAAAACGAAAGCGCAAATTTCCATTTGCTCTGATATAAAATTTTGTGAAACTGAAGCATCAGAGGACGCTAAATTCAAGTCAATAAATATAAAACATTGTTGGGTTCTGGTTTGTGTTAGTAATTAAAGTAAGTAAGCGTTTTGTTTCTCTCTCCCGCTTCCCGTCCCCTTAGAAATCCCGTTTCCCGCCCTTTCCTCTCCCGCTTCCCGTACGCTCCTGCCCTCTATTCTCCTGCCTTCCCGCCCTCCTGTCCCCCCTCCCCCTACTCGTGACAGAGTCAGACCGTGATTTTTCTGGTCACAAGTCTGAACTCTGTCGAACACAACAGATGATGATGATGATGATGATGATGATGGTTAATCTCTTCTAGAAACATGGCTGCCATCAATAACAACGAGGATAGAGAGATGACGGACCGCATGGGAAAACTATCAGTTATTTCCATTAACAAAAGCATCAAGCAGTTCAAATCGCACATTCGCGAACTGGACAAGCAGTATGACACGATGCAACAGCAGCTGGAAGACCTTCAGTTCATACTTGACGTGGTGCTAAAGTGGGGCGAAGACTTCAAGAAGGTGGTACGATTCAGCCAGGGTGTGCCCCATATGAGAAACACAAAAGAGATCTGCGCCAACATCAAAACCGCCATGATTCCAAGCAGTGAGTTTGACCGCACTGTACAGATTCTTGTCAAGGAGGGTGTTCCTTGTTTCACGCGCGTAACAGGGCTTTTGGAGAAGCTCAAATCACGACTAGACGAAAGATCTCCGAACGCGAAGTTTTCGGAAGAGATTCGTCAAACGCTCGGAGAATTAGCCGGAACTTTGTGTACAATTATAAATTTCTTTTACGATCAAGAATCGTAAACTGCTTTAATAATATTACTAGTTGCCAGGATAGGACGGGGACGCCAAAAATTAAAGTTAAAGAGCTAATTGATAAAGGCAAATGATACAGATTTAAAATGTTGTGATAGATTAAAACTGTGATGAATCTTTGCCGGATGACAAATTCTACATTAAAAAATAGTGATTGAACCCATCAACCCAAATTTTGCTTCAGTGGGCTGTAAATGCAATGTTTATATCGGAAACCGAAGAAAACCAACTTTCATTTCGAACCAGTTTGAAGTTTGGAAGTATTCAAACTCAAGGACTAGATCAGAGCTAATAGGCAAAGCACTTGGAGGAAAGCGGGTACACGGTATATTAAGAAAGCTTCCACCGGACTTGCAGATACTGTTACAATAAAAGGTTAAAATTGAGGAAGGTATCAGTAGAAGGGATAGACGATAGGGTCCTTTCCCTCTCTTTTTTTCAAATTTCATGAAAGTCTAAGTTTCTTCAATTTAAATAAGAAAAATGAACATGTCAAAGAGTGATATGTTCGGAAGTCAAACCCGGAGTCGTAAGGTTCATAGTCCAACGTCTTACCACAGGAGCACCGAGGAATTGCTGCCAAATGTGAGTCCAATTTAAATACTAATAGTGATAATCCTAACCCTAAATAAAAGCTGACCAAATTCGAGTCTGTGCTTAACCCTAATCACTACACTTGGGGCTTAACACTAATCACTATAGTCATTGCTTAGCCCTAATCACTAATCACTATTTTCAGTGCTTAACCCTAATCACTGTTGTCAGTGCTTAACCCTGTAACGGCAATAACGTCGTGTAGGCGTCACTAGGTGTCCAAGGGCCATCTCGTCTATCCCTTCCAATACTCTCCTAAAATTGATTCTGGTGAATAAGACCCAGCAGTGAAGTCATAAACCGGAAAGTTTTTCATGTGTCGACGGAATTATTCAGTCCTAAGCAAACAAATCCAACCACGTGATCTTTATTGAATCCAATTCAAAAGAGCGGCTGCATGATTGGCGTGTTAAACTCTTCTCCATATTGATGTGTTGGGCTAATGAGCTTCCATCAGGCAATCCTAACATCAAAGTTGCATTTCATGACGACATAAAGCTCCCTGCCTCCGCCGCGGAGATTACTTGGCATATTAACTCTCTCTGAATTATAATTAATAACCTGGGTATATCCGTCGAGCAGCCATGGGCGACGGGATTTTTCTACACTTATGGTATTAAAATCTCAGTTGTCGAGAATCATGCGCAGGCGACGCGAGAACTAAAAATGTCGTCGCCTGTAAGGAATAGGCTGCTTGACGGGGCACTGAACCAGCCGTGCGAGGCCTGGTATAGGCCTTTCCCGATTATGCTAGTAAAACTGGCATTAAATGCTCCTAGCAATTCTCGTTTTACGCCAAAAAAAAAAATGCTCAAATTACGATCCATTCTCAAAATAATGCTACTTTGGCTCCAGAAAATGCTTTGTTTTTCGATTTTCATCCCGCCTGTCAAGAAAACCACCAACAATCCCCCATTTTTCTTTGGGATAGCAAAACAAGCGACACATGTACACGCGAACACGCGCGAATTCTGCCTACCGCCAGGAGACGCTAAGTGCGAGAAACAATTTACACGCGCGCTCGCGTATTTCGCGACCACTTTAGGTCCAGGCTGAAGCGACTTTTCGCAAAAAATGGGAATACCTTTGCAAGAGAAAAGTTGCATTTGAGAGGGAGTAAACTTTTTCTGACCGCACACTGAATATTGTTCTCCTTAATGCTGGACAACGCTTTTGGCCAGCCGAGCAGCCAGCTGGGTTTAGTAGCTTCCCAGTGGTTGGAACTTTTAAAACTTTTAAAAGTCTTTCTATTTCATATATTGGGTTACTTTCGAAGTTTTTGCTGTCCTCAGTGAATGCTGTCCACTAAATCCATTAAAAGTTAACATCACTGCCACTAACATTGTTTACAGTACTGACGGTTTAATGTCAACATCTGAATTGGATGAGGCTAAGGAAGCCGTGTCAGCAAGATATTGACAGCTAGCACCTTACGTTTCTATCTTTTTATTTACATTTTTTTTTTT
>OX419338.1:33205881-33233381 GCA_948470475.1 Galaxea fascicularis
GGGGGAAGGGGGTGGGGGAAGTCGAAAGTTGGGGAAAATTTAAAAATAGTGGATTTGAAAGTAGTTGAAAATTAAATTTTAAAGTGAATAATTAGTATACAAAGGCCACATAGTCCGCCACCACAACAAGGTGCCCCTGACCTCATTGGCGGACTAACTGATTTATGTGGATACCCTTTTCTACCGTTCTTTCTTCCATTCTCAATTCACCCATTTACCCCAAAATTCAACCGTAATGCCTCCTTAAATGGATACCACCTAGATTCAATGTTTCTGGTAATGACCAAAGCAAATGGTTGAGCTGTTTTCAATCGATTGTGGAATGTAATTTTTGTTTGCGTTGGTTTTGCATCGCCTCGCTCTTTGATTGGTTGACAAAACTCACGCAACTTCCTCAACCAATGAGAAAAAACCTCAAACCAATCGTGACTTGCTTGCCGGTCAGTTCCCGCGCAAAACGCGGGCTGCATCTAATTGCTTCAAATTCTGATTGGCTGGCGCTAGCAAGGTCGTTTGCGTCTGTTGTGATTGGTCAGAAGATAAACTCATTACATTGGTTCTGGCTCCTGGACACTCAATTGAAAGTCACTTTAATAACATTTGCTAAACGGAAAATGATAGTTCGATATACAAGGGTAAAAAGTTTTAAAGTAATATCGCAATAGAAAATTTTCAATAATGTATTTTAGATTTTTCAGCTACAAAGCTATTGCGATAATACCAGTGATAAATACATTACTTATGTAAATATGCCGGAATCCCTTGAATGAGGTTTGGGATGATGCCAGTGCGCTACATTTGACAGGGGTCTGTTCGTTATTTATGGGGGAGGGGCGGGGATTTTTTAACCAACTAAGGCAGATTCAAAATGTACCCCTCCCAGAAAGTGTGTGTATCCACCCCTTGCCAGAGAATGTCGAGCTGTGATTGTAACATGAATAGCGTATAACACGTTTTTGTGCCCGTCAAGGAGCAAAGTTTTTGAAAATCACGCGGGCGTGACATGATCGAGAGATGTTTACGTGTTGTTGTTGTTGTTTTTTTCTAATTTGTGTCATAAATTTACTTCTAGAACTAAATGCTAGTAATTGATATATGGCAATATTTTTATCGCCCCCTTTGTGTGTTTTGATATCTTTTGCTTCGGCATCGACAAGTATTTCTTTGAAGTCCTCTCCCTTCAAGTACGTTGCGAGCCATGAAGTTCTTTTCGACTGTATTTAAAAAAACACCCCCTCTCATTTCCCTTGATTTTGAAAATTGTACCCCCCCCCCTCCCCAACTAAGAACCGGCCCCCACCCAGCCATAAATAACAAACACTCCCTTAGAGTGATGCTTTGCTTGTCAGGAAGGGGAAATGAAGGTACGTATTTACCGCTGTTACATTTTCTACTCATTTTTGAGCAGACTAGCTAACTGTATCTGGAGGCTCTGGAAATTAAAGGCAACTGAATTAAGCCACCTGGGATTATAATGGATTGTACCGTGTAACGCATTACCTGTGAAAGGGTACTATTAACCTTTTAACTCCCAGAACTGATTAGTATGTAACTTGTCTTTATATTATCAATACAACGTTTAGCAGACAGGTGATGAGAATAGACAAACGTATCGGCCAGAGAGTGTTATCTTGATAAAACCCCAAATTCTCTTAACTAATCGTCGGGGGAAAGTGAAATTAAATAATTGAATTGTTATTTGCCTCTGCTGCTCTTTGTACTTCTTTGATATCAACTGCTCTCCTTTGGCTTTTCAAAGGCTTTTACGGGATAGCAAAGCCGCCTCATATACCCCAACATATGAAGCACCACAGTTGGCTACCCCCCCCCCCCCCCTCTCCAGGTTTCCTGGGCTGCCAAATTCAGGTGTCTAAATTCAACCAATCATAAGGAAAATAATGAGATATGGGGCCCGTTTCTCCAAAGTCCCGAAAAGTCATTTCAAAAACTGCGAACTGCTTACTCTAAAAACCTGGTCTTTTACTATGATTTCAGGATACGAAAAGGCGAATTTGCTGCAAAATTTCATGTTTGGAAATATCTTTGTTTTTAAGATACGAAGGGAATTATGGCACCCGAAATGTGCCCGAAAAGTTTCGGGAGTTTCATTTTAATGATAGAAGTGATTACTTCGTCTTGATGTTCCTGTTGTGGTTTTGTTTTGTTGATGTTGTTGTTGTCGTTTTCGAGCCATGGGTCAGGATTCAGTGATCGAAGAATGAAAAATTAAAACCGACCTGTAATAGAGGGAGTAAATTTTCGCGATACTTCACTAAAAATCTACAATGAAAAACACAAAAAAAAAAACGCTCAGAAATTTAGAGTGGAAGGCTCGGGTATTCCTGAAAGTTTAAATCCTATGCCATGCCGCTCCCTTCCCTCCCTGAGTGGTCAATTAACTCTAAGTAGGGTAGCCAAAGGCAAAGAGAGAAACATTGCTCGGCTGATCACATCTTGTTCTCCTCGTACTCGCTCGGCTGGTTGCGACCACTGCCCTAACAAAGGAGACTGTCGACGAGATGAGTTGTGAAAAGTCCGTCGTCTACGGCCTATTATAATAACAAAGGCCTTTGTGGCCCGCCGGTAGGCTTATCTATTCTAGGGGGGCTACATAAGCAAAGACTATATAGGCTCATAATAAATTAAAAAGAAATTTGTTTGTTAATGCACCAGGTTTATTTTGTATAGGAAATGATAAAGGAACTTGGAATCAGCTAACCATGTGACACTCATGATCATGTGCAAAACGTCGGTCAACAGTGGCACACCTTCCTGTCACGCCACAAACATTTGATCAAAGGTTCGAGAACGCCAATGAACCGCCTTGCCATATTCGAAAGACCGACATGGCGAGACCATTCGATTTCCTATTCAAACTTCTTCTTATTGGGGATAGCGGCGTTGGTAAGACCTGTATAATATACAGATTTGTGGAAAATAAGTTTGATTCTTCGTTCATCACAACTATTGGTATAGATTTTAAAATCAGGACTGTAGAAATCGGTAAGTATTTTTTTAATTCTTATATCGCGGACGAACACAATTCACGTATTGAAGTCAAAATCTTGAACAAGATCATTTTGAGTAGCATAACACTCACGCAAGGGATTTTTTCGGGCGTTATTTCCTATTTATTTGTCTTAATATTTGATACGAATGATAACTATATTTGAATGTTTGGATAGGTATAAATATGTTTGATTGTAGATCATGAACACGAGTGAATCAGGGCTAACCTGCAGAGGCAAACGCCTTCGGCAGACGCCTTTTCCGGTCCGGCTTCTATTACACAGACCAAGTGCGGGGGGGCGGGGGGGGGGAGTGGCGGTTACTCATTTACACGGTTACACTATCACGAATCATTAAATTGTTTAACTTGAATGTCCAAAAAATCCATACTTACATCAAGTGTCTCCAAAAAATACTGGCCAAAGTTTCCCACCAAAAAAAAATCCTTCAATCTCCACCCCCACCCCCACCCCCTACTTGACATCCGGACTATCCCCCCTGGAAAATCGAAGAGCGTTCAGGAGTGCTTTCTGTTTTAAAATAAACATATTAAGTAATAATTAAAGCAACGTCTTTATTCCAAACTGTATTTTTTTTTTTTCGTTTCTTCAGTTCTTTGTTTTCTTCTTCGTGTTTTGTTTGTTCGTCCTTTGGTAAGCTGAGATTTCTTAAAGTGCTCGAATCTTGTTTAGAAGAAACTAAATTTCGAGAAACAATTTCCTTCACTCGGTTTTACCCAAATTTTGTCACAGGATCTTGTTTTAGAATCACAGGCGGTGACCGTGATTGCTCTCTCCAATTCACTTTATTTAATACTTACATTGCATGCACAGTCCAGGACAGGGTTTCCACGAAAGTGGAGCTCAGCTTGCATGCAACCTTCATAGCTATTAGTTGAAATGTTGCGCTGAGAAGGACCTCCCTCCTCGTGAATTTGGAATACATGTACGGGTATAAGAAAACATTTTATAGGAATATCGAGGCTGAAATTTGCGAATTTTGAAGAATATTTTAAGAATAAACCCGACGCTGAGATTTGGAAAACAATATAATACACGACAATACAATTATGTTTTTGTCCAAACTGCAGAAAATTCTTCCTTTTTCTTAACGGCAAAACTAGCCAAACAAAAACAAACACTACACCAGTACTAGCCGTTTGCACGATGCTAATAACCTTTCAGCAAGAAGTAAGGTGTATAATATCAGGCTTTATTGACTGCAGTCTGGCTCTAATCCAGGAATATAAACATGAATATTTTCAGCCTAATATCTGCAGAAAAATAAAAATATTCAGCCTTCAATATTCAATATTCAGCCGAAAGAGTCTATTAATGTCGAATTACGGTACTGAGAAAAAGAGTACATTTTTGTTTCAAAAGAACAGTACATTATGGCCGCTGGTCACTAGAGTGAACACCCTCCATAGTGTATGTATATTCTTGAAGAAATTCATCAGGCTAGTAAAGATAATATCTATGTCTAACTGTCAGCATCATTAAGACTTTTCTTGGCCTTGGCTATGTTTTAAGAACATTTAAATAGATAGTAAATGTATATGTTTATGTTATGGTTTTGGTCACGAACTCTTTTTACAGATAGAACAAATAATCAAATTGCAATTCATCCCTCCCCCTCGATCTTTGCATTTAAAATTTTCCTGGGTTGCAAGCTATTTATTTTTAAGTTTCTCTGCGAGCAAAATGCACCTTTTCATCAATTCCCCTCCGCAATATATTTTGCAAAACAATTATGTTACAGTTGTCTGCTGTTTCTTATCAGACGGAAAGACAATCAAGCTTCAAATTTGGGACACTGCTGGACAAGAAAGGTAACATATTACTGACAAAAGACCGAGAGCGCTTTCCTTTTATGTGAGAGAAAACGGTGTTATATTCCCGGCAAATCAACCAGAACAATATTCGACAGACAAAATGGAACGAGACCTAGTTCCCAGGGCTTTTCCTTCACTTGGGGAAGGAAAGCCGTGGGAAAGAAGTTGTGCCTAAAAGGCCGGGTAAGGACAAGAGAAGACGTATATCTCAGAACGTATTAGTTTTTCTTCACTTCCGGCTAAAGCACATTTCACACTTGAAATGACTGCATTTTTCCTTACTTAGGTTTGACACCATTACATCCTCATGTTACCGAGGGGCCCAGGGCATTATGCTGGTCTATGACGTCACTGATGAAAAGTCATTTAGAAACATTCCAAAATGGATACGGAAAACCGAACAACTTTCCAGTCCAACTGTCCAAAAATTGCTGGTTGCGAACAAATGCGATCTTATAGAGAGAAGGTTAATCACCAAAGAAAGAGGCGAGTTGCTGGCGAAACACCTTGACATTCGCTACAAAGAAATAAGTGCTTTGTCCAATTTGAATGTGGAAGATGCCTTTACTTCATTACTGCGAAAGGTGTTCAGACAGGCCTGCAATGGGGAGATCGCTGACAGCTGGGCTCAACAAACACTGGAGGGAACAGTGGAGGTCTCTGCTGTTTACGAAAAGCCGCTGTGCAACCCTTCTTGTTGCGCGCAGTAGGCGATTAAATTAAATTTATTTATTCGAGGCGGTGGGATTACAGATGGCAATACATTTTGACATTTGGCCAACGAAAGGAGCAGTGCGTCTTTTAAGTGTTTGGTGATGCAAACGCTTTTTGCAAATTGTCTCTAAACGCTGCGAGCCGGAAGTATTGCTCAGTCTTTCTCAAAGACGCTATTATATCCAAATACGTCCATTGAAAAAGACTAACTTGCGTGAAAAGTTACCACTTAACCAATACTGAAACAAACAAAAGAATATTAGGCCTTATTTTGTAACCCAATACAAATTATTTTATAGAGTCAAAATGCATATGAAGCAAAATATTAAGTCTTTTATTCAATGCGTGTTTTTGGTGTGTTTAATCGGCATGTCCATTTTGTCGTTTATGATGCTTCATATTCCGGAGAGAAGAGAAACACTCACTCATTCAGATGATGCCCGTCAGTTTGCAACGGCTTACCTACCCCTCCCCTAACGTAACAAGTTATAATAAAATGTTGGGTTAGGGGAGGGGTGGGTGTGTAGCTGCCTACATACTGACAGTGATCCGCAACTTGCAATCTTTCGTCTTTCCTGCTTTATTGATCAAAGCGTCCAGTGTACAAAGTCGGCAGGCCTGACTGAGAGCTCACTTTTTTCTTTTTCAGCGCCTACCTTCATAATAGTTAACCCCACCAAAATATACTAAGCCCTGAGAGGTCTCTTGTGTCTCTACTAAACATAATACTACACCATTTTGTTAATGATCAGTTCCGAGTGAATTGTGGGTAGATCCAGTCTTTTGCGGGGACAAACGACGATTTTAAGACGTAATTTGAAATTCTAATTTTGACCGTTTTCCCGCACAAAAGACTGGATCTACATACCCACAATTCACTCGGAACTGATCATTAGCAAAATAATGTATTGCAGGTTGTTATTGGATCAAGAGCGAAAAACTGCCGTAGCGTCTACCCATTCCAGTGACTATGCCACCCCTCGTGGTTATTTTAGTTTCTACAGTCGAACCTCCGGTTGCGACCACCTCTCCTCAGCAACCAGTTTTCCAAAATACCAAAAGTTTCCAGGTCAAATAACTATATTTGGAACCTCTTGTAAGCGACCACCTCTCGTAAGCGACCGCGACCGCTTTTTGAGCTAAAAGTTTGAAATTTTCTTTTGTTTTTAACCTCCCGTAAGCGACCACTTGACAGATAATACAGTGGAAAGTGGATAATGAGGTGTTGTACCCATTCCTGGGTAGTACAAGAGACGGAAATTTCCCAATCAGAAGTACTGGGTTTTTTCTCGAAATTGAATTTTAACATGAATGAAACATTTAAAAACTAAAAAAGTTCACATGCAGTACACTGTACTCTATCGATCTTAAAAGAGAGGAACCTCAATGTGTTATGAAGTAGGACCTAATCGTACTAGAGGAATATTAGGAAATTGTTTTTATATTCTCAAGAGACAATAGGTGTGAAATGGGCGAGGACTAAAACTTTTGCCTCCAAAGCGTACTCACACCAGGGAACAAAATGTGTCAATAAACTCGATATCCTATGCACGAGTTGCGTAATTGCGTGGGAAAAAGTCACGTTTCGCGAAAAAACCTTGTGCATGGAGACCCTGGTGAATAGGGAGCTTAAGCGACGACGACAACGACGGCAACGAGAACGCCACAAAACAATGGGATTAATGAGCCAAAACAATACTCTGCACGTGCGTTTTACATTTTGGTACATTTCTTTACCGTCCCCTTCAAAACCACAATGTGAAATGACCAAATTTTAGGTTTTCTCGAGGGCGTGAGCACATGACGGCAAGTTTTTCTTTCGTTTTCTTTGCTTTAACACCGTTCACAGTAATTTAAGCCCTGGTCACCTCTGCAGCACTTTTCACGTTAAACAAATTGGAATAATCGCGAAAGAGGTACAAAAACGAGAAGTTATATTTTGAAATAACGTTCTCGTTGCCGTTGCCGTCACCGTCCTCGTTTCTTAAACTCCCTAATGTCACCTGTCAGACTTCAGACGTTCGTCTATCGTCTATCGTGAGACTTGTTTCGTTCGCCATAAATTAGGTAGTTTATCGGAAGCGAACCATGAAACTCTGAATAAATAATTTGGAGAGCGTAAATATTTTTGTGGCTGCTAAAAGTTATTATATGGCTTTAGATGGGCATTGGCGCATGGGGTAAGTTTCTGCAGATACCGTGTGCTAATGAGGAACAATTTTGACCAAACAGTAGTATGAACTCTGGTAAGCAACCATCTCCCGCAAGCGACCACCTAGTCTTGAGATGGTCGCTTACGGGAGGTTCGACTGTATCTCCATTTGCTCTAAATACTGAGGATATTCCGTCAACCTCGTTTCCAAGACTTTTCCCTTAAAAGGTCTGGAAACGAGGTTGGATTTCTATAAGGGGGTTAATTCCAACGGTTCATCTCCAAAACTGTCACTTAGAAAACTGTCGATTCGACTTAAACAGGTATCAGCTAGAGTAACAGTTGCTTTGCTTAAGACGTGACAACAAACGTAAACGGTGCGGTGAAACAATCAACTGTCAAAAACTGTATCTGTCTTGTCAGTGAAAACACAAAGATTGATGAGAGAACACATCTGTGGAAGCTGAAAATGCAAACGTTTGTAAAGGATCTGTATATATGCAACGTTTGATAACGCAAACTGGAGACGAGATCGAAAGCGATCGTTTAGAAGAGACCTAGCCTGCAAACAAGCTCTCCGTATGGGTTATTCCGAGATTTGCTTTCTAATGGCGCGCGGTCATTCCATAGCTTTTGACCGCGGGCCAGCAAATCTCGGAATAACCCATACGGAGAGCCTGTTTGCAGGCTAGAAGAGACCTGAGTGTAGTAAAAAAAAGTGCGGGACATTTTGTGTCAGACCCAAACACACCAAGTCAGTCACTCGGAAAAAAGAACAGTAAACCCAACGCACAAAAATGTTATATATTGTAGAAGGCTCTGTATAATTATGAGCTATTACAAGCAAAAAAAGACAAAAGTAAACATTCAATTTCTTTCGTTCCATTGACAATATTAAACTCCGTTTACCCGACTTATGCATTATTCTCTAACACGACTGACAAACAGAACCTTTAGCTTTCAAGTTCTCGTTCCCAAGCAAGGAGCTTTCATCTTCTCCGCAACTCACAACTCTCTTCAAAATGTCTCTTGATAAGCCCGTGAATGCTTCCTCGATATTAGAGTTTGACAGGGCGCTCACCTCGACATACGAAATTTCGAGTTCATCCGCTAATGACTCGCCTCTTCCTCGGGATACTTCACGCTTTTCTTCTAGATCACACTTGTTTGCGACAAGGATTTTAACCACATTTTTGCTCGTATTCTCTGCTATGTTATTGATCCATTTTGTGAGGTTTGTGTAGGACTTTTCGTCTGTTACATCATAGACCACCATTATCCCCATAGCTCGGCGGTAGCACGTAGCTGTGATTGTGTAGAACCTAGGACAAGAAAGAAAACAGAAGTGAAGATGTCCCCGGCATTTTAGTAGGCATGATTTGGGGACGTCTATTGGAAGATTCCAGGGCTGATAGGGGTTACCGAGACATGCTGCCTCAGAATTGAAAGGAAAATTAAATAAAAGATCCATTTTGGTGGATTTGAACAAAACCGCTTTCACAACATAACGAGTAAAGCACGAAGAACTTGTGTACTTATATCGTCATCCGCATCTCACTGTTATCACCCCCACCATCATCATTATTATCGTTTATTATTTTAAGTCAGTCAGATGATTTATAATTAGCTAAACGGAGCGTGACGATATACCCCATGCACACCAAATATACTGATGTTATTAAAGCCTGCTGACGGGATAAGTGCTGTTGAAAATATTCGTTGGTTGAGTGCTGAAACCATTGTGTTTTTCCACATTTTGTGGTACAAGAAAAAGCAAGAAAATTTTAGCTTGCTCAACACTTTTACTTTTCCATTGGAGGTTTTGTAAATCCATGGCTCCTGCCATGACACGTTTAAGTTCCAAAGCGTTCGTGCGTGTATCGCGCGGAACAATAAATTTTCACTAATAACTGGCCGCTACCAATAAAATACCTTTCTTGGCCTGCAGTATCCCATATCTGTAACTTGACCCTTTTGCCATCTGCAAAACAAATCAAAGCAGAAAGCTGGTGTTGCAAGAAACAGCATATATAGTCTGGTGACTAAATTAGAAGGGTTACCACTTGACCTGACGCGACCGTTTCGTCACATGTATTTCCGGTTCGTGCATTCGACACATCTCGTGACTAATAAGCACCCACACCGACGAATAAATTTAACTTCAGTGTGAAGTTTTCATCAGGTTTACCTCCAACTAGAGCTGCGTTGTCAGTACATATAAATGAACCGCGAAGACAATGCTGATAGGTCTGGAAAGGGCCGAAAAGGGCCGAAAAGCAACAGAATGCTTTCAATTTCACTTCCACTTTTCAAAAACAAGTGAGCGATTGCATTGTTGAAGCAAAATTAGCAAATGAGATCATAATAAAATAACCTGAAAAAAATTTGGAACGCCAGGTGGGTCAACTTGAGTACAGAAGGAAGTCGTAAAATAACAATGTATGCATATCACTTGTAAATTGCTCTGATTGTCCTAATTCCAATTGTCTGCTTTAATTTTCAAGGACGTAATTTTTGAACATACTTCACCTCGTCGTCTTGTGAACTGAACTACTAGTGTTTCGTTCGTCAAGACAATTTAGCGAAGTAAAAATTGAATTCTAGTTCATGTGTTGTCTCAATTAAGTGCAAATTAAATTGCAGCAATAATGAAATGCGCAGGAATCGGTCTGTGCCATGCACTCGAACGTGAATGTGCTTTCGGACAATTAAATTCTACCCACCAATCTCCACGGTGCGAATTTTGAAGTCTATTCCAATTGTGTTTATGTACGAGGACGTGAACGTGTTTTCCACGAATCTGATCAGGATACAAGTCTTCCCCACTCCGCTGTCTCCAACAAGAAGAATCCTAAATAGGTAGTCATAATTCTTCGCCATCTTGTCGCGCCCAATAAATGCGTGACAGTCGATTGTGTTACATAAAACATGCCCAGCTAATTGCATTACTATATGATATTCAAGGATTAAACTTCAGAAGCTTGTTATTTATTTTAGTGTTTACACTTCCTTTGATATCTTAAAATAGATCAGTCGTCTGACTTAACCCTTGGCAGTTTCTTCGAAAATGTTCAAAAATAAAAATATGATTTTTTTTTTTCAGGTTTCTTTACGCAATTGCATAAAATTGCGTTCACAACTGCGAGGATCATCCTTCACTTAATACAAACAGCGGTGATAAACATGCACAGGGCATTTTCAAAAGTAACAGACACAGCTTTTTACAACTGTATTGAGGACTATTGTCATAACAACGTGAAGTATCTGAAACTGCGACAACAACAACAACAACACAATGCACGTTACGTTTTTTCTTCAAACTCGTGAAGGTAGAATAACCGTGAACTCGCAAGCGCGCGTGGAGAGCGTGCAATCTCGAGCGTGACTTTGGCCAACGTGCACAGAAAGTTACATCACGAGAATGATGAGAAAGCGTGAGTTGTATTACTATAGAATTGAGCCAAGGCAGAAAGTTGCATTACTAGTATCATGAGCGAGCACAAGATGGAAATGAATAATTTCTACATGTTTGCCAAACGCCAAAAGAATTAAATATTTTGCTCTTGATGTAAACATATGACATTCCCTTCTTTGTCTTCCTTATGGTGTTGAAATCAAACTAAAATAAAACGAGACATTATGACAAATCTAAGTGCGCGTTGGTATGTTTAATCTGGGCGGAAGTGTTTTCTTCTGTGTTTTCAGTTCGAAGAATGTAGCGGCGTTATACCTCATTTCCGTTTCCGGTTCGCGTGTCACGGAAATTTGGTAACCACTCCTTTGAACGCCATCACTCGAAACAGCAATGTAACGCAACGACAGGGAAACAAACATCTCGACAGTAATGGCGAAGAACTTCGACTTGTTTTTCAAGCTGCTTCTTATAGGCGACAGCGGTGTTGGGAAGACCTGTATAATATTTCGGTTCGCTGATAATACGTTTAATCCCACTTTTATCTCGACGATTGGGATTGATTTCAAAATCAGGACGTTAGAACTCGGTAAGTGAAGCGATGTGATCTTGAATCAGCTGTTGCGTTCGCACACATCGGGCCTCTTTCTCCTCAAATCAATTTTGCGCTCAAAGGAGAAATCGCTGTGAACTGTTTGACACCAGGCATGTTAGCTGGTACCTGTAAATTCCTATCTGATTTGAAGGATTGTTTGTCCAGGGTTTTGATCTGCCGGGAAAGCTGAGGGAATATTTATGCTGATGTGATGGTATTTACATAATTCAAGTTGAATTGCTCGTCTTCCTTCAGGAAGCGCGAGGTTATATTTTAACTTATCTGCAATAGAACGAAAAATTAGCTTTAGTTAACGGTAGAAAAAATATTAAAGGTATTCTCAAGGGTGATATTTCATGTTCACGCGGTAGCAATATATTAATTTGGTTTTTCGCAGGTACATGTATTTGGTTTAGTGTTCAATGGAAGATAAATAGCACACAAAGAAGTGACTTCCTGTCAAAATGTTGCAAACTAATTAAAAATATGACAATATTTTACTTCAAAGATCCGCCGCTTTTTCAAAGAGGTTTCCATCAACAACAAGCGACCTTTTATGCTTTCATTCACTATCGTTTGCTTTCATATTCATTTTGGCAGGAATTTCGTTTGTCTTGAGTTTGAAAGTCTTATAGATTTCATAAGCTATAGTACAGTCAGATAAAGTTAGTAACCATTTCTTTATTTGTTACGGGGTCTCGCTTGTCAAACACCGAATACTGTTTGATAGTGAATGCGTTTGACCTTACAACAATGGCGATCAAATGAAGCAACTTTCTTGCTGAGGCGGAAAATGTTTTGTCTTCTCATCATAAGAAATTGAAATGACGTAAACACTTTCAGGTGTGATTGTATAATTAAATGCATGGTCGTCAGAGAATTGTCTAAGTATTTTCACCTATGTATTTGACCGTGTATGGCCACACGTGAAATATCTGCTTCTACACGTGCACCAAGAGGTGTTTGAGCCCCTCTTTACTTAAAGAAAGCAGCTTCCCTCAGTTACCCTCATCCCTTTCTCACAAAAGACTCCATCCAAAGCTGACTTTCACTGTTTATTGGAAACTGGTCAAGGACTTTAATTTCGTTTGTTTTTATTTAAGCTCCCGCTGTGTAACTGGTCTTCCTTCTTATGTTTATGATAACTGTAGATCGTAATTTACCTCATATCGGTTTTGTCAGACTTTTCACCGAGTCAGACAAAACCGATGTGAGCTTTAATTTTTTCACCCTTTTCTGTACTGGTTGTTTTTTCGGTATAACTCGAGCGTAAAACCTGAAATCTTTTCCTGAACTTGCTTCAGCTCATAGCAAGCTCCGAAGACGAGCGGTGTTTGGAAATTGAAAGAACAAGCTCTGGCAATGTTTTGTTCCTCCCTTGCCGTCAAGCCAGATGCCAGATGGTATATTATTCATGGGTAGCTATTTTTATTTTCAAGAAATACTCACGCAAGGTCACCAATAGGTTCGTCAAAACAACTTTCGTCCGGATTTCAACGAGTTGCTTAGATTTCATACAGCTCAAGACCTACTTATTTTACCCTGTAGGCTTCTCCATGCTTTTTGTGTGTTCGTTTTTTTTTTGTTTTTTTTTTTGCGTTTTTTTAGTTTCCGGTTAGGGGCCAGCGTGATTCCCGTGCTTCGCCGCTCTACCCGCGGAAACATATCCCGCATATATGGGCAACTGAGGCAAACTCATCCTCGGAGACCCAGGAGCAGATCTTCGGGATGGGACGAAGATCTTCGCCCCATCCCGACTATCTGTCCCTTGGTCTCCGAGGATGGGCAAACCCGAGAAACCTTGTTAGCATCAACTCGTTTGTCTGTTCCTTTTTGCACAATCAGATCCTCAAACTAATTGTTCCTTTGTTTTCAATTTTTTTAGGAGGAAAGAAAATCAAGCTACAAATTTGGGACACTGCGGGACAAGAAAGGTAAAGACATAATATGTTAACGCCTCGCAACTTCTATTTCGTTGCATGAATAACCAAGTAACGTAATCGAAATCAAGGGATGAAATTTTTCTTCTAAATCCTTCTTCACCCTTCTACCAGATTTATCTCCTCAATACACTCTTTTTTTTTTTATTAACCAAAATTATACATGTTAAGAACATACCCAGGCTGACAGTCAGGTGGTGTTTACATGATACCGGGGCGACTTTCGTCCCGGAGCGAGTTCACTCCGCTTCCCACTGGTGGCTGTGTATTGGTTTAAATGATGCCACAAGAAAATGTTGTACCGGAACGAGTCATACCGGCGCGAGTTCACCCCGGTAGCTATACTGGGGCGATAATTTCATTCCGATATGAAATCACGGTTGTAATGAGGTCCGTTGTAATGCTGGTTTGTAATAAGGTCCGTTGCAACCCAGCTTGTAATGAGGTCCGTTGTAACCCGTGTTGTAATGAGGTCCGTTGTAACCCGGGTTGTAATGAGGTCCGTTGTAATCCTGGTTTGTAATGAGGTCCATTGTAACCCAGGTTGTAATGAGGCCCGTTGTATCTCGGGTTGTAATGAGGTCCGTTGTTACCCAGGTTGTAATGAGGTCCGTTGTAACCCAGGTTGTAATGAGGCCCGTTGTAACCCAGGTTGTAATAAGGTCCGTTGTAACCCCGGTTGAAATGATTTCCGTTGTAGCCCAGGTTGTAATGAGGTCCGTTGTAACCCGGGTTGTAATAAGGTCTGTTGTAACCCAGGTTGTAATGAGGCCCGTTGTAACTCGGGTTGTAATGAGGTCCGTTGTTACCCAGGTTATAATGAGGTCCGTTGTAACCCAGGTTGTAATGAGGCCCGTTGTAACCCAGGTTGTAATAAGGTCCGTTGTAATACTGGTTTGTAATGAGGTCCGTTGTAACCCGGGTTGTAATGAGGTCCGTTGTAACCCAGGTTGTAATGAGGTCCGTTGTAATGCTGGTTTGTAATGGGGTCTGTTGTAACCTGGGATGTAATGAGGTCTGTTGGAATGCTTTTATGTAATATGGTCTGTTGCAATGCTCAGCTTTGTCGGGACATAGCATATTTATCGTTATACCAGGGGCGCAGCCAGGATTTCTAGGACGGGGGGTTCCAAATTGGTTCCAACGAAAACAGTTGGTCTAAAATCCTTACATTACCTACGTACAAATAGATACCACAATGACGTTCACTCTACTTATTGTAAGCATAGAACAAAACGAAGAATTTCAGGAATCGAGAGTTTACTACACTCTTGCTGGGATAAAATCACTGTTAAAAATAGGAGAGGGTGGAAGGTTCCTTGGCGCGAGAGGGGGGAGGGGGGTTCCGGAACCCCTGGAACCCTCCCCTGGCTACGCCCATGTATATCGGGGATATCGTTAGATCGGGGTTTCACTGTATAACGAAATAGTGTACGGCAGAAGTCACGTCTTTAACGCACAGAACGAGATATGTTGAATGGCGTCTCATAGTTAGATTGCTATGTTTAAAGACTGTCATTTATTAGACTGCTTTTTAACTTATGTGTGCCACCTCTCAGACATTTACAAATTGACTAACCGCACTTTTCCTGGCCTTTAGATTCCACACCATTACAACAGCTTACTACCGAGGTGCCCTCGGTATCATGTTAGTGTATGATGTCACCAACGAGAAAACGTTCCAAAACATCTCAAAGTGGATGCGAAAAATCGAAGAACACGCGAACGAAGACGTGGATAGAATTCTGGTGGCCAACAAATGTGACCTGGAGAGCAAGAGGCTAATAACACGAGAGAGGGGGGAGATATTAGCCCAGAATCACGGCATTCGCCATGTGGAAACCAGTGCGCTTTCGAGCGAAAATATCGACCGCGCTTTCACTCTTCTAACACAGCAAATTTTAAACAGAGTTTGCCCACCAGTACAAGAAGAAGCCGTCAAAAATGGGAAAGGGAAGAAAAAGCGAGTTAAGCTCAAAGGAACAGGCTCACCGCACAAGCCGTGTTGCTCTCGATAGAACTACGGTCAGGATATAGTTGATGAAGAATAATCTTGTACAGTGTTAGCTGCAGGTAGTCATAACTCCGTCATACAGTCAATTCCCTCTCTAGTTCTAATCGTTGCAAATAGCAGAGGACTGGTGTATTTCTGTTACGAAGAGACAAGTTATAAGCGCGGCATAGTCATTCGAACACAATCGAACTCAATCCACGAATTGAGTTCGATTTTCGAACGTTCGATTGACTATGGCGACGGCGGGTGACAATTCTAGCAAGGCCTCTTTCGGGAGGAAAATTAAACTGGAGATTTTCTCGGGAATCGGGAGACTAGGGGATTTTTGTGGGAAATGTGACATAGTTCTGGGGCATTGCAGAAACAAAATCGGAACATTGAACAAAGTGTTTATTTCGATCGGTTAAAACATAGGGAGGATCTTCCAACTATCCGGCAGGACTTTAAGTTACACACGGTGTTGCTCAACTGACAACGTTTGTTAGAGTTGTCGACCCTGTAATGCCAAGTATAAGGAGGGCGTGTGGCGTGCAATTTGTCGGTAACCCGTCTCTTAACAGCGTTATGTTACAATTGTCATGAAATGAGTACCTGTAGGCTTGCTGAGGAGGAGTTTGGCTGTATGCCAAATTTTAACGCATTTCAGTTCACATCAATCCGCCTTACAAGATTTACCAGAGGCCAGTGGAGCTTTAAGGGCTTTCAAAATTGGCAAATAACTTTTAATTCACCTAAGACATCCTCTGAACCTTTCGACATGAACACTAAAAACTGCACAGAATAAGGAATAATACCGTGTTGTGTGTGTGGGTTGTCATAATGTTGAGATAACTGTCCAGAGAATGTGTAAATACCTTGATAAAGATATAAGATACAAGATAGGTAGAAACCCTTCCCCCTTCCCACGACCAACCTCCTCCCACTAATAGGCCTTCCCCTCGAAATAGAACGCCATGCTCCCCTAACAAAAGGTCCATCCCCTCCCTCTTTTCAGTCTACCCTATGGCCCACTTCCAATATGGTTGTTAAAACTGAATGAGGACCATATGTATTTGCCCAAAAGGATGCATAGTTCATTTTTACTGCCAAAGTCGCTTTCTTCTACGAACTACCTTCACGAAGAAAATCCCTCTACCGAGGAGATTCGGCGATACATCGAAAATGGCGAGCGGCGGACCGACAGAGCTGATTAACTTTACGTCTCGTAGCAGGTCTTGTGCAGTGTATTGTAGTTATGCAATGCTTTCGAGTGGTATGCCATGAAATATCTCACGAGTCACTTGTATTTTCTGGGTAAACAGTCACACGAGCCGTGGTCAATCAGGAGAAAGCTTTGCTCAACTATTTTATATACAGCTTGTACCCTTACCTTCTCTTCGCCGCGATTCACCATCTTAATCGTCCCCGGCTTTCTCTGTCCGATCTCGTAGCTTAGTCGGCAGAGCAACGGTAGATCTAATCCGGAGGTCGTGGTTTCGATTCCCACCGAGGTCATAAGAATTTTTTCTTTGCCTCGTGTGGTTCCCTGATACCCTTTACTAGGGCTAACGCCCAGTGGACGTCCACAATATAGAATAGAACTCCGTTTTCCAAAAGTCTTAATTTTTAATAGGCTCGATTTCCGCAGCTTAAATCGGGTCCGACGTATCCTCCCCAAGAAGTGGCGACCCGCGGGATGAGTGCGGGCTTATTTTCCGTTCGCATGCGGGAACTTGCGAAGGACTGGAACTTTCTCGCTTCCAGTCTCTAACAGCCTCGTGTCACACTTCCAATATGGCGGAAGAACCTGAAGACAAAAGCTTTCTTCAAGGGGTCCTTGAAGAAGAAGGCGAAAAGAACAGAAATGTTTTGTTGTCTTACGTGAGTGTCCTCGGCGGAGCAGCCAGTAAAGTTAAGCACATGGCTGATGTTGATGTATGGCCTGATGTTCATCGTGTGAATCGTTTGGTTGATGTGTGGACTGTTGTCGGGTATTGCTTCGGAACCTTCACTGTTTTAGGATCGCTCTACTTCTCATTGAAGACATCGAGGGAGCTTTCTCAGTGGAGAACATGGATGAAGTTTAGAAGAAATTTGATTCTTAAAAAGGGAGGCCAATAATTAAATAGATTTATCAATTTTAGTGTGTGGATTTCCCAGGGATAACATGATACATCGAATGACGTGGTGCGCTTCTCAAGCAAGAGCAAGGAGTCAGTGCAACTGAATTTACAATTTATGAATGACGGGTCTGTCAGCAATAATGCTTGAAGAATGGAGGAATTTCAAACTGAACAAAGCGTCATGAAAAGTATGCACGTAACATTACTCAAAAGCAATTTAAGTTGTGTTACGCTTGGTTTCTTCTGTCGGATACGATCATGAATTATAACGTTTCAGCCATTTTGCCTCTCGTGTGCACCCTATAAAAGACGGCCACAATTGGATATCGAAGAAGCATTTGAATTATTCACCATCAACATCAGCAGGCTGAAAAGCAGCTGGGTCCAAGGGCTCGCCTCTCACTTGAGTCTTGGACATTTCTCATGCTGTTGGTTCCATATCCATGTTGTTTGGGGGATTTATTCCTGTAGTTGGTCAAGGAGTATCCCCTTGGAGTGGTTCATAGAGAGCGTATGTATTGGCTGTTTTTTCCTTATGCTTACAAAAGGAGGTGGCTGGCAAATTTCAACAGCCATGTCACTAACAATGCACCTATCAGTGTTAAGTTCAAGGGAGGACCCCAGGCATACATGTAATTATGTGGAGCCTTTGATTACCATTGATTTCCTTTTTTCACCCTTGGGACTTGGGCCTTAGGATGCCAATTTTTTACTTTGTTGAAGAGGAGGACTGGGCCCTAATAGCATGTTGTCCAAAGGCAGCTATTTCACATTTTGCACTTTAATAATTTCTCTGTGAAAAGTAAAGTATGCTACATGAATATTATTGCCGGCCTGTGATTTGTAGACTTGGAATTATAACATTTTGCAATGGTCACCAACTTAAAAATTATAGACATATTCCAATGATTTAATGACAAGAATGCAAGATTTTCAATCTTTTTAATTCTATCTGTTCATAACTTAAAATCCCGTCAAGGTTTCTTATAACTTAAAATCCTATCAAGTTTGGTCTGGTCACAGGAGTGTCTAAAACTACATACCAGTAACACATTCTCTCCTTTTCTATACTTTGTTTCAGTTCAACTCACATTATACTGGTCAAAAAATGTGCAAATTAATGCACTCTATATACAGTAATGCTTAGTTGGACTTCCGTTGCAACCAAGCTTTTAGCCAGACATGTTTTCCCATAAAGGTATAAGAGATTAAATGAATTTTCCTTGAATTTCTTCCAAAGGTGGCCAACCACAGGACACCTGGACACCCTTCTGGCTAAAACCTTGGTTGGAAAACTCCCTTGAACCCAAGTCATGTACACATAAGACAAAGAACATGGGAAGAATACTTGTCATGTCTTTTTCAACCATCCTTTTCAAAGCTAGGTGCCTGCACCAACAGCTAATCTTTTGGCCTATTTACACGCTGCAATTTGTCGTGCCAATTTGTCGGCCCCGAGAAATTGTGAAGCAAATCGGCCCTGACGCGGGAAAATCTGTGAAGCGATCACAGATTTTTTCCGAATCGGCCGACATGTTGGACTGAAATCGTGCGCACATCGGGTCGCCATTTACACACGCCGATTTGCTTCACGATTTCTCGGGGCCGACAAATCGGCACGACAAATTACAGCGTGTAAATAGGCCTTTTGTTGTACTCAGACAAGGTATTAGGTGGGCCTTGCAAATTATTATAGCTCTTGATTACAGGCCATTATTACATGTTATCGATACAACCATTATGCTAACTGTGAATATAATAGTTACTGAAGTTTGAGTGCAAGGTTAATAAATTGTATGTATATGACAATTTTATCCTTGAAATAAGAATTGCTCCACTTACACTAAACTGTGTTTTGAAATAGGTACTGATTATTTCCTTAAAATGCAAGTGGTGAACACAGAAGAGGAGGCCATGCTTGACTGATTGCTTTGCTTTTAGCATCTCATGAAGATCATTGCCATAGCCAGGGTTGTCATTAGAAGCCAGGACCCACGTACCAGCACCCGTTTACTCAGAATGCAGTAACCCCCTTTGCTGGTTAGGTATTGAAAAGGGCAGACCAAAGAAATGTTAGGGGTATCCGCCTATTTAGAATCATATACCCTCCTATTTCCTCAATTAATGAAACCCCTGCATAGCCTTAGTTTCCACAAACAACAACAATATCTCTAACAACAACAATACCTTCAACAAAACCTTCAATATTATTGACAGTTTCTATTCCTAAAATTATCATCAATAATTATCATTACACAATAATAACTAACTGTATATATAGAGCTAGGGAGGGAGATACTAGGTAACTTTACTCCCATTATGAGTTCTACAATGTAGCAAATTACCAGTATGTTAATATTTACAGACTTAATCATATATATTACTCTGACAACAAAATGTGCATGAGAGTAACTGATAACAGACAAAACCACAAGAAGACCCTTTAGAGCTCTCTCAGTAACTGGTAACTTATTTCTTCTTACACATGGTTATGATTTAATTTAACTTACAGTTCAGGCAACAATAGCAGACAAACTTATTTCCAAAAGGAAAAAGAAAAACTTATTGACAAAGTGACAAATAATAGTTTGTCCTGCAAATACAGGAACAAAAAATGTCCTCATCTTCAAACAATTTCCCCCACCTAGTATTGCAAGAACAGTGCAGAAAAAATGAATTTTACATTGGGACCAAAAGGTTTTGAGTCTTAACTGAAAAGCATCGGTGCTAAATGCCAGTACTGTTCCTCCTTTGCAGTATCTGTTAATTAAATTTAGAGAGGCCAGGGTCTCTTATTGGTCAGCAAACGTTTACAATACCGCTCAAAACAGTCACCTTTAACCTCCTATAAATTACTTAGACATTTCCAGAACCCTTTAATTTCCAATATGAACACATGTATTCTTGATACAGTTCTCACTTATTTTGTATACTACATGTAGGGAGAATCTGTATAAATGTTGACTTAACTAATCCCAGGTGATCATTTCCTGCATTCTCATGCCCTGTTAACTCAAGACAAAATAGTGATATGGTAGGGAGAAGTAAGATGGTGGTCACTATTGGAGCATAAAGGGTTAAGGAGGGGATATTTTTACCAAATAAGGCATTTGTTAGTAGGGTTCATTTTGCTGCCTGGTGAACAGTTGAAGGCTTGTGCAAATGCTTTGGAGTTGGCCAAGGAACCCAGAACTCTGAAAATACATAAAAGACCTGTGTAAGGGACCAGTCATTATTTAGCAGGGGAGGGGAGGGGCTACTCCACTGAGAAAAAAGTTTGGCCAAGACATTGTGGCCCTCCCTTCTAAAGGGTCCAAAAAAACTCTGACCCTCTCCCCTCACTCCATTGAAAAAACAACTGTGACCTCCCCCAAAAGGCATTATTTTCAAAATAGCCCTTCCCAAAGTGAGACTAAAAAAAGTGACCCTCCCCCAAATATGGTAGCCCCCCCCCCCCCCTCGGCCCCTCCCCACCTCCGCCAAATAATGTAGCTTAATTAAAATAATTAAAAGAGGTATTAGTGAAATCCAATCATACATATCATACAATCTGGGGGATGACAACTCTAACAACCATTGTTCGCGCAACACACTGTCTGACTTTCAGTCCTCCCAGATTTTTAGAAGATCCTGCCGATTTTTTCAGTGAGCTCCTAAGGATGTCCGTAAACTTCGCCTTTTTTATGCAATGTCCCAGAACTATGTTTTATTTCCCAGAAAAAAACGCTCCAGTCCCCCAATTCCCGGAAAAATCTCCAGATTCCCGGAAGAATTTTGTTTTTCTCCCGAAACATGCCTTCTTAGAGTTGTCACCCATACCCACCAACCCCCCCCCCCACCCCCCGTGCCTCCTACAGCAAGTTTTTTCCGGAAAATAGCAATTTAATTGATTGGGATTCCATTTAGTTGTCAACAAAAACTTCCCAGTACGCTTTGACAGCACTCCTTTTCTTTTGTCGGGAGGTTAACAGTTCTGATCTGTTTAATTTTAAAAACTAGGGGACCCCTTTGCACTCCGACATTTTTCCTTCCGAAAACAATTAAACGAATTGATGTTCTTGTCTTTTAAAATAATACGAGATTTTCAATTCTCTGAATGCGTTTTTGACTAATTTTTTGTTATATGTGTAGAATGCGTTTGTTGCAAAATTCGCCGTTGTCTAAACTTTCGATTTTCCGTGATATCTATGCAAAGACAACTCGGTGTCCTTTTGTTACGTTAAGCGGGGAAGAAGTGAATATGTCGACGGCCCCTTACCGAAACGAATTGAAAGGTCTGAAAGGTGCTACTAACATAGCAGCTTTCCAAGATTTGGTAACGACAACCCGCCGCGAGAACACCACAAGAAAATAGCGAAACGGCAAATCGTTCTGCACGCGTGTTTTACATTTTGATACATTTCTTTGACGTGTACTCTGATAAACACAACGTGAAATGACCTAATTATGGAGAATGTGATTAAGCAAAACGGTTAATATTTTCTCAACTGCAGCGCTATGGGCGGATGACAACTCTAGATAAGAAACGTTGATCCTTCCGGTATTTTTTTTGGTGACATTCTCGCAAAAATGTCAAACTTCGCTTTTTATGCAATGTCCCGATTCCCGGCAAAATCTCCAGATTCCCGGAAGAATTTTGTTTTTCTCCCGAACCAAGCTTTGCTAGACTTGTCACCCCACCCGGCGTAATTCCGTTGAAATGATCCAGTACACGTTATAACGATAACATGAATTTAGACTTTTAAAAATACGTTCCTGTTGCTGCTGCCGTCACGGTTTCTTAAGCTCCTAATACTCTGATTTACTACATATATACTTTATTGACTTTCCCCTGAGGGGCTTTTCAAAGACAATAAATTTTTAAATTTAAGTACAACAATAAGAATAAAATGGCAACAATAAAAGTCTACTTAAAGGACCCCAAAAAAAATGTTTACACTGATATTTAAGAGTCTATAAAGTCCTTTACCAGTTTACGTTTCATGTTCACGTTTAATTAAGTCATTATTTACCTGAATTTGTTAGGTGAGTGCGGATCATCATCGAGCATCACTATCGCAATTTGTTTTCTGATGTTCGCACACCAATTCTGTAACAAGACTCGTACAATGTCAGTGAAACTATGACTGATGTCCGTTACTGGACTATTGGAGCTTAACCGCGGTCAAACGGGTACATAAAAAAGGGGAAAAGTCCGTTAAATAAGTTTGTTGAGAGTCTGTGAGTTAGCTTAGGCCCGGTTCAGACGCCACTCCACTCATGTGCCGAACCTAATTGAATTGGGTTCGACTTTGGAGCGACATTAGCGCGACAGCTGATTCAAACGGCAGTACCGTGTGTCGAACCTAATATGTGTTTTATATACGGAGAAGGCATCATACATTTATACATTGTCATAATTAATGCATGTGGTTCGGCACACGAGAAGAGCGCCGTACGAATCAGTTGCCGCTCCAGTGTCTTGAAGCAACTTTAAGTTCCACGGATAAGTTCGTCCAACTCATCGGGTTTGAAAACTATGTCAGTTTGCACGCCCGAAGGTATTCCACACTCCTTTAGCTTAATGTGCAGTTTTGAAATCTTCAGTGTTTATTCAGTGGAACACACTGGCAAGTTTGCGTTAAAACATACTTACCGGGTGCTTTCACTTATAACAGCTCTAGTGCAGCTGTCGAAAGCACGATCAGATAATTATATGCATGATTATTTACCTGTGCAAAGGCCAAGAAGAATGTTTGGTCAGCGGTCATGTTCAAGAGGGGAAGCGGCGGTTCCACACCGTGTACCTTTTCCCATTCTTTATAAGCCTAACAGAAAAGAAGCAATCAAAGATAAATGAATGGGTTGGTGGTTTCCTTTATCAAGACACTGACGCTTCCTGAGGAGGGTGGGAGGGAAGTGTAAGCGATTTCAGTTTAGTATCGCCGACTTCTGGCAACTGAGATAAAAAGTTAAAGTAGTCAATGTAATGAAATTTTGAAAGCTAACATTTCAATCTTTTGTGAGAGCGAATGGACAAAGAGTTCAAGCTCCAAACCCTTTTACGATGGGCAATTTATCTCACCATCTTCGCCGGTAAAACCTAAAATTCCTCTTCAAAGAAATGTCATCTGAACCCCTACGAGTGAGTGCTAAATGTATAGACTCTAAAGGGCAAAATCAAATTTCCTTGATTGACATTTTCAGCCATTTTAACGCCCGCAAATTGTAAAAACTGACAGTTTTGACGCTTGACAAATATTTGTCCTGTTCTGAGGCAGGACGACGGCGCTTTTGAAGTTAGGTACGGCTTGATAAAATTTTGGTAGGACGGCAAACGCCGTTCGCACTTGCAGAACGGAACTGATGACAGATATTTTTTTCAAAATAAACATAAACTCGCCTAGTGCGTACGGGCCCTAACTCAACTTCTGTTTGACTGTACTAACATCAAGGCTAAGTCTGAGTAATTTTAGCACATGCACACTGCTTAATTAAGGACGCTGATAAACTAGGAACAGGAATCAGTAAGCAAAATTAACGTCGTTACGCTACAAGTTAATTCAAATGGCTACGTCAAGGGCACCAACTTGAACCTTACATTGTAGGCAGCCTTCAATCCTCCATTATCAGCTATGTTCTCCCCAAGGGTGTGCCTTCCATTGACCTGATCAAGACGTAAACCAAAGATAACAGTACAAGGAAAATGAAACAGAATTTTTATTTCCTTTTGCTATTTAGTTGAGATTTAATTCCTTCCAAACTTGGAAAACAATATATTTCCTGGACTTTTACCAATTTTAGGCATCAATTTACTTACATGTTTTCCAAAGTATGAAAACTGTGAGTACTGTTTCACCATGCAATCACTTCTTGACTTGTACTGCTCCACTGATCTGTTTGTCCACCACTGTACTCCATAATTTCCATACTTATCGTACATGCGACCTACAAAGATGTATATATTTCCTCAACAATGCAAATTAGATCTAATTACATAAATGTGTACCATTTCGTTTTCCTGTTCGACCTTTGTTCCTAACGTTGCCCCCTTGGATAAATGTAAGTATCTGGGCAACTACCTAAACCAACATTGGCACTAAATATTAACTTATTATAATGTGTTGGGTTAGGGGAGGGGTGGGTATGCAGTTGCCTTGACACTGACATTCACCTGCCCCGTCTAACCCAGAATAGGCCTTGGAAAAGGGCGTTTACTTAGCAAGTATTAGATTTTTGTTCAAATCTATTTGGCTGCCTTACCTGAATTGTCAAAGCCGTGGGAAAGCTCATGTCCGACAACGGAACCAATCCCACCAAAGTTGACAACCCTGATATAAGAAAAATGGAAAGCGGAGGGTAGAAAAAATAATTAATAGTAATTTGAACAACAGGGCACAGTTCTTTAATTTTTTTTTTTATATAGATCAGCATAAGATTTAAATGAGGTGGGGAGAGAGTCTTCTGCAATCCTTCACTACTTTTCGAAGGATTTCGTCGCGCGCTATGGCAATCTGTCATCAGCCAAGAGCTCCGAACCGAAAAAAAAATCCCCCATAACGTAGGGCAGCCTTGACGGAATTAGGTCAACCCCAGACTTCTTAGAATGATTTAAATGACTGGGAAGTAGTTGCCAAAAGGAAATAAAACTCGCTAAGTATCGCATGCATCATAGATTTCCTGAAAGAATTTCCTGAGTGATTGTCACCGCGAAGGAGGCAGGATGACCGAGTGGTTTAGGGCGCTCGATGTCAATGCGGTCATCCCGGCCGCTAGCTGGTGTTGTTCTGGGTACACCCTGGTTCTTCCTCGGTCATCCTTGTAAATAGCCGAGTGGTTGCCTCCAGCCAGTTGGTATTGTAATTATGTTATGTTTGTTTGAGTGATTTGTCTCGAGACCCGTAGCATAGGGAGGGGCAGGGGAGATTCAAGCCCCCAGAATGTTCGGAAGTTGAAAACCAACCATAAAAATACCAAAATATACCACGAAAACATCATATACAAAGCGAATTCGCGTTCTTTTGACAAACTTCATCGCGATTCCTCCAACTCACTAAATTGTGAGCGAATTCTCCTGCAGTCAAATTCTAAAGACCATTTCCAAGTTCCAAAGGAGAAGACAAAGTTGTCGTTGAGGGTTTACGTCCTCCACGAAACGTGAAATTATAAAGAAATGTACCCAAAAAGTGCGATGAATGTGCAGAGTTGATGTTTTGCTTAGTAAACCTAGTGCTTTGATGTTCTCCTTGTTGTCTCAGTCGCCGTGCCATCTTAAACTCTCAAATGTCTACGACGGGGGAAGGGGTAGCTTCGCTTGGCCAATTTGGTAAGCCCCCCCTAGTTAGGTTCGTCTTGCTACGGGCCTGAAGTTTCAAGGTAAGTAGAGTGGATTGCCTGTAAGCTAACTGATTAGCTAAGCGCATTTTCACTATAAACATACTAATTACATTTACATTTACATTTACCACGCGAATGTCTAATGTATCAGTCGCTTCCCGTACTGTATGCAGCAGTATGGAGGAAACTTCTGACTGTACAAAAGGAGATGCCAACTTACTTTGGAAACTTCTTGTTGTAATACGGAGCTTGTAAAATGCCTGCGGGAAAAACTGAAAAAAAATATACGTTAAGTCATCTTTCAAAATCTTTTCCATCCTTTGATAACAGAAACACAGTTTCACTGAAGGATTCATCGTTGTCGTCGCAAACGTATATAGTATAAGCAGTAACTCCGCGTGAACCATAGCCATTTTTAAAAACTACGGTCAAGAATGAGGTGAGAATGAGCCAGAACAAACCAAGAAAACTTACCAATTTGGTTTCGCGACGGACTGTAATATGCGTTCACAGTGGACGGAGTCATGAACCATCTACAAAAAATACGGAGTATTTCACCATGGTTATTTCTCTCTAAGTTTGAACTACATTTTTGTCAATTTCTTCCATTTCCTAAGGAGGCTTTACAAACATCTACCATGGTTTGTCTTGTAAGAGAGAGATAGAGATAGAGAGAGAGCAAGGGCGCATGGCTGAAGGATGGGATATAGCAATGTCAATATTACAGTGCGACGAACCTTACCGTGGTCACCCAACAAACATTTTTACAAGTTAGCCACTGATCAAGGTAAGCGAATTTGATGGACAGACACGCCTCCATTTGGTTGTTGCGTGTTGAAACTTTCTACGGAGGCGTGTCTGTCCATCAAATTCGCGTATCTTGATCAGTGGCTAACTTGTAAAAATGTTTGTTGGGTGGCCACGGTAAGGCGCGTCGCACTGTAAGTACAAAGGGACACAACCTTGAAAGTAACGACATTGTTGCCAGTTGTTCTGTAATTGCTAACAGAGATCATCTGTGTGCTTCATATCGTAAATACCTTACACTACGCGGCTTTCTTTTACCTTCACTCGCAATTCAAGTAACGACCGACCGACTTTATTCTTTCCTTTTGTAGAAACAATGCACTGAAACAACTACATCCAGTGGATCAATCATGGTCTAGCTGATAATATGGTGACTTATGTACGGAATATTAAAGATATCAGCAGCCCAACGCTAAGCTGTATACTGAACACTTGCAATCATAAAGGAGGTAGTTTCTAAAGAACTGTGGTGTTGCGTCGGTGGGGGAGTTGTACACAAGAATTTGGTTTTATCAACGGAGTTGATAATGTAAATTGGCCACCATACAGGGATTATAAAAGCTGAAGTTTGGAGCGTTAGCCCTTCGCTCTGACGAAGGGCTAAC
>OX419338.1:33238381-33388381 GCA_948470475.1 Galaxea fascicularis
AGCGGCGTCTATGCATCCCTCACTTACACACACATTAGTGCCTTGTTCGGGGCCCTGTGTAGTCCTTTGTCTCGCCAGCAAGGCAGATAAAACGACGCAAATAATAATCAAGATCGCAATGATTGCTATAAACACACAGGTCTTTGTAAGTTTGCAGGGTACTTGGATGCTACTTGCTTTCGCCGAAGATAGTGAAAATCGTACTTGGTGATTGTCATCCACATTGTCTGTGACAATTAAAACTGGGTCTTTCTGCCGTCCAGTCAAAGTTTCGTCGTCTAACGAATCTTCGCTGAGCAAAGGGACGTTTGTAGTCGCGTCGCTGGTTTCAGCACGGGTATAATCCGATCGACTGTATGCGGCCATTTTCGATAGTTTATTAGGCGTCTTTTCGTTGTAACGATCGAGTTCACAGGCAAATAAACACCCTCGTCGAAGAAAGCCAATGAAAAAGATGGCTACAGCGGTAGGCGAGTTCCAGACAAGAAGAAACGGTGTATAGACTCACTGATACAGGTCACGGAGGTCAGTGCTTACAAAGTCAGTTTTGTAAGACCTGAACCGAATGATGTGGTGTTAGAAAAATCTTGCAGCTCTCTTCAGATTGCGAGAAAGGAGAACGATCCGCTCTCCGATCGATTGAAATCTTCACGAAATTTTAAAATGCAAATGTAAGTAAAACCGGAAATTCGACTCAATTACATGACAATTTGCATTGCAAATTATGTTTTCGTATAACTTCCGATGGTCACATCAATGAGCTTAAAGGTTTCGTAACTGAGAGACACGGGAATCAGGCAAATTACTGTTACCCCGTGAATTAAAGGTAAGCCACTGGTTCAATAGGCCGGTTTTCTTTCTTCTTCCGCGAGCTTTGAGAAGAAAAGTTAGAGCCCATGCCAGTGAACTCATTATGCCCATTTTTTTTATATAACGTCAAATTTTGGAGCTATGGTCAGATGTTCTTAGTTTTTGCGATTAGAGCCTGAAAACGTTCTTAGGGTATTCTTGAGTGAATAATTTTATTTTAACACGATAAAAAAGTCAGCAGAGCTGGAGGCGTCGTAAACCTTAAGACTCGTAGCCTGTGTATGTTCTTAACATGTCGCTAAAAATTTTGGTCATATGAATCTCTTACAAAAGAAAGAATGTATATTAGTGTGCTGATACCAGTTTGCTTGAAGGCTAACTACATGTATCATTCCCTGAGACACCTGGCAAGTGAAGTACGTACCTTGAGAACACTGAGGTTGTTTTTGGAGGGTGCCATTTGAAACTGTTTAGAAGTTCTTTCATCATCGATCGTCATCGTCATCATTTACGAACCTGTTCACGCCACTGAGCCGATTGGCGGGCGGTGTGATGTCCCGTTTTGTACTATGCAAATGACTCGGTCTGTGAGTCATGCTGGAAATTCCGTGAACGTATTTTCTATAACAACACAAATCTGTCGGCCTGAGATGGGCATGGCCCAAAGGAAGAATAGAAAGCACTGGTTTGTACAAGGTAGACTGAAACCACAATATCGCAGCGTCGCCCCCCCCGGGTGGGGGGGTTCTCTGTAATTGTTTGGGTGGGGGTTTGCCGCTGGGACTATGAAACCCCTATTCCAAACCAGACCAAGTTTAGGTGCATTTTGTACACCTCAGTATACTAGACCTAAGACCAACAAACCCTACCCTGACCCACTATTTTATTTAGATAAATTCTTCAAGCAATTGATCAGCTCTTGGAGAATGGTTTTCTTAGTTCTGGACCAAAATTAAACACTCTGATATTCATACCCTAGCTCACATTTAACTGCTTCAAAAACCCAAATCCTTAACAGTAGCACGTATCCATATTGAGCTACTTTATGGAAATATACCCCCTCGCCCCCGCCCCACCCTTCCTGGGGAGCGACATCACAAGCTAGACAGGACAGTTTTATTTTTTATTTATTGACCCTCACCAGGAGCCCATGATCAGTCATGTTCCGAATGGTTATTTTACCATAACTTGGTCTCTGTTCAACCTAAAAGAATCAAACTTGGTCAATAGACTAATCTCAATGTTATCTTTCATGTGATGGTACCGTGTCATACTTCAAATTTGAAACTCGCCCCAGTTCCCTGCGTGTCACTTTTCACGGAACCTGTCGTCCCTGTTGTGTGACGCAGAGATTAAGATCACGTGATGCATTGATTCCTTTAAAAGTCTGGCGGAGTCGTGAAGGTTGACACTCCTTCAGGCTTCACATGACAAACCTGCGATGGAGTTAGGCAAAGTTGCTAAAAATGTTATCAAGTGTGTAGCTACAGGCGAGGTAAGAGCTGATGGCCTTTACTGGTGCCCTTTTTTCGCTAAGTTTGATATCCTCAGTTGTGTTAACCATGTTCCATTCTTACGTAAATGTAGGCTGTATTTTAGTGTGTATTTTGGTTTATACAGGTGTAGCTCTCACTGCATCAGTATTCATCCCAACCAAAAACTATTTCAACCTGACTTTTTGGGAGCAAGAAAATCTCATTCTTTGTCGTTTTCCAATGTTGAAGCTTTACTGAGCTGATTAACATTGTCTTGGACATGTTTTGGTTACGTAACTTACTGCACTTGCTTGAATTTATTCTGAATTTACAAATTCATTTTATACAATCATGCGTTAGAAAATTCTGTAAAATTGTTGTTTCTTCGCAGCTTCTAAAAGAAGCGTGCTGGGACAAATTCTTCCTGAAGTACTAGATCCAAGGGTCATATTATCGATCAGTTTTGTCAGTTCTGTTTCTTTACTGTGTCACGCAAAATTCTTTTCAAAAACCATGAATGTAGATAGATTCCGCAAAGTTTTGAGAAAATCGTTTGCAGACTCGTTGAAATTTAAGACCTCAGCTTTTCCCCGTCATCTATTTCTTGAGAAAATGGGCAAATCTCACATGTTGTTTTACAACAAGTTGAAGCAAATCTAAGCAAGGGTTGACATGCAGGATTACTAATTATTTATCATCATAAACCATTCTTTAAATATGAGTTTTTGTTTCAATGGGAAGCACATTGGCAAATGTAAGTTTGGCCTAGATCACTGAAATAGTTTTAGTATTCATTCATGAAAATGCAGAATTAAACACACTAAAGCTGGTATACCCTTTGACCTGAGACTACAATCACAATGTTGGCTCTGACATTTCTCTGTGGCAGTAGGTGGATTTAGCCAAAGGTTGAGTAGAAGGGTGTGGCTTGAGACAGTCAATGTGTCCCTGTTTGAGATAACTGAACTTTGATGTGCCTTTTCGTTAAGCCTGTTAATGGCAGTCAGAGGATGGCACTTTTGGCTCTATTCCATTTTCAAAAGTATTTTTAATGGACCATGTTTGATTGCCATGGCAGTCACTGACATGTCTTTTGGAAGGGATAGAATGACATTTGTTTATGGTAACATCATGACCCAATTCTAAAACAAGTACTAGAATAATTATGTACCATTAATAAGTCACACAACTAATTTTAAGTCTAACAAGTGAATTGTCTTGAGGACATTTTATCCAGGGGTATGGGAAAAGGGGGAGGCATCTCTGATGTTAGCATGGGGGAGGGGTGGGAGACAACCAGGTAGTGACCACATATCTCATGAAACAATGATGCTATTGTTTTGTGTGTCTTTTCAAACAGATGGTGGAGCTTCAGAGTTTATGGGCCAAGCAGACAGCAGTAGTTGTATTTCTACGTCGGTTTGGATGACAGTTGTGCAGGCTGTGGTCGACTGAACTCAGTTCGGTGAAGCCACAGCTAGATGCACATAATGTGAGGCTTTGTGGTGTGGGATTAGAAGAATTAGGGCTCGAAGAATTCCAGGAGGGAAAATTCTTTACTGGAGGTTTGTGTGTTCAAACAGCAAAACATTGCTTTGAATTCATTCAACTGATTATACGAAAATTATTTTAAGATTTTATGTCTATTCAGGCACTAAATGCCTAACTTGTTTCTTGTTTAAATGAATTAGGCATATTGTATTGTATGTATCGAGCCTTGAGTAAGAAGTGAGACCGATGTAAATATGCATGTTGTGGGGAACTGAGGACATTCAAATTGAATCCACAGAATTGTACTTGGACACCAAGCAGGAGTGTTATAAAGAATTGGGATTCCGAAGGTAAATGATTGCAATATTGACGATGGTTATTTTTTGAGATTATTTGGACAATGTTAGTTTCTGGGCAACTTCAGACCTACCCCTCCCCTAAACCAACATTAACACTAACTATTAAGAGGGTCCCGTTTACCATTTTGGAAAATGCATTCACGTAAAAATATTGAGACTGTTCACATGTCACCGATAATTCCCAAAATTCGTTCATGTTCACGAAAAATCAAATATCGGCAATCACGAATCACGAATGGACAAATAAACCTAAATCACGTTTCACGAGAAAAAAATACTTCCAATCACGTTTCACGAAAAAAGTATAGGGGACCCTCTATTAACTTATTATAACTGGTTTAGTTGCAGGGGGGAGGGGTGCAGGTATTCAGTTGTTCAGATACTGATATTGATCCAATTATTTTTGTATAATTTATTTATTTTTGTTTAGGTACAATGCATTTACTGTTCTTGGAGGACTTACAACTAAAGAAACAAGAGCATCCCTTTCTAAGGTGGGAAAATTTTTTCATGGATCAGCATTGCCCAATTGTAGCAATGGAAATTTAAAAATTGTTGCATGCAAGAGATAACTGTCAAGTTTGTAGGTTCTGTGTTTTTTAACTGAGAAGATTTAATTAGTAAAATATTTTAACTCAAGTGGGAATGGAAAAGAAGTAATAGAAAGAGACTTGCATTTCACCTCACTACAGTGATCTCTTGAAATTTGAAATATGTTTGCTTTTAGGACCAACTTCTCATTATGCTTTCTTTCTTCTCATTCTCTGGTATTTTGCCTTCAGGCCAATTCCAAAGGTATTAAAGGAAACTTACGAGGTGATGGCATGCTTAATGGTGGCATGTTGATAGTTACTGAAGGGGGAGACAAAGTGTTGTTGAGTCACAAACAGGCATCACCTGGTGACCATGTTTCCAATGAGAAGATTCTTGAAGTTCTTGGTATAACAGCTGAGGCACAGCCAAAGAAGGAGGAAAGTGAATCAGAGGGCGGGGCAGCCAAGGAGGATGCACAGTCATAAGTTACTTTGGATTTAATCAAAGAAGTGTTTCCAAAAAGACTTAAGATAATGTGATTTTTAAAGAATTACACACTATTTTCATGGTGGATTAGATAGGTCTTTTTCCTAAGGCTTATTAAAACCAGATTCAGAAATCATGCTACATATTTCTCACCTAAGTTTTGAATGGGGACTTTTATATAACCAGTTAATTTACAGCTTACCGGTTACTTCATGGCACATTGATGAATCAGTGAACTCCAACTTGTTGAAGCAACTGATTTACTATTTGTGTCACTGGCATCCTCGTAAGTGCAAAAATTTACTGTGTCAATTTCCTGAGCACATTACAGAAGACAGCTGCCTTAGATGGGTATCCTGAGCAGAGGTGGGGTTGGCTGTTATGGCATTAACCCTGCTTTGTTGTGGATGTGATCTAAGCTCATTTTCAGTACGAATACTTCCTAAGAGGGAGCAATATTCCAAAATGAAATTGAATTTTTTTACTACACAGCTACAAAATGAGGTGAAATATGTATAAAATAATGATAACAGTGATAATTTAAATAGATGTCTATACCCCAACCAGAGCCAAGCTACAAAGTTCCCTCCTGCCCCCCAACTGCAAGAGAACCATCAGTCACTTGTTTTGCAATAATTGGTTGAATAGGATACAATTAATTGAATGCGAATCTCTGAGCAGTTGTAGTAGTATAATTTATTAAAGTAAATGTAACAGAAACTTAAGACATACATCTGATAATTTTGCAGACTTTTGTTGAGTTCACATTGTGTTAAGCTGTTTTATGATACCATTGTGTTAAAGAGAATTACACAACACGAATGGTAGATGGATATTTTGACATGCCTGGCTACAATGCTGTACTTTAAGATGTTTGCAGATGTGAAACGTCACCCTATAGAGTGTTAATAAAATCAGATGACAAAAACTATATGACAATATCGGATATAGTGGAGTGAGTAGTCACTTAAAGTAAATTAAAAGGACTCTGAGTAAGTTACCGAGCGTCTAGCATGAAAATGTTGCGGGAGTTACATTTTGCGGATTGGCGTTTTTGCGGGAACAAATTTTTGCGGTTCGTGATGACTGAGATTTTTGCCGGGAATTAATTTTGATTTGCGATTTTCTTTTCAAGCGGCAGAACATTAAATACGATACAGTTATAGCACACTTATTAAAAAGTAGAATTTCACTGAATGGCCGCATTTATCTTGAAATACAGCGAAATGATACTCGAAGACGAATGATAGTCGTTCATCTTACGAACACGTGATTCCTTCCCTTTTGTCGTCAATTTTTTTACATATTTCTTTGTAACAAAACTATGAAGTGTTCCTCAGGAGGTTACAAAGATTTTGATAAGTTCGTCTGTCTTGTGTGTCCTGCGTTTATCTTGAATAATTCGTCTCAGACGAATTCTACGTCTGTTTTGTGCGTCGTTTAGACGAATAAAACAGACGCATTATTCGTCTCAGAGAAATAATCAATGCGTCTGGTTCTATTTCCGTATAATTTCCCATATTTATCTTGACGCATAATGCGTCTCAGACGAATTATTCGTCTTTTAAGATAATTACGGCCAATTTTATGAAATCGTCGAAGGTAAAACTGTCGGCTTTACCATCAAAAAGCACTGACACAAAAAAATCGTGTAGTTTTGTTTTTTGTTTTATGGACAAACGGCAAAACTTGAAACCTGCAAATTTTTAATTTTTTGGCCAAAAATTCTGATCCCTTATCCCAAAAACGTGGAAAAGCCTGGTCTCTGCTACTCTGCAAATTTGCTGATCATGATCCCAGATCATTCCTTTTTGAAATAGGCAAAGTTTAAGCCAAATTCACAATTTGACTCGAAACCATGTGGTCCCCCTTTGGGTTTTGGTCAAAGTTTCAACTTTGCTAACATCTTGCACACAGCTCAAATAAGAACAGAAATCATGTTCCCGGAGTTGTTTGGAAGCATTTACACATGATTTCTAGGTTCCTTTTTGGAATAGGCAAAGTTTAGCCCAAGTTCAAAATTTGACTCAAAACCATGTGGTCCCCCCTTTGGGTTTTGGTCAAAATTTCAACTTTGATAAAATCTTGCACACAGCTCAAATAAGAATAGAAATCATGTTGTCGGAGTTGTTTGGAAGCATTTACACATTATTTCTAGGTTCCATTTTGAAATAGGCAAAGTTTAAGCCAAATTCACAATTTGACTCAAAACCAAGTGGTCCCCCCTTTGGGTTTTGGTTAAAATTTCATCTTTGCTAAAATCTTGCACACAGCTTTAGTAGGAATAGAAATCATGTTTTCGGAGTTGTTTGGAAGCATTTACACATTATTTCTAGGTTCCTTTTTGAAATAGGCAAAGTTTAAGCCAAATTCAAAATTTGACTCAAAACCATATGGTCCCCCCTTTGGGTTTTGGTTAAAGTTTCAACTTTGCTAAACTCTTGCACACAGCTCAAATAAGAATAGTAATCATGTTGTCGGAGTTGTTTGGAAGCATTTACACATGATTTCTAGGTTCCTTTTTGAAATAGGCAAAGTTTAAGCCAAATTCAAAATTTAACTCAAAACCATGTGCTCCCCCCTTTGGGTTTTGGTCAAAATTTCAAATTTGCCAAAAACTTCCACACAGCTCAAATAAGAGAAATTACCATATGAATACTGAAAGATTGGTATTTGAATTTTGCTCGATTTTCCCCATTGACCAATTTCTATTGTTTCAATAATCATAGGCGATTTTCTCGCTTAATATAAGAGCTCTAGCGTTGTAACTTGGACAACATGTTTAGATCATTGCCTTCTTTAGAGCCAGCAAGAAAAATCCATCAAAATCCTCATTTTCAAACAGAAATTACAGTATGACTATTGAAACAATGGTATTTGAATTTTGCTCGATTTTGCCCATTGACCAATTTCTATTGTTTCAATAATCATAGGCGATTTTCTCGGTTAATATAAGAGCTCTAGCGTTGTAACTTGGACAACATGTTTATCTCATTGCTTTCATTAGTGCCTGCAAGAAAAATCCACCAAAATCCTCATTTTCCAACAGAAATTACAGTATGCCTATTGAAACAATGGTATTTGAATTTTGCTCGATTTTGCCCATTGACCAATTTCTATTGTTTCAATAATCATAAGCGATTTTCTCGGTTAATATAAAAGCTCCAGCGTTGTAACTTGGACAACATGTTTATCTCATTGCTTTCTTTAGTGCCAGCAAGAAAAATCCACGAAAATCCTCATTTTCAAACAGACATTACAGTATGACTATTGAAACAATGGTATTTGAATTTTTCTCGATTTTCCTCGATTTTGCCCATTGACCAATTTCTATTGTTTCAATAATCATAGGCGATTTTCTTGGTTAATATAAGAGCTCTACCGTTGTAACTTGGACAACATGTTTATCTCATTGCCTTCTTTAGAGCCAGCAAGAAAAATCCACCAAAATCCTCATTTTCAAACAGAAATTACAGTATGACTATTGAAACAATGGTATTTGAATTTTGCTCGATTTTGCCCATTGACCAATTTCTATTGTTTCAATAATCATAGGCGATTTTCTCGGTTAATATAAGAGCTCTAGCGTTGTAACTTGGACAACATGTTTAGATCATTGCCTTCTTTAGAGCTAGCAACAAAAATCCATCAAAATCCTCATTTTCAAACAGAAACTACAGTATGACTATTGAAACAATGGTATTTGAATTTTGCTCGATTTTGCCCATTGACCAATTTCTATTGTTTTAATAATCATAGGCGATTTTCTCGGTTAATATAAGAGCTCTAGCGTTGTAACTTGGACAACATGTTTAGATCATTGCCTTCTTTAGAGCCAGCAAGAAAAATCCACCAAAATCCTCATTTTCAAATAGAAATTACAGTATGACTATTGAAACAATGGTATTTGAATTTTGCTCGATTTTGCCCATTGACCAATTTCTATTGTTTCAATAATCATAGGCGATTTTCTCGGTTAATATAAGAGCTCTAGCGTTGTAACTTGGACAACATGTTTATCTCATTGCTTTCTTTAGTGCCAGCAAGAAAAATCCACCAAAATCTTCATTTTCAAACAGAAATTACAGTATGACTATTGAAACAATGGTATTTGAATTTTGCTCGATTTTGCCCATTGACCAATTTCTATTGTTTCAATAATCATAGGCGATTTTCTCGGTTAATATAAGAGCTCTAGCGTTGTAACTTGGACAACATGTTTAGATCATTGCCTTCTTTAGAGCCAGCAAGAAAAATTCACCAAAATCCTCATTTTCAAACAGAAATTACAGTATGACTATTGAAACAATGGTATTTGAATTTTGCTGGATTTTGCCCATTGACCAATTTCTATTGTTTCAATAATCATAGGCGATTTTCTCGGTTAATATAAGAGCTCTAGCGTTGTAACTTGGACAACATGTTTAGATCATTGCCTTCTTTAGAGCTAGCAACAAAAATCCATCAAAATCCTCATTTTCAAACAGAAACTACAGTATGACTATTGAAACAATGGTATTTGAATTTTGCTCGATTTTGCCCATTGACCAATTTCTATTGTTTTAATAATCATAGGCGATTTTCTCGGTTAATATAAGAGCTCTAGCGTTGTAACTTGGACAACATGTTTAGATCACTGCCTTCTTTAGAGCCAGCAAGAAAAATCCATCAAAATCCTCATTTTCAAACAGAAACTACAGTATGACTATTGAAACAATGGTATTTGAATTTTGCTCGATTTTGCCCATTGACCAATTTCTATTGTTTTAATAATCATAGGCGATTTTCTCGGTTAGTATAAGAGCTCTAGCGTTGTAACTTGGACAACATGTTTAGATCATTGCCTTCTTTAGAGCCAGCAAGAAAAATCCACCAAAATCCTCATTTTCAAATAGAAATTACAGTATGACTATTGAAACAATGGTATTTGAATTTTGCTCGATTTTGCCCATTGACCAATTTCTATTGTTTCAATAATCATAGGCGATTTTCTCGGTTAATATAAGAGCTCTAGCGTTGTAACTTGGACAACATGTTTATCTCATTGCTTTCTTTAGTGCCAGCAAGAAAAATCCACCAAAATCTTCATTTTCAAACAGAAATTACAGTATGACTATTGAAACAATGGTATTTGAATTTTGCTCGATTTTGCCCATTGACCAATTTCTATTGTTTCAATAATCATAGGCGATTTTCTCGGTTAATATAAGAGCTCTAGCGTTGTAACTTGGACAACATGTTTAGATCATTGCCTTCTTTAGAGCCAGCAAGAAAAATTCACCAAAATCCTCATTTTCAAACAGAAATTACAGTATGACTATTGAAACAATGGTATTTGAATTTTGCTGGATTTTGCCCATTGACCAATTTCTATTGTTTCAATAATCATAGGCGATTTTCTCGGTTAATATAAGAGCTCTAGCGTTGTAACTTGGACAACATGTTTATCTCATTGCCTTCTTTAGAGCTAGCAACAAAAATCCATCAAAATCCTCATTTTCAAACAGAAACTACAGTATGACTATTGAAACAATGGTATTTGAATTTTGCTCGATTTTGCCCATTGACCAATTTCTATTGTTTTAATAATCATAGGCGATTTTCTCGGTTAATATAAGAGCTCTAGCGTTGTAACTTGGACAACATGTTTAGATCACTGCCTTCTTTAGAGCCAGCAAGAAAAATCCATCAAAATCCTCATTTTCAAACAGAAATTACAGTATGACTATTGAAACAATGGTATTTGAATTTTGCTGGATTTTGCCCATTGACCAATTTCTATTGTTTCAATAATCATAGGCGATTTTCTCGGTTAATATAAGAGCTCTAGCGTTGTAACTTGGACAACATGTTTATCTCATTGCTTTCTTTAGAGCCAGCCAAAAAAATCCATCAAAATCCTCATTTTCAAACAGAAACTACAGTATGACTATTGAAACAATGGTATTTGAATTTTGCTCGATTTTGCCCATTGACCAATTTCTATTGTTTCAATAATCATAGGCGATTTTCTCGGTTAATATAAGAGCTCTAGCGTTGTAACTTGGACACCACGTTTATCTCATTGCCTTCTTTAGAGCCAGCCAAAAAAATCCACCAAAATCCTCATTTTCAAACAGAAATTACAGTATGACTATTGAAACAATGGTATTTGAATTTTGCTCGATTTTGCCCATTGACCAATTTCTATTGTTTCAATAATCATAGGCGATTTTCTCGGTTAATATAAGAGCTCTACCGTTGTAACTTGGACAACATGTTTATCTCATTGCCTTCTTTAGAGCCAGCAAGAAAAATCCATCAAAATCCTCATTTTCAAACAGAAATTACAGTATGACTATTGAAACAATGGTATTTGAATTTTGCTGGATTTTGCCCATTGACCAATTTCTATTGTTTCAATAATCATAGGCGATTTTCTCGGTTAATATAAGAGCTCTAGCGTTGTAACTTGGAACACATGTTTATCTCATTGCCTTCTTTAGAGCCAGCAAGAAAAATCCACCAAAATCCTCATTTTCAAGCAGAAATTACAGTATGACTATTGAAACAATGGTATTTGAATTTTGCTCGATTTTGCCCATTGACCAATTTCTATTGTTTCAATAATCATAGGCGATTTTCTCGGTTAACATAAGAGCTCTAGGGTTGTAACTTGGACAACATGTTTATCTCATTGCCTTCTTTAGAGCCAGCAAGAAAAATCCACCAAAATCCTCATTTTCAAACAGAAATTACAGTATGACTATTGGAACAATGGTATTTGAATTTTGCTGGATTTTGCCCATTGACCAATTTCTATTGTTTCAATAATCATAGGCGATTTTCTCGGTTAATATAAGAGCTCTAGCGTTGTAACTTGGACAACATGTTTATCTCATTGCCTTCTTTAGAGCCAGCAAGAAAAATCCATCAAAATCCTCATTTTCAAACAGAAATTACAGTATGACTATTGAAACAATGGTATTTGAATTTTGCTCGATTTTGCCCATTGACCAATTTCTATTGTTTCAATAATCATAGGCGATTTTCTCGGTTACTATAAGAGCTCTAGCGTTGTAACTTGGACAACATGTTTATCTCATTGCCTTCTTTAGAGCCAGCAAGAAAAATCCACCAAAATCCTCATTTTCAAACAGAAATTACAGTATGACTATTGAAACAATGGTATTTGAATTTTGCTGGATTTTGCCCATTGACCAATTTCTATTGTTTCAATAATCATAGGCGATTTTCTCGGTTAATATAAGAGCTCTAGCGTTGTAACTTGGACAACATGTTTATCTCATTGCCTTCTTTAGAGCCAGCAAGAAAAATCCATCAAAATCCTCATTTTCAAACAGAAATTACAGTATGACTATTGAAACAATGGTATTTGAATTTTGCTCGATTTTGCCCATTGACCAATTTCTATTGTTTCAATAATCATAGGCGATTTTCTCGGTTACTATAAGAGCTCTAGCGTTGTAACTTGGACAACATGTTTAGATCATTGCCTTCTTTAGAGCCAGCAAGAAAAATCCACCAAAATCCTCATTTTCAAACAGAAATTACAGTATGACTATTGAAACAATGGTATTTGAATTTTGCTCGATTTTGCCCATTGACCAATTTCTATTGTTTCAATAATCATAGGCGATTTTCTCGGTTAATATAAGAGCTCTAGCGTTGTAACTTGGACAACATGTTTATCTCATTGCCTTCTTTAGAGCCAGCAAGAAAAATCCACCAAAACCCTCATTTTCAAACAGAAATTACAGTATGACTATTGAAACAATGGTATTTGAATTTTGCTGGATTTTGCCCATTGACCAATTTCTATTGTTTCAATAATCATAGGCGATTTTCTCGGTTAATATAAGAGCTCTAGCGTTGTAACTTGGACAACGTGTTTAGATCATTGCCTTCTTTAGAGCCAGCCAAAAAAATCCATCAAAATCGTCATTTTTAAACAGAAATTACAGTATGACTATTGAAACAATGGTATTTGAATTTTGCTCGATTTTGCCCATTGACCAATTTCTATTGTTTCAATAATCATAGGCGATTTTCTCGGTTAATATAAGAGCTCTAGCGTTGTAACTTGGACAACATGTTTATCTCATTGCCTTCTTTAGAGCCAGCAAGAAAAATCCACCAAAATCCTCATTTTCAAACAGAAATTACAGTATGACTATTGAAACAATGGTATTTGAATTTTGCTCGATTTTGCCCATTGACCAATTTCTATTGTTTCAATAATCATAGGCGATTTTCTCGGTTAATATAAGAGCTCTAGCGTTGTAACTTGGACAACATGTTTATCTCATTGCCTTCTTTAGAGCCAGCAAGAAAAATCCACCAAAACCCTCATTTTCAAACAGAAATTACAGTATGACTATTGAAACAATGGTATTTGAATTTTGCTGGATTTTGCCCATTGACCAATTTCTATTGTTTCAATAAACATAGGCGATTTTCTCGGTTAATATAAGAGCTCTAGCGTTGTAACTTGGACAACATGTTTAGATCATTCCCTTCTTTAGAGCCAGCCTAAAAAATCCATCAAAATCGTCATTTTCAAACAGAAATTACAGTATGACTATTGAAACAATGGTATTTGAATTTTGCTCGATTTTGCCCATTGACCAATTTCTATTGTTTCAATAATCATAGGCGATTTTCTCGGTTAATATAAGAGCTCTAGCGTTGTAACTTGGACAACATGTTTATCTCATTGCCTTCTTTAGAGCCAGCAAGAAAAATCCACCAAAATCCTCATTTTCAAACAGAAATTACAGTATGACTATTGAAACAATGGTATTTGAATTTTGCTCGATTTTGCCCATTGACCAATTTCTATTGTTTCAATAATCATAGGCGATTTTCTCGGTTAATATAAGAGCTCTAGCGTTGTAACTTGGACAACATGTTTAGATTATTGCCTTCTTTAGGGCCAGCAAGAAAAATCCACCAAAATCGTCATTTTCAAACAGAAATTACAGTATGACTATTGAAACAATGGTATTTGAATTTTGCTCGATTTTGCCCATTGACCAATTTCTATTGTTTCAATAATCATAGGCGATTTTCTCGGTTACTATAAGAGCTCTAGCGTTGTAACTTGGACAACATGTTTATCTCATTGCCTTCTTTAGAGCCAGCAAGAAAAATCCACCAAAATCCTCATTTTCAAACAGAAATTACAGTATGACTATTGAAACAATGGTATTTGAATTTTGGTGGATTTTGCCCATTGACCAATTTCTATTGTTTCAATAATCATAGGCGATTTTCTCGGTTAATATAAGAGCTCTAGCGTTGTAACTTGGACAACATGTTTATCTCATTGCCTTCTTTAGAGCCAGCAAGAAAAATCCATCAAAATCTTCATTTTCAAACAGAAATTACAGTATGACTATTGAAACAATGGTATTTGAATTTTGCTCGATTTTGCCCATTGACCAATTTCTATTGTTTCAATAATCATAGGCGATTTTCTCGGTTAATATAAGAGCTCTAGCGTTGTAACTTGGACAACATGTTTAGATCATTGCCTTCTTTAGAGCCAGCAAGAAAAATCCACCAAAATCCTCATTTTCAAACAGAAATTACAGTATGACTATTGAAACAATGGTATTTGAATTTTGCTGGATTTTGCCCATTGACCAATTTCTATTGTTTCAATAATCATAGGCGATTTTCTCGGTTAATATAAGAGCTCTAGCGTTGTAACTTGGACAACATGTTTATCTCATTGCCTTCTTTAGAGCCAGCAAGAAAAATCCATCAAAATCCTCATTTTCAAACAGAAATTACAGTATGACTATTGAAACAATGGTATTTGAATTTTGCTCGATTTTGCCCATTGACCAATTTCTATTGTTTCAATAATCATAGGCGATTTTCTCGGTTAATATAAGAGCTCTAGCGTTGTAACTTGGACAACATGTTTATCTCATTGCCTTCTTTAGAGCCAGCAAGAAAAATCCACCAAAATCCTCATTTTCAAACAGAAATTACAGTATGACTATTGAAACAATGGTATTTGAATTTTGCTGGATTTTGCCCATTGACCAATTTCTATTGTTTCAATAATCATAGGCGATTTTCTCGGTTAATATAAGAGCTCTAGCGTTGTAACTTGGACAACATGTTTAGATCATTGCCTTCTTTAGAGCCAGCAAGAAAAATCCATCAAAATCCTCATTTTCAAACAGAAATTACAGTATGACTATTGAAACAATGGTATTTGAATTTTGCTCGATTTTGCCCATTGACCAATTTCTATTGTTTCAATAATCATAGGCGATTTTCTCGGTTAATATAAGAGCTCTAGCGTTGTAACTTGGACAACATGTTTAGATCATTGCCTTCTTTAGAGCCAGCAAGAAAAATCCACCAAAATCCTCATTTTCAAACAGAAATTACAGTATGACTATTGAAACAATGGTATTTGAATTTTGCTCGATTTTGCCCATTGACCAATTTCTATTGTTTCAATAATCATAGGCGATTTTCTCGGTTAATATAAGAGCTCTAGCGTTGTAACTTGGACAACATGTTTATCTCATTGCCTTCTTTAGAGCCAGCAAGAAAAATCCACCAAACCCTCATTTTCAAACAGAAATTACAGTATGACTATTGAAACAATGGTATTTGAATTTTGCTGGATTTTGCCCATTGACCAATTTCTATTGTTTCAATAATCATAGGCGATTTTCTCGGTTAATATAAGAGCTCTAGCGTTGTAACTTGGACAACGTGTTTAGAACATTGCCTTCTTTAGAGCCAGCCAAAAAAATCCATCAAAATCGTCATTTTTAAACAGAAATTACAGTATGACTATTGAAACAATGGTATTTGAATTTTGCTCGATTTTGCCCATTGACCAATTTCTATTGTTTCAATAATCATAGGCGATTTTCTCGGTTAATATAAGAGCTCTAGCGTTGTAACTTGGACAACATGTTTATCTCATTGCCTTCTTTAGAGCCAGCAAGAAAAATCCACCAAAATCCTCATTTTCAAACAGAAATTACAGTATGACTATTGAAACAATGGTATTTGAATTTTGCTCGATTTTGCCCATTGACCAATTTCTATTGTTTCAATAATCATAGGCGATTTTCTCGGTTAATATAAGAGCTCTAGCGTTGTAACTTGGACAACATGTTTATCTCATTGCCTTCTTTAGAGCCAGCAAGAAAAATCCACCAAAACCCTCATTTTCAAACAGAAATTACAGTATGACTATTGAAACAATGGTATTTGAATTTTGCTGGATTTTGCCCATTGACCAATTTCTATTGTTTCAATAATCATAGGCGATTTTCTCGGTTAATATAAGAGCTCTAGCGTTGTAACTTGGACAACATGTTTAGATCATTCCCTTCTTTAGAGCCAGCCAAAAAAATCCATCAAAATCGTCATTTTCAAACAGAAATTACAGTATGACTATTGAAACAATGGTATTTGAATTTTGCTCGATTTTGCCCATTGACCAATTTCTATTGTTTCAATAATCATAGGCGATTTTCTCGGTTAATATAAGAGCTCTAGCGTTGTAACTTGGACAACATGTTTATCTCATTGCCTTCTTTAGAGCCAGCAAGAAAAATCCACCAAAATCCTCATTTTCAAACAGAAATTACAGTATGACTATTGAAACAATGGTATTTGAATTTTGCTCGATTTTGCCCATTGACCAATTTCTATTGTTTCAATAATCATAGGCGATTTTCTCGGTTAATATAAGAGCTCTAGCGTTGTAACTTGGACAACATGTTTAGATCATTGCCTTCTTTAGAGCCAGCAAGAAAAATCCACCAAAATCCTCATTTTCAAACAGAAATTACAGTATGACTATTGAAACAATGGTATTTGAATTTTGCTGGATTTTGCCCATTGACCAATTTCTATTGTTTCAATAATCATAGGCGATTTTCTCGGTTAATATAAGAGCTCTAGCGTTGTAACTTGGACAACATGTTTAGATCATTGCCTTCTTTAGGGCCAGCAAGAAAAATCCACCAAAATCGTCATTTTCAAACAGAAATTACAGTATGACTATTGAAACAATGGTATTTGAATTTTGCTCGATTTTGCCCATTGACCAATTTCTATTGTTTCAATAATCATAGGCGATTTTCTCGGTTACTATAAGAGCTCTAGCGTTGTAACTTGGACAACATGTTTATCTCATTGCCTTCTTTAGAGCCAGCAAGAAAAATCCACCAAAATCCTCATTTTCAAACAGAAATTACAGTATGACTATTGAAACAATGGTATTTGAATTTTGCTGGATTTTGCCCATTGACCAATTTCTATTGTTTCAATAATCATAGGCGATTTTCTCGGTTAATATAAGAGCTCTAGCGTTGTAACTTGGACAACATGTTTATCTCATTGCCTTCTTTAGAGCCAGCAAGAAAAATCCACCAAAATCCTCATTTTCAAACAGAAATTACAGTATGACTATTGAAACAATGGTATTTGAATTTTGCTCGATTTTGCCCATTGACCAATTTCTATTGTTTCAATAATCATAGGCGATTTTCTCGGTTAATATAAGAGCTCTAGCGTTGTAACTTGGACAACATGTTTAGATCATTGCCTTCTTTAGAGCCAGCAAGAAAAATCCACCAAAATCCTCATTTTCAAACAGAAATTACAGTATGACTATTGAAACAATGGTATTTGAATTTTGCTCGATTTTGCCCATTGACCAATTTCTATTGTTTCAATAATCATAGGCGATTTTCTCGGTTAATATAAGAGCTCTAGCGTTGTAACTTGGACAACATGTTTATCTCATTGCCTTCTTTAGAGCCAGCAAGAAAAATCCACCAAAACCCTCATTTTCAAACAGAAATTACAGTATGACTATTGAAACAATGGTATTTGAATTTTGCTGGATTTTGCCCATTGACCAATTTCTATTGTTTCAATAATCATAGGCGATTTTCTCGGTTAATATAAGAGCTCTAGCGTTGTAACTTGGACACCACGTTTATCTCATTGCCTTCTTTAGAGCCAGCCAAAAAAATCCACCAAAATCCTCATTTTCAAACAGAAATTACAGTATGACTATTGAAACAATGGTATTTGAATTTTGCTCGATTTTGCCCATTGACCAATTTCTATTGTTTCAATAATCATAGGCGATTTTCTCGGTTAATATAAGAGCTCTAGCGTTGTAACTTGGACAACATGTTTATCTCATTGCCTTCTTTAGAGCCAGCAAGAAAAATCCACCAAAACCCTCATTTTCAAACAGAAATTACAGTATGACTATTGAAACAATGGTATTTGAATTTTGCTGGATTTTGCCCATTGACCAATTTCTATTGTTTCAATAATCATAGGCGATTTTCTCGGTTAATATAAGAGCTCTACCGTTGTAACTTGGACAACATGTTTAGATCATTGCCTTCTTTAGAGCCAGCAAGAAAAATCCATCAAAATCCTCATTTTCAAACAGAAATTACAGTATGACTATTGAAACAATGGTATTTGAATTTTGCTCGATTTTGCCCATTGACCAATTTCTATTGTTTCAATAATCATAGGCGATTTTCTCGGTTAATATAAGAGCTCTAGCGTTGTAACTTGGACAACATGTTTAGATCATTGCCTTCTTTAGAGCCAGCAAGAAAAATCCACCAAAATCCTCATTTTCAAACAGAAATTACAGTATGACTATTGAAACAATGGTATTTGAATTTTGCTCGATTTTGCCCATTGACCAATTTCTATTGTTTCAATAATCATAGGCGATTTTCTCGGTTAATATAAGAGCTCTAGCGTTGTAACTTGGACAACATGTTTATCTCATTGCCTTCTTTAGAGCCAGCAAGAAAAATCCACCAAAATCCTCATTTTCAAACAGAAATTACAGTATGACTATTGAAACAATGGTATTTGAATTTTGCTCGATTTTGCCCATTGACCAATTTCTATTGTTTCAATAATCATAGGCGATTTTCTCGGTTAATATAAGAGCTCTAGCGTTGTAACTTGGACAACATGTTTAGATCATTGCCTTCTTTAGGGCCAGCAAGAAAAATCCACCAAAATCGTCATTTTCAAACAGAAATTACAGTATGACTATTGAAACAATGGTATTTGAATTTTGCTCGATTTTGCCCATTGACCAATTTCTATTGTTTCAATAATCATAGGCGATTTTCTCGGTTAATATAAGAGCTCTAGCGTTGTAACTTGGACAACGTGTTTATCTCATTGCCTTCTTTAGAGCCAGCAAGAAAAATCCATCAAAATCCTCATTTTCAAACAGAAATTACAGTATGACTATTGAAACAATGGTATTTGAATTTTGCTCGATTTTGCCCATTGACCAATTTCTATTGTTTCAATAATCATAGGCGATTTTCTCGGTTAATATAAGAGCTCTAGCGTTGTAACTTGGACAACATGTTTAGATCATTGCCTTCTTTAGAGCCAGCAACAAAAATCCATCAAAATCCTCATTTTCAAACAGAAATTACAGTATGACTATTGAAACAATGGTATTTGAATTTTGCTGGATTTTGCCCATTGACCAATTTCTATTGTTTCAATAATCATAGGCGATTTTCTCGATTAATATAAGAGCTCTAGCGTTGTAACTTGGACAACATGTTTAGATAATTGCCTTCTTTAGAGCCAGCAAGAAAAATCCACCAAAATCCTCATTTTCAAACAGAAATTACAGTATGACTATTGAAACAATGGTATTTGAATTTTGCTCGATTTTGCCCATTGACCAATTTCTATTGTTTCAATAATCATAGGCGATTTTCTCGGTTAATATAAGAGCTCTAGCGTTGTAACTTGGACAACATGTTTAGATCATTGCCCTCTTTAGAGCCAGCAAGAAAAATCCACCAAAATCCTCATTTTCAAACAGAAATTACAGTATGACTATTGAAACAATGGTATTTGAATTTTGCTCGATTTTGCCCATTGACCAATTTCTATTGTTTCAATAATCATAGGCGATTTTCTCGGTTAATATAAGAGCTCTAGCGTTGTAACTTGGACAACATGTTTAGATCATTGCCTTCTTTAGAGCTAGCAACAAAAATCCATCAAAATCCTCATTTTCAAACAGAAACTACAGTATGACTATTGAAACAATGGTATTTGAATTTTGCTGGATTTTGCCCATTGACCAATTTCTATTGTTTTAATAATCATAGGCGATTTTCTCGGTTAATATAAGAGCTCTAGCGTTGTAACTTGGACAACATGTTTAGATCACTGCCTTCTTTAGAGCCAGCAAGAAAAATCCATCAAAATCCTCATTTTCAAACAGAAATTACAGTATGACTATTGAAACAATGGTATTTGAATTTTGCTCGATTTTGCCCATTGACCAATTTCTATTGTTTCAATAATCATAGGCGATTTTCTCGGTTAATATAAGAGCTCTAGCGTTGTAACTTGGACAACATGTTTAGATCATTGCCTTCTTTAGGGCCAGCAAGAAAAATCCATCAAAATCCTCATTTTCAAACAGAAATTACAGTATGACTATTGAAACAATGGTATTTGAATTTTGCTCGATTTTGCCCATTGACCAATTTCTATTGTTTCAATAATCATAGGCGATTTTCTCGGTTAATATAAGAGCTCTAGCGTTGTAACTTGGACAACATGTTTAGATCATTGCCTTCTTTAGAGCCAGCAAGAAAAATCCACCAAAATCCTCATTTTCAAACAGAAATTACAGTATGACTATTGAAACAATGGTATTTGAATTTTGCTCGATTTTGCCCATTGACCAATTTCTATTGTTTCAATAATCATAGGCGATTTTCTCGGTTAATATAAGAGCTCTAGCGTTGTAACTTGGACAACATGTTTATCTCATTGCCTTCTTTAGAGCCAGCAAGAAAAATCCATCAAAATCGTCATTTTCAAACAGAAATTACAGTATGACTATTGAAACAATGGTATTTGAATTTTGCTGGATTTTGCCCATTGACCAATTTCTATTGTTTCAATAATCATAGGCAATTTTCTCGGTTAATATAAGAGCTCTAGCGTTGTAACTTGGACAACATGTTTATCTCATTGCTTTCTTTAGTGCCAGCAAGAAAAATCCACCAAAATCTTCATTTTCAAACAGAAATTACAGTATGACTATTGAAACAATGGTATTTGAAATTTGCTCGATTTTGCCCATTGACCAATTTCTATTGTTTCAATAATCATAGGCGATTTTCTCGGTTAATATAAGAGCTCTAGCGTTGTAACTTGGACAACATGTTTAGATCATTGCCTTCTTTAGAGCCAGCAAGAAAAATTCACCAAAATCCTCATTTTCAAACAGAAATTACAGTATGACTATTGAAACAATGGTATTTGAATTTTGCTCGATTTTGCCCATTGACCAATTTCTATTGTTTCAATAATCATAGGCAATTTTCTCGGTTAATATAAGAGCTCTAGCGTTGTAACTTGGACAACATGTTTAGATCATTGCCTTCTTTAGAGCCAGCAAGAAAAATCCATCAAAATCCTCATTTTCAAACAGAAATTACAGTATGACTATTGAAACAATGGTATTTGAATTTTGCTCGATTTTGCCCATTGACCAATTTCTATTGTTTTAATAATCATAGGCGATTTTCTCGGTTAATATAAGAGCTCTAGCGTTGTAACTTGGACAACATGTTTAGATCATTAATTTCTTTAGTGCCAGCAAGAAAAATCCACCAAAATCCTCATTTTCAAACAGAAATTACAGTATGACTATTGAAACAATGGTATTTGAATTTTGCTCGATTTTGCCCATTGACCAATTTCTATTGTTTCAATAATCATAGGCGATTTTCTCGGTTAATATAAGAGCTCTAGCGTTGTAACTTGGACAACATGTTTAGATCATTGCCTTCTTTAGAGCCAGCAAGAAAAATCCATCAAAATCCTCATTTTCAAACAGAAATTACAGTATGACTATTGAAACAATGGTATTTGAATTTTGCTGGATTTTGCCCATTGACCAATTTCTATTGTTTCAATAATCATAGGCGATTTTCTCGGTTAATATAAGAGCTCTAGCGTTGTAACTTGGACAACATGTTTATCTCATTGCCTTCTTTAGAGCCAGCCAAAAAAATCCACCAAAATCCTCATTTTTAAACAGAAATTACAGTATGACTATTGAAACAATGGTATTTGAATTTTGCTGGATTTTGCCCATTGACCAATTTCTATTGTTTCAATAATCATAGGCGATTTTCTCGGTTAATATAAGAGCTCTAGCGTTGTAACTTGGACACCACGTTTATCTCATTGCCTTCTTTAGAGCTAGCAACAAAAATCCACCAAAATCCTCATTTTCAAACAGAAATTACAGTATGACTATTGGAACAATGGTATTTGAATTTTGCTCGATTTTGCCCATTGACCAATTTCTATTGTTTCAATAATCATAGGCGATTTTCTCGGTTAATATAAGAGCTCTAGCGTTGTAACTTGGACAACATGTTTAGATCATTGCCCTCTTTAGAGCCAACAAAAAAAATCCATCAAAATCGTCATTTTCAAACAGAAATTACAGTATGACTATTGAAACAATGGTATTTGAATTTTGCTCGATTTTGCCCATTGACCAATTTCTATTGTTTCAATAATCATAGGCGATTTTCTCGGTTAATATAAGAGCTCTAGCGTTGTAACTTGGACAACATGTTTAGATCATTGCCTTCTTTAGAGCCAGCAAGAAAAATCCATCAAAATCCTCATTTTCAAACAGAAATTACAGTATGACTATTGAAACAATGGTATTTGAATTTTGCTGGATTTTGCCCATTGACCAATTGCTATTGTTTCAATAATCATAGGCGATTTTCTCGGTTAATATAAGAGCTCTAGCGTTGTAACTTGGACAACATGTTTATCTCATTGCCTTCTTTAGAGCCAGCAAGAAAAATCCATCAAAATCCTCATTTTCAAACAGAAATTACAGTATGACTATTGAAACAATGGTATTTGAATTTTGCTCGATTTTGCCCATTGACCAATTTCTATTGTTTCAATAATCATAGGCGATTTTCTCGGTTAATATAAGAGCTCTAGCGTTGTAACTTGGACAACATGTTTATCTCATTGCCTTCTTTAGAGCCAGCAAGAAAAATCCACCAAAATCCTCATTTTCAAACAGAAATTACAGTATGACTATTGAAACAATGGTATTTGAATTTTGCTGGATTTTGCCCATTGACCAATTTCTATTGTTTCAATAATCATAGGCGATTTTCTCGGTTAATATAAGAGCTCTAGCGTTGTAACTTGGACAACATGTTTATCTCATTGCCTTCTTTAGAGCCAGCAACAAAAATCCATCAAAATCCTCATTTTCAAACAGAAACTACAGTATGACTATTGAAACAATGGTATTTGAATTTTGCTCGATTTTGCCCATTGACCAATTTCTATTGTTTTAATAATCATAGGCGATTTTCTCGGTTAATATAAGAGCTCTAGCGTTGTAACTTGGACAACATGTTTAGATCACTGCCTTCTTTAGAGCCAGCAAGAAAAATCCATCAAAATCCTCATTTTCAAACAGAAATTACAGTATGACTATTGAAACAATGGTATTTGAATTTTGCTCGATTTTGCCCATTGACCAATTTCTATTGTTTCAATAATCATAGGCGATTTTCTCGGTTAATATAAGAGCTCTAGCGTTGTAACTTGGACAACATGTTTAGATCATTGCCTTCTTTAGAGCCAGCAAGAAAAATCCATCAAAATCCTCATTTTCAAACAGAAATTACAGTATGACTATTGAAACAATGGTATTTGAATTTTGCTCGATTTTGCCCATTGACCAATTTCTATTGTTTTAATAATCATAGGCGATTTTCTCGGTTAATATAAGAGCTCTAGCGTTGTAACTTGGACAACATGTTTAGATCACTGCGTTCTTTAGAGCCAGCAAGAAAAATCCATCAAAATCCTCATTTTCAAACAGAAATTACAGTATGACTATTGAAACAATGGTATTTGAATTTTGCTCGATTTTGCCCATTGACCAATTTCTATTGTTTCAATAATCATAGGCGATTTTCTCGGTTAATATAAGAGCTCTAGCGTTGTAACTTGGACAACATGTTTATCTCATTGCCTTCTTTAGAGCCAGCCAAAAAAATCCACCAAAATCCTCATTTTTAAACAGAAATTACAGTATGACTATTGAAACAATGGTATTTGAATTTTGCTGGATTTTGCCCATTGACCAATTTCTATTGTTTCAATAATCATAGGCGATTTTCTCGGTTAATATAAGAGCTCTAGCGTTGTAACTTGGACACCACGTTTATCTCATTGCCTTCTTTAGAGCTAGCAACAAAAATCCACCAAAATCCTCATTTTCAAACAGAAATTACAGTATGACTATTGAAACAATGGTATTTGAATTTTGCTCGATTTTGCCCATTGACCAATTTCTATTGTTTCAATAATCATAGGCGATTTTCTCGGTTAATATAAGAGCTCTAGCGTTGTAACTTGGACAACATGTTTAGATCATTGCCTTCTTTAGAGCCAACAAAAAAAATCCATCAAAATCGTCATTTTCAAACAGAAATTACAGTATGACTATTGAAACAATGGTATTTGAATTTTGCTCGATTTTGCCCATTGACCAATTTCTATTGTTTCAATAATCATAGGCGATTTTCTCGGTTAATATAAGAGCTCTAGCGTTGTAACTTGGACAACATGTTTATCTCATTGCCTTCTTTAGAGCCAGCAAGAAAAATCCATCAAAATCCTCATTTTCAAACAGAAATTACAGTATGACTATTGAAACAATGGTATTTGAATTTTGCTCGATTTTGCCCATTGACCAATTTCTATTGTTTCAATAATCATAGGCGATTTTCTCGGTTAATATAAGAGCTCTAGCGTTGTAACTTGGACAACATGTTTATCTCATTGCCTTCTTTAGAGCCAGCAAGAAAAATCCATCAAAATCCTCATTTTCAAACAGAAATTACAGTATGACTATTGAAACAATGGTATTTGAATTTTGCTGGATTTTGCCCATTGACCAATTTCTATTGTTTCAATAATCATAGGCGATTTTCTCGGTTAATATAAGAGCTCTAGCGTTGTAACTTGGACAACATGTTTATCTCATTGCCTTCTTTAGAGCCAGCAAGAAAAATCCATCAAAATCCTCATTTTCAAACAGAAATTACAGTATGACTATTAACACAATGGTATTTGAATTTTGCTGGATTTTGCCCATTGACCAATTTCTATTGTTTCAATAATCATAGGCGATTTTCTCGGTTAATATAAGAGCTCTAGCGTTGTAACTTGGACAACATGTTTATCTCATTGCCTTCTTTAGAGCCAGCAAGAAAAATCCATCAAAATCCTCATTTTCAAACAGAAATTACAGTATGACTATTGAAACAATGGTATTTGAATTTTGCTGGATTTTGCCCATTGACCAATTGCTATTGTTTCAATAATCATAGGCGATTTTCTCGGTTAATATAAGAGCTCTAGCGTTGTAACTTGGACAACATGTTTATCTCATTGCCTTCTTTAGAGCCAGCAAGAAAAATCCACCAAAATCCTCATTTTCAAACAGAAATTACAGTATGACTATTGAAACAATGGTATTTGAATTTTGCTGGATTTTGCCCATTGACCAATTTCTATTGTTTCAATAATCATAGGCGATTTTCTCCGTTAATATAAGAGCTCTAGCGTTGTAACTTGGACAACATGTTTATCTCATTGCCTTCTTTAGAGCCAGCAAGAAAAATCCATCAAAATCCTCATTTTCAAACAGAAATTACAGTATGACTATTGAAACAATGGTATTTGAATTTTGCTGGATTTTGCCCATTGACCAATTTCTATTGTTTCAATAATCATAGGCGATTTTCTCGGTTAATATAAGAGCTCTAGCGTTGTAACTTGGACAACATGTTTATCTCATTGCCTTCTTTAGAGCCAGCAAGAAAAATCCATCAAAATCCTCATTTTCAAACAGAAATTACAGTATGACTATTGAAACAATGGTATTTGAATTTTGCTGGATTTTGCCCATTGACCAATTTCTATTGTTTCAATAATCATAGGCGATTTTCTCGGTTAATATAAGAGCTCTAGCGTTGTAACTTGGACAACATGTTTATCTCATTGCCTTCTTTAGAGCCAGCAAGAAAAATCCATCAAAATCCTCATTTTCAAACAGAAATTACAGTATGACTATTGAAACAATGGTATTTGAATTTTGCTGGATTTTGCCCATTGACCAATTTCTATTGTTTCAATAATCATAGGCGATTTTCTCGGTTAATATAAGAGCTCTAGCGTTGTAACTTGGACAACATGTTTATCTCATTGCCTTCTTTAGAGCCAGCAAGAAAAATCCATCAAAATCCTCATTTTCAAACAGAAATTACAGTATGACTATTGAAACAATGGTATTTGAATTTTGCTGGATTTTGCCCATTGACCAATTGCTATTGTTTCAATAATCATAGGCGATTTTCTCGGTTAATATAAGAGCTCTAGCGTTGTAACTTGGACAACATGTTTATCTCATTGCCTTCTTTAGAGCCAGCAAGAAAAATCCACCAAAATCCTCATTTTCAAACAGAAATTACAGTATGACTATTGAAACAATGGTATTTGAATTTTGCTGGATTTTGCCCATTGACCAATTTCTATTGTTTCAATAATCATAGGCGATTTTCTCCGTTAATATAAGAGCTCTAGCGTTGTAACTTGGACAACATGTTTATCTCATTGCCTTCTTTAGAGCCAGCAAGAAAAATCCATCAAAATCCTCATTTTCAAACAGAAATTACAGTATGACTATTGAAACAATGGTATTTGAATTTTGCTCGATTTTGCCCATTGACCAATTTCTATTGTTTCAATAATCATAGGCGATTTTCTCGGTTAATATAAGAGCTCTAGCGTTGTAACTTGGACAACATGTTTATCTCATTGCCTTCTTTAGAGCCAGCAAGAAAAATCCATCAAAATCCTCATTTTCAAACAGAAATTACAGTATGACTATTGAAACAATGGTATTTGAATTTTGCTCGATTTTGCCCATTGACCAATTTCTATTGTTTCAATAATCATAGGCGATTTTCTCGGTTAATATAAGAGCTCTAGCGTTGTAACTTGGACAACATGTTTATCTCATTGCCTTCTTTAGAGCCAGCAAGAAAAATCCATCAAAATCCTCATTTTCAAACAGAAATTACAGTATGACTATTGAAACAATGGTATTTGAATTTTGCTGGATTTTGCCCATTGACCAATTTCTATTGTTTCAATAATCATAGGCGATTTTCTCGGTTAATATAAGAGCTCTAGCGTTGTAACTTGGACAACATGTTTATCTCATTGCCTTCTTTAGAGCCAGCAAGAAAAATCCATCAAAATCCTCATTTTCAAACAGAAATTACAGTATGACTATTGAAACAATGGTATTTGAATTTTGCTGGATTTTGCCCATTGACCAATTTCTATTGTTTCAATAATCATAGGCGATTTTCTCGGTTAATATAAGAGCTCTAGCGTTGTAACTTGGACAACATGTTTATCTCATTGCCTTCTTTAGAGCCAGCAAGAAAAATCCATCAAAATCCTCATTTTCAAACAGAAATTACAGTATGACTATTGAAACAATGGTATTTGAATTTTGCTGGATTTTGCCCATTGACCAATTTCTATTGTTTCAATAATCATAGGCGATTTTCTCGGTTAATATAAGAGCTCTAGCGTTGTAACTTGGACAACATGTTTATCTCATTGCCTTCTTTAGAGCCAGCAAGAAAAATCCACCAAAATCCTCATTTTCAAACAGAAATTACAGTATGACTATTGAAACAATGGTATTTGAATTTTGCTGGATTTTGCCCATTGACCAATTTCTATTGTTTCAATAATCATAGGCGATTTTCTCCGTTAATATAAGAGCTCTAGCGTTGTAACTTGGACAACATGTTTATCTCATTGCCTTCTTTAGAGCCAGCAAGAAAAATCCATCAAAATCCTCATTTTCAAACAGAAATTACAGTATGACTATTGAAACAATGGTATTTGAATTTTGCTCGATTTTGCCCATTGACCAATTTCTATTGTTTCAATAATCATAGGCGATTTTCTCGGTTAATATAAGAGCTCTAGCGTTGTAACTTGGACAACATGTTTAGATCATTGCCTTCTTTAGAGCCAGCAAGAAAAATCCACCAAAATCCTCATTTTCAAACAGAAATTACAGTATGACTATTGAAACAATGGTATTTGAATTTTGCTCGATTTTGCCCATTGACCAATTTCTATTGTTTCAATAATCATAGGCGATTTTCTCGGTTAATATAAGAGCTCTAGCGTTGTAACTTGGACAACATGTTTATCTCATTGCCTTCTTTAGAGCCAGCAAGAAAAATCCACCAAAACCCTCATTTTCAAACAGAAATTACAGTATGACTATTGAAACAATGGTATTTGAATTTTGCTCGATTTTGCCCATTGACCAATTTCTATTGTTTCAATAATCATAGGCGATTTTCTCGGTTAATATAAGAGCTCTAGCGTTGTAACTTGGACAACATGTTTAGATCATTGCCTTCTTTAGAGCCAGCCAAAAAAATCCATCAAAATCGTCATTTTCAAACAGAAATTACAGTATGACTATTGAAACAATGGTATTTGAATTTTGCTCGATTTTGCCCATTGACCAATTTCTATTGTTTCAATAATCATAGGCGATTTTCTCGGTTAATATAAGAGCTCTAGCGTTGTAACTTGGACAACATGTTTATCTCATTGCCTTCTTTAGAGCCAGCAAGAAAAATCCACCAAAATCCTCATTTTCAAACAGAAATTACAGTATGACTATTGAAACAATGGTATTTGAATTTTGCTGGATTTTGCCCATTGACCAATTTCTATTGTTTCAATAATCATAGGCGATTTTCTCGGTTAATATAAGAGCTCTAGCGTTGTAACTTGGACAACATGTTTAGATCATTGCCTTCTTTAGAGCAAGCAAGAAAAATCCATCAAAATCCTCATTTTCAAACAGAAATTACAGTATGACTATTGAAACAATGGTATTTGAATTTTGCTCGATTTTGCCCATTGACCAATTTCTATTGTTTCAATAATCATAGGCGATTTTCTCGGTTAATATAAGAGCTCTAGCGTTGTAACTTGGACAACATGTTTATCTCATTGCCTTCTTTAGAGCCAGCAAGAAAAATCCACCAAAATCCTCATTTTCAAGCAGAAATTACAGTATGACTATTGAAACAATGGTATTTGAATTTTGCTCGATTTTGCCCATTGACCAATTTCTATTGTTTCAATAATCATAGGCGATTTTCTCGGTTAATATAAGAGCTCTAGCGTTGTAACTTGGACAACATGTTTATCTCATTGCCTTCTTTAGAGCCAGCAAGAAAAATCCACCAAAATCCTCATTTTCAAACAGAAATTACAGTATGACTATTGAAACAATGGTATTTGAATTTTGCTCGATTTTGCCCATTGACCAATTTCTATTGTTTCAATAATCATAGGCGATTTTCTCGGTTAATATAAGAGCTCTAGCGTTGTAACTTGGACAACATGTTTAGATCATTGCCTTCTTTAGAGCCAGCAAGAAAAATTCACCAAAATCCTCATTTTCAAACAGAAATTACAGTATGACTATTGAAACAATGGTATTTGAATTTTGCTCGATTTTGCCCATTGACCAATTTCTATTGTTTCAATAATCATAGGCGATTTTCTCGGTTAATATAAGAGCTCTAGCGTTGTAACTTGGACAACATGTTTAGATCATTGCCTTCTTTAGAGCCATCAAGAAAAATCCATCAAAATCATCATTTTCAAACAGAAATTACAGTATGACTATTGAAACAATGGTATTTGAATTTTGCTCTATTTTGCCCATTGACCAATTTCTATTGTTTCAATAATCATAGGCGATTTTCTCGGTTAATATAAGAGCTCTAGCGTTGTAACTTGGACAACATGTTTAGATCATTGCCTTCTTTAGAGCCAGCAAAAAAAATCCACCAAAATCCTCATTTTCAAACAGAAATTACAGTATGACTATTGAAACAATGGTATTTGAATTTTGCTCGATTTTGGCCATTGACCAATTTCTATTGTTTCAATAATCATAGGCGATTTTCTCGGTTAATATAAGAGCTCTAGCGTTGTAACTTGGACAACATGTTTATCTCATTGCCTTCTTTAGAGCCAGCAAGAAAAATCCACCAAAATCCTCATTTTCAAACAGAAATTACAGTATGACTATTGAAACAATGGTATTTGAATTTTGCTGGATTTTGCTCATTGACCAATTTCTATTGTTTCAATAATCATAGGCGATTTTCTCGGTTAATATAAGAGCTCTAGCGTTGTAACTTGGACAACATGTTTAGATCATTGCCTTCTTTAGAGGCAGCAAGAAAAATTCACCAAAATCCTCATTTTCAAACAGAAATTACAGTATGACTATTGAAACAATGGTATTTGAATTTTGCTCGATTTTGCCCATTGACCAATTTCTATTGTTTCAATAATCATAGGCGATTTTCTCGGTTAATATAAGAGCTCTAGCGTTGTAACTTGGACAACATGTTTAGATCATTGCCTTCTTTAGAGACAGCAAGAAAAATCCATCAAAATCGTCATTTTCAAACAGAAATTACAGTATGACTATTGAAACAATGGTATTTGAATTTTGCTCGATTTTGCCCATTGACCAATTTCTATTGTTTCAATAATCATAGGCGATTTTCTCGGTTAATATAAGAGCTCTAGCGTTGTAACTTGGACAACATGTTTAGATCATTGCCTTCTTTAGAGCCAGCAAGAAAAATCCACCAAAATCCTCATTTTCAAACAGAAATTACAGTATGACTATTGAAACAATGGTATTTGAATTTTGCTCGATTTTGCCCATTGACCAATTTCTATTGTTTCAATAATCATAGGCGATTTTCTCGGTTAATATAAGAGCTCTAGCGTTGTAACTTGGACAACATGTTTAGATCATTGCCTTCTTTAGAGCCAGCAAGAAAAATCCACCAAAATCCTCATTTTCAAACAGAAATTACAGTATGACTATTGAAACAATGGTATTTGAATTTTGCTCGATTTTGCCCATTGACCAATTTCTATTGTTTCAATAATCATAGGCGATTTTCTCGGTTAATATAAGAGCTCTAGCGTTGTAACTTGGACAACATGTTTATCTCATTGCCTTCTTTAGAGCCAGCAAGAAAAATCCACCAAAATCCTCATTTTCAAACAGAAATTACAGTATGACTATTGAAACAATGGTATTTGAATTTTGCTGGATTTTGCTCATTGACCAATTTCTATTGTTTCAATAATCATAGGCGATTTTCTCGGTTAATATAAGAGCTCTAGCGTTGTAACTTGGACAACATGTTTAGATCATTGCCTTCTTTAGAGGCAGCAAGAAAAATTCACCAAAATCCTCATTTTCAAACAGAAATTACAGTATGACTATTGAAACAATGGTATTTGAATTTTGCTCGATTTTGCCCATTGACCAATTTCTATTGTTTCAATAATCATAGGCGATTTTCTCGGTTAATATAAGAGCTCTAGCGTTGTAACTTGGACAACATGTTTAGATCATTGCCTTCTTTAGAGACAGCAAGAAAAATCCATCAAAATCGTCATTTTCAAACAGAAATTACAGTATGACTATTGAAACAATGGTATTTGAATTTTGCTCGATTTTGCCCATTGACCAATTTCTATTGTTTCAATAATCATAGGCGATTTTCTCGGTTAATATAAGAGCTCTAGCGTTGTAACTTGGACAACATGTTTAGATCATTGCCTTCTTTAGAGCCAGCAAGAAAAATCCACCAAAATCCTCATTTTCAAACAGAAATTACAGTATGACTATTGAAACAATGGTATTTGAATTTTGCTCGATTTTGCCCATTGACCAATTTCTATTGTTTCAATAATCATAGGCGATTTTCTCGGTTAATATAAGAGCTCTAGCGTTGTAACTTGGACAACATGTTTAGATCATTGCCTTCTTTAGAGCCAGCAAGAAAAATCCACCAAAATCCTCATTTTCAAACAGAAATTACAGTATGACTATTGAAACAATGGTATTTGAATTTTGCTCGATTTTGCCCATTGACCAATTTCTATTGTTTCAATAATCATAGGCGATTTTCTCGGTTAATATAAGAGCTCTAGCGTTGTAACTTGGACAACATGTTTATCTCATTGCCTTCTTTAGAGCCAGCAAGAAAAATCCACCAAAATCCTCATTTTCAAACAGAAATTACAGTATGACTATTGAAACAATGGTATTTGAATTTTGCTCGATTTTGCCCATTGACCAATTTCTATTGTTTCAATAATCATAGGCGATTTTCTCGGTTAATATAAGAGCTCTAGCGTTGTAACTTGGACAACATGTTTAGATCATTGCCTTCTTTAGAGACAGCAAGAAAAATCCATCAAAATCGTCATTTTCAAACAGAAATTACAGTATGACTATTGAAACAATGGTATTTGAATTTTGCTCGATTTTGCCCATTGACCAATTTCTATTGTTTCAATAATCATAGGCGATTTTCTCGGTTAATACAAGAGCTCTAGCGTTGTAACTTGGACAACATGTTTAGATCATTACCTTCTTTAGAGCCAGCAAGAAAAATCCACCAAAATCGTCATTTTCAAACAGAAATTACAGTATGACTATTGAAACAATGGTATTTGAATTTTGCTCGATTTTGCCCATTGACCAATTTCTATTCTTTCAATAATTATAGGCGATTTTCTCGGTTAATATAAGAGCTTTTGCCTATTGACCAATTTCTATTGTTTCAATAATCATAGGCGATTTTCTCGGTTAATATAAGAGCTCTAGCGTTGTAACTTGGACAACATGTTTAGATCATTGCCTTCTTTAGAGCCAGCAAGAAAAATCCACCAAAATCTTCATTTTCAAACAGAAATTACAGTATGACTATTGAAACAATGGTATTTGAATTTTGCTCGAGTTTGCCCATTGACCAATTTCTATTGTTTCAATAATCATAGGCGATTTTCTCGGTTAATATAAGAGCTCTAGCGTTGTAACTTGGACAACATGTTTAGATCATTGCCTTCTTTAGAGCCAGCAAGAAAAATCCACCAAAATCTTCATTTTCAAACAGAAATTACAGTATGACTATTGAAACAATGGTATTAGAATTTTGCTCGATTTTGCCCATTGACCAATTTCTATTGTTTCAATAATCATAGGCGATTTTCTCGGTTAATATAAGAGCTCTAGCGTTGTAACTTGGACAACATGTTTAGATCATTGCCTTCTTTAGAGCCAGCAAGAAACATCCACCAAAATCGTCATTTTCAAACAGAAATTACAGTATGACTATTGAAACAATGGTATTTGAATTTTGCTCGATTTTGCCCATTGACCAATTTCTATTGTTTCAATAATCATAGGCGATTTTCTCGGTTAATATAAGAGCTCTAGCGTTGTAACTTGGACAACATGTTTAGATCATTGCCTTCTTTAGAGCCAGCAGAAAAAATCCACCAAAATCGTCATTTTCAAACAGAAATTACATTATGACTATTGAAACAATGGTATTTGAATTTTGCTGGATTTTGCCCATTGACCAATTTCTATTGTTTCAATAATCATAGGCGATTTTCTCGGTTACTATAAGAGCTCTAGCGTTGTAACTTGGACAACATGTTTATCTCATTGCCTTCTTTAGAGCCAGCAAGAAAAATCCACCAAAATCCTCATTTTCAAACAGAAATTACAGTATGACTATTGAAACAATGGTATTTGAATTTTGCTCGATTTTGCCCATTGACCAATTTCTATTGTTTCAATAATCATAGGCGATTTTCTCGGTTAATATAAGAGCTCTAGCGTTGTAACTTGGACAACATGTTTAGATCATTGCCTTCTTTAGAGACAGCAAGAAAAATCCATCAAAATCGTCATTTTCAAACAGAAATTACAGTATGACTATTGAAACAATGGTATTTGAATTTTGCTCGATTTTGCCCATTGACCAATTTCTATTGTTTCAATAATCATAGGCGATTTTCTCGGTTAATATAAGAGCTCTAGCGTTGTAACTTGGACAACATGTTTAGATCATTGCTTTCTTTAGAGCCAGCAAGAAAAATCCACCAAAATCGTCATTTTCAAACAGAAATTACAGTATGACTATTGAAACAATGGTATTTGAATTTTGCTCGATTTTGCCCATTGACCAATTTCTATTCTTTCAATAATTATAGGCGATTTTCTCGGTTAATATAAGAGCTTTTGCCTATTGACCAATTTCTATTGTTTCAATAATCATAGGCGATTTTCTCGGTTAATATAAGAGCTCTAGCGTTGTAACTTGGACAACATGTTTAGATCATTGCCTTCTTTAGAGACAGCAAGAAAAATCCATCAAAATCGTCATTTTCAAACAGAAATTACAGTATGACTATTGAAACAATGGTATTTGAATTTTGCTCGATTTTGCCCATTGACCAATTTCTATTGTTTCAATAATCATAGGCGATTTTCTCGGTTAATACAAGAGCTCTAGCGTTGTAACTTGGACAACATGTTTAGATCATTGCCTTCTTTAGAGCCAGCAAGAAAAATCCACCAAAATCGTCATTTTCAAACAGAAATTACAGTATGACTATTGAAACAATGGTATTTGAATTTTGCTCGATTTTGCCCATTGACCAATTTCTATTCTTTCAATAATTATAGGCGATTTTCTCGGTTAATATAAGAGCTTTTGCCTATTGACCAATTTCTATTGTTTCAATAATCATAGGCGATTTTCTCGGTTAATATAAGAGCTCTAGCGTTGTAACTTGGACAACATGTTTAGATCATTGCCTTCTTTAGAGCCAGCAAGAAAAATCCACCAAAATCTTCATTTTCAAACAGAAATTACAGTATGACTATTGAAACAATGGTATTTGAATTTTGCTCGAGTTTGCCCATTGACCAATTTTTATTGTTTCAATAATCATAGGCGATTTTCTCGGTTAATATAAGAGCTCTAGCGTTGTAACTTGGACAACATGTTTAGATCATTGCCTTCTTTAGAGCCAGCAAGAAAAATCCACCAAAATCTTCATTTTCAAACAGAAATTACAGTATGACTATTGAAACAATGGTATTAGAATTTTGCTCGATTTTGCCCATTGACCAATTTCTATTGTTTCAATAATCATAGGCGATTTTCTCGGTTAATACAAGAGCTCTAGCGTTGTAACTTGGACAACATGTTTAGATCATTGCCTTCTTTAGAGCCAGCAAGAAAAATCCACCAAAATCGTCATTTTCAAACAGAAATTACAGTATGACTATTGAAACAATGGTATTTGAATTTTGCTCGATTTTGCCCATTGACCAATTTCTATTCTTTCAATAATTATAGGCGATTTTCTCGGTTAATATAAGAGCTTTTGCCTATTGACCAATTTCTATTGTTTCAATAATCATAGGCGATTTTCTCGGTTAATATAAGAGCTCTAGCGTTGTAACTTGGACAACATGTTTAGATCATTGCCTTCTTTAGAGCCAGCAAGAAAAATCCACCAAAATCTTCATTTTCAAACAGAAATTACAGTATGACTATTGAAACAATGGTATTTGAATTTTGCTCGAGTTTGCCCATTGACCAATTTTTATTGTTTCAATAATCATAGGCGATTTTCTCGGTTAATATAAGAGCTCTAGCGTTGTAACTTGGACAACATGTTTAGATCATTGCCTTCTTTAGAGCCAGCAAGAAAAATCCACCAAAATCTTCATTTTCAAACAGAAATTACAGTATGACTATTGAAACAATGGTATTAGAATTTTGCTCGATTTTGCCCATTGACCAATTTCTATTGTTTCAATAATCATAGGCGATTTTCTCGGTTAATATAAGAGCTCTAGCGTTGTAACTTGGACAACATGTTTAGATCATTGCCTTCTTTAGAGCCAGCAAGAAACATCCACCAAAATCGTCATTTTCAAACAGAAATTACAGTATGACTATTGAAACAATGGTATTTGAATTTTGCTCGATTTTGCCCATTGACCAATTTCTATTGTTTCAATAATCATAGGCGATTTTCTCGGTTAATATAAGAGCTCTAGCGTTGTAACTTGGACAACATGTTTAGATCATTGCCTTCTTTAGAGCCAGCAGAAAAAATCCACCAAAATCGTCATTTTCAAACAGAAATTACATTATGACTATTGAAACAATGGTATTTGAATTTTGCTGGATTTTGCCCATTGACCAATTTCTATTGTTTCAATAATCATAGGCGAGTTTCTCGGTTACTATAAGAGCTCTAGCGTTGTAACTTGGACAACATGTTTATCTCATTGCCTTCTTTAGAGCCAGCAAGAAAAATCCACCAAAATCCTCATTTTCAAACAGAAATTACAGTATGACTATTGAAACAATGGTATTTGAATTTTGCTCGATTTTGCCCATTGACCAATTTCTATTGTTTCAATAATCATAGGCGATTTTCTCGGTTAATATAAGAGCTCTAGCGTTGTAACTTGGACAACATGTTTAGATCATTGCCTTCTTTAGAGACAGCAAGAAAAATCCATCAAAATCGTCTTTTTCAAACAGAAATTACAGTATGACTATTGAAACAATGGTATTTGAATTTTGCTCGATTTTGCCCATTGACCAATTTCTATTGTTTCAATAATCATAGGCGATTTTCTCGGTTAATATAAGAGCTCTAGCGTTGTAACTTGGACAACATGTTTAGATCATTGCTTTCTTTAGAGCCAGCAAGAAAAATCCACCAAAATCGTCATTTTCAAACAGAAATTACAGTATGACTATTGAAACAATGGTATTTGAATTTTGCTCGATTTTGCCCATTGACCAATTTCTATTCTTTCAATAATTATAGGCGATTTTCTCGGTTAATATAAGAGCTTTTGCCTATTGACCAATTTCTATTGTTTCAATAATCATAGGCGATTTTCTCGGTTAATATAAGAGCTCTAGCGTTGTAACTTGGACAACATGTTTAGATCATTGCCTTCTTTAGAGCCAGCAAGAAAAATCCACCAAAATCTTCATTTTCAAACAGAAATTACAGTATGACTATTGAAACAATGGTATTTGAATTTTGCTCGATTTTGCCCATTGACCAATTTTTATTGTTTCAATAATCATAGGCGATTTTCTCGGTTAATATAAGAGCTCTAGCGTTGTAACTTGGACAACATGTTTAGATCATTGCCTTCTTTAGAGCCAGCAAGAAAAATCCACCAAAATCTTCATTTTCAAACAGAAATTACAGTATGACTATTGAAACAATGGTATTTGAATTTTGCTCGATTTTGCCCATTGACCAATTTCTATTGTTTGAATAATCATAGGCGATTTTCTCGGTTAATATAAGAGCTCTAGCGTTGTAACTTGGACAACATGTTTAGATCATTGCCTTCTTTAGAGCCAGCAAGAAAAATCCACCAAAATCCTCATTTTCAAACAGAAATTACAGTATGACTATTGAAACAATGGTATTTGAATTTTGCTCGATTTTGCCCATTGACCAATTTCTATTGTTTCAATAATCATAGGCGATTTTCTCGGTTAATATAAGAGCTCTAGCGTTGTAACTTGGACAACATGTTTAGATCATTGCCTTCTTTAGAGCCAGCAAGAAAAATCCATCAAAATCCTCATTTTCAAACAGAAATTACAGTATGACTATTGAAACAATGGTATTTGAATTTTGCTGGATTTTGCCCATTGACCAATTTCTATTGCTTCAATAATCATAGGCGATTTTCTCGGTTAATATAAGAGCTCTAGCGTTGTAACTTGGACAACATGTTTAGATTATTGCCTTCTTTAGAGCCAGCAAGAAAAATCCACCAAAATCCTCATTTTCAAACAGAAATTACAGTATGACTATTGAAACAATGGTATTTGAATTTTGCTGGATTTTGCCCATTGACCAATTTCTATTGTTTCAATAATCATAGGCGATTTTCTCGGTTAATATAAGAGCTCTAGCGTTGTAACTTGGACAACATGTTTAGATTATTGCCTTCTTTAGAGCTAGCAAGAAAAATCCATCAAAATCTTCATTTTCAAACAGAAATTACAGTATGACTATTGAAACAATGGTATTTGAATTTTGCTCGATTTTGCCCATTGACCAATTTCTATTGTTTCAATAATCATAGGCGATTTTCTCGGTTAATATAAGAGCTCTAGCGTTGTAACTTGGACAACATGTTTAGATTATTGCCTTCTTTAGAGACAGCAAGAAAAATCCATCAAAATCCTCATTTTCAAACAGAAATTACAGTATGACTATTGAAACAATGGTATTTGAATTTTGCTCGATTTTGCCCATTGACCAATTTCTATTGTTTCAATAATCATAGGCGATTTTCTCGGTTAATATAAGAGCTCTAGCGTTGTAACTTGGACAACATGTTTATCTCATTGCCTTCTTTAGAGACAGCATGAAAAATCCATCAAAATCCTCATTTTCAAACAGAAATTACAGTATGACTATTGAAACAATGGTATTTGAATTTTGCTGGATTTTGCCCATTGACCAATTTCTATTGTTTCAATAATCATAGGCGATTTTCTCGGTTAATATAAGAGCTCTAGCGTTGTAACTTGGACAACATGTTTATCTCATTGCCTTCTTTAGAGCCAGCAAGAAAAATCCACCAAAATCCTCATTTTCAAACAGAAATTACAGTATGACTATTGAAACAATGGTATTTGAATTTTGCTGGATTTTGCCCATTGACCAATTTCTATTGTTTCAATAATCATAGGCGATTTTCTCGGTTAATATAAGAGCTCTAGCGTTGTAACTTGGACAACATGTTTAGATCATTGCCTTCTTTAGAGCTAGCAAGAAAAATCCATCAAAATCTTCATTTTCAAACAGAAATTACAGTATGACTATTGAAACAATGGTATTTGAATTTTGCTCGATTTTGCCCATTGACCAATTTCTATTGTTTCAATAATCATAGGCGATTTTCTCGGTTAATATAAGAGCTCTAGCGTTGTAACTTGGACAACATGTTTATCTCATTGCCTTCTTTAGAGCCAGCAAGAAATATCCATCAAAATCCTCATTTTCAAACAGAAATTACAGTATGACTATTGAAACAATGGTATTTGAATTTTGCTGGATTTTGCCCATTGACCAATTTCTATTGTTTCAATAATCATAGGCGATTTTCTCGGTTAATATAAGAGCTCTAGCGTTGTAACTTGGACAACATGTTTATCTCATTGCCTTCTTTAGAGCCAGCAAGAAAAATCCACCAAAATCCTCATTTTCAAACAGAAATTACAGTATGACTATTGAAACAATGGTATTTGAATTTTGCTGGATTTTGCCCATTGACCAATTTCTATTGTTTCAATAATCATAGGCGATTTTCTCCGTTAATATAAGAGCTCTAGCGTTGTAACTTGGACAACATGTTTATCTCATTGCCTTCTTTAGAGCCAGCAAGAAAAATCCACCAAAATCCTCATTTTCAAACAGAAATTACAGTATGACTATTGAAACAATGGTATTTGAATTTTGCTGGATTTTGCCCATTGACCAATTTCTATTGTTTCAATAATCATAGGCGATTTTCTCGGTTAATATAAGAGCTCTAGCGTTGTAACTTGGACAACATGTTTAGATCATTGCCTTCTTTAGAGCCAGCAAGAAAAATCCATCAAAATCGTCATTTTCAAACAGAAATTACAGTATGACTATTGAAACAATGGTATTTGAATTTTGCTCGATTTTGCCCATTGACCAATTTCTATTGTTTCAATAATCATAGGCGATTTTCTCGGGTAATATAAGAGCTCTAGCGTTGTAACTTGGACAACATGTTTAGATCATTGCCTTCTTTAGAGCCAGCAAGAAAAATCCATCAAAATCGTCATTTTCAAACAGAAATTACAGTATGACTATTGAAACAATGGTATTTGAATTTTGCTCGATTTTGCCCATGGAATAATTTCTATTGTTTCAATAATCATAGGCGATTTTCTCGGTTAATATAAGAGCTCTAGCGTTGTAACTTGGACAACATGTTTAGATCATTGCCTTCTTTAGAGCCAGCAAGAAAAATCCACCAAAATCCTCATTTTCAAGCAGAACTTACAGTATGACTATTGAAACAATGGTATTTGAATTTTGCTGGATTTTGCCCATTGACCAATTTCTATTGTTTCAATAATCATAGGCGATTTTCTCGGTTAATATAAGAGCTCTAGCGTTGTAACTTGGACAACATGTTTATCTCATTGCCTTCTTTAGAGCCAGCAAGAAAAATCCATCAAAATCCTCATTTTCAAACAGAAATTACAGTATGACTATTGAAACAATGGTATTTGAATTTTGCTGGATTTTGCCCATTGACCAATTTCTATTGTTTCAATAATCATAGGCGATTTTCTCGGTTAATATAAGAGCTCTAGCGTTGTAACTTGGACAACATGTTTAGATCATTGCCTTCTTTAGAGCTAGCAAGAAAAATCCATCAAAATCTTCATTTTCAAACAGAAATTACAGTATGACTATTGAAACAATGGTATTTGAATTTTGCTCGATTTTGCCCATTGACCAATTTCTATTGTTTCAATAATCATAGGCGATTTTCTCGGTTAATATAAGAGCTCTAGCGTTGTAACTTGGACAACATGTTTATCTCATTGCCTTCTTTAGAGCCAGCAAGAAATATCCATCAAAATCCTCATTTTCAAACAGAAATTACAGTATGACTATTGAAACAATGGTATTTGAATTTTGCTGGATTTTGCCCATTGACCAATTTCTATTGTTTCAATAATCATAGGCGATTTTCTCGGTTACTATAAGAGCTCTAGCGTTGTAACTTGGACAACATGTTTATCTCATTGCCTTCTTTAGAGCCAGCAAGAAAAATCCACCAAAATCCTCATTTTCAAACAGAAATTACAGTATGACTATTGAAACAATGGTATTTGAATTTTGCTGGATTTTGCCCATTGACCAATTTCTATTGTTTCAATAATCATAGGCGATTTTCTCCGTTAATATAAGAGCTCTAGCGTTGTAACTTGGACAACATGTTTATCTCATTGCCTTCTTTAGAGCCAGCAAGAAAAATCCACCAAAATCCTCATTTTCAAACAGAAATTACAGTATGACTATTGAAACAATGGTATTTGAATTTTGCTGGATTTTGCCCATTGACCAATTTCTATTGTTTCAATAATCATAGGCGATTTTCTCGGTTAATATAAGAGCTCTAGCGTTGTAACTTGGACAACATGTTTAGATCATTGCCTTCTTTAGAGCCAGCAAGAAAAATCCATCAAAATCCTCATTTTCAAACAGAAATTACAGTATGACTATTGAAACAATGGTATTTGAATTTTGCTCGATTTTGCCCATTGACCAATTTCTATTGTTTCAATAATCATAGGCGATTTTCTCGGGTAATATAAGAGCTCTAGCGTTGTAACTTGGACAACATGTTTAGATCATTGCCTTCTTTAGAGCCAGCAAGAAAAATCCATCAAAATCGTCATTTTCAAACAGAAATTACAGTATGACTATTGAAACAATGGTATTTGAATTTTGCTCGATTTTGCCCATTGAATAATTTCTATTGTTTCAATAATCATAGGCGATTTTCTCGGTTAATATAAGAGCTCTAGCGTTGTAACTTGGACAACATGTTTAGATCATTGCCTTCTTTAGAGCCAGCAAGAAAAATCCACCAAAATCCTCATTTTCAAGCAGAACTTACAGTATGACTATTGAAACAATGGTATTTGAATTTTGCTGGATTTTGCCCATTGACCAATTTCTATTGTTTCAATAATCATAGGCGATTTTCTCGGTTAATATAAGAGCTCTAGCGTTGTAACTTGGACAACATGTTTATCTCATTGCCTTCTTTAGAGCCAGCAAGAAAAATCCATCAAAATCCTCATTTTCAAACAGAAATTACAGTATGACTATTGAAACAATGGTATTTGAATTTTGCTGGATTTTGCCCATTGACCAATTTCTATTGTTTCAATAATCATAGGCGATTTTCTCGGTTAATATAAGAGCTCTAGCGTTGTAACTTGGACAACATGTTTATCTCATTGCCTTCTTTAGAGCCAGCAAGAAAAATCCATCAAAATCGTCATTTTCAAACAGAAATTACAGTATGACTATTGAAACAATGGTATTTGAATTTTGCTCGATTTTGCCCATTGACCAATTTCTATTGTTTCAATAATCATAGGCGATTTTCTCGGTTAATATAAGAGCTCTAGCGTTGTAACTTGGACAACATGTTTAGATCATTGCCGTCTTTAGAGCCAGCAAGAAAAATTCACCAAAATCCTCATTTTCAAACAGAAATTACAGTATGACTATTGAAACAATGGTATTTGAATTTTGCTCGATTTTGCCCATTGACCAATTTCTATTGTTTCAATAATCATAGGCGATTTTCTCGGTTAATATAAGAGCTCTAGCGTTGTAACTTGGACAACATGTTTAGATCATTGCCTTCTTTAGAGCCAGCAAGAAAAATTTATCAAAATCATCATTTTCAAACAGAAATTACAGTATGAGTATTGAAACAATGGTATTTGAATTTTGCTCGATTTTGCCCATTGACCAATTTTTATTGTTTCAATAATCATAGGCGATTTTCTCGGTTAATATAAGAGCTCTAGCGTTGTAACTTGGACAACATGTTTAGATCATTGCCTTCTTTAGAGCCAGCAAGAAAAATCCATCAAAATCCTCATTTTCAAACAGAAATTACAGTATGACTATTGAAACAATGGTATTTGAATTTTGCTCGATTTTGCCCATTGACCAATTTCTATTGTTTCAATAATCATAGGCGATTTTCTCGGTTAATATAAGAGCTCTAGCGTTGTAACTTGGACAACATGTTTATCTCATTGCCTTCTTTAGAGCCAGCAAGAAAAATCCATCAAAATCGTCATTTTCAAACAGAAATTACAGTATGACTATTGAAACAATGGTATTTGAATTCTGCTCGATTTTGCCCATTGACCAATTTCTATTGTTTCAATAATCATAGGCGATTTTCTCGGTTAATATAAGAGCTCTAGCGTTGTAACTTGGACAACATGTTTAGATCATTGCCGTCTTTACAGCCAGCAAGAAAAATTCACCAAAATCCTCATTTTCAAACAGAAATTACAGTATGACTATTGAAACAATGGTATTTGAATTTTGCTCGATTTTGCCCATTGACCAATTTCTATTGTTTCAATAATCATAGGCGATTTTCTCCGTTAATATAAGAGCTCTAGCGTTGTAACTTGGACAACATGTTTATCTCATTGCCTTCTTTAGAGCCAGCAAGAAAAATTTATCAAAATCATCATTTTCAAACAGAAATTACAGTATGACTATTGAAACAATGGTATTTGAATTTTGCTCGATTTTGCCCATTGACCAATTTTTATTGTTTCAATAATCATAGGCGATTTTCTCGGTTAATATAAGAGCTCTAGCGTTGTAACTTGGACAACATGTTTAGATCATTGCCTTCTTTAGAGCCAGCAAGAAAAATCCATCAAAATCCTCATTTTCAAACAGAAATTACAGTATGACTATTGAAACAATGGTATTTGAATTTTGCTGGATTTTGCCCATTGACCAATTTCTATTGTTTCAATAATCATAGGCGATTTTCTCGGTTAATATAAGAGCTCTAGCGTTGTAACTTGGAGAACATGTTTATCTCATTGCCTTCTTTAGAGCCAGCAAGAAAAATCCATCAAAATCGTCATTTTCAAACAGAAATTACAGTATGACTATTGAAACAATGGTATTTGAATTTTGCTCGATTTTGCCCATTGACCAATTTCTATTGTTTCAATAATCATAGGCGATTTTCTCGGTTAATATAAGAGCTCTAGCGTTGTAACTTGGACAACATGTTTAGATCATTGCCTTCTTTAGAGCCAGCAAGAAAAATCCATCAAAATCCTCATTTTCAAACAGAAATTACAGTATGACTATTGAAACAATGGTATTTGAATTTTGCTGGATTTTGCCCATTGACCAATTTCTATTGTTTCAATAATCATAGGCGATTTTCTCGGTTAATATAAGAGCTCTAGCGTTGTAACTTGGACAACATGTTTAGATCATTGCCTTCTTTAGAGCCAGCCAAAAAAATCCATCAAAATCGTCATTTTCAAACAGAAATTACAGTATGACTATTGAAACAATGGTATTTGAATTTTGCTCGATTTTGCCCATTGACCAATTTCTATTGTTTCAATAATCATAGGCGATTTTCTCGGTTAATATAAGAGCTCTAGCGTTGTAACTTGGACAACATGTTTATCTCATTGCCTTCTTTAGAGCCAGCAAGAAAAATCCATCAAAATCCTCATTTTCAAACAGAAATTACAGTATGACTATTGAAACAATGGTATTTGAATTTTGCTGGATTTTGCCCATTGACCAATTTCTATTGTTTCAATAATCATAGGCGATTTTCTCGGTTAATATAAGAGCTCTAGCGTTGTAACTTGGACAACATGTTTATCTCATTGCCTTCTTTAGAGCCAGCAAGAAAAATCCACCAAAATCCTCATTTTCAAACAGAAATTACAGTATGACTATTGAAACAATGGTATTTGAATTTTGCTGGATTTTGCCCATTGAACAATTTCTATTGTTTCAATAATCATAGGCGATTTTCTCGGTTAATATAAGAGCTCTAGCGTTGTAACTTGGACAACATGTTTAGATCATTGCCTTCTTTAGAGCCAGCAAGAAAAATCCATCAAAATCGTCATTTTCAAACAGAAATTACAGTATGACTATTGAAACAATGGTATTTGAATTTTGCTCGATTTTGCCCATTGACCAATTTCTATTGTTTCAATAATCATAGGCGATTTTCTCGGGTAATATAAGAGCTCTAGCGTTGTAACTTGGACAACATGTTTAGATCATTGCCTTCTTTAGAGCCAGCAAGAAAAATCCATCAAAATCGTCATTTTCAAACAGAAATTACAGTATGACTATTGAAACAATGGTATTTGAATTTTGCTCGATTTTGCCCATTGACCAATTTCTATTGTTTCAATAATCATAGGCGATTTTCTCGGTTAATATAAGAGCTCTAGCGTTGTAACTTGGACAACATGTTTAGATCATTGCCTTCTTTAGAGCCAGCAAGAAAAATCCATCAAAATCCTCATTTTCAAACAGAAATTACAGTATGACTATTGAAACAATGGTATTTGAATTTTGCTGGATTTTGCCCATTGACCAATTTCTATTGTTTCAATAATCATAGGCGATTTTCTCGGTTAATATAAGAGCTCTAGCGTTGTAACTTGGACAACATGTTTATCTCATTGCCTTCTTTAGAGCCAGCAAGAAAAATCCATCAAAATCGTCATTTTCAAACAGAAATTACAGTATGACTATTGAAACAATGGTATTTGAATTCTGCTCGATTTTGCCCATTGACCAATTTCTATTGTTTCAATAATCATAGGCGATTTTCTCGGTTAATATAAGAGCTCTAGCGTTGTAACTTGGACAACATGTTTAGATCATTGCCGTCTTTACAGCCAGCAAGAAAAATTCACCAAAATCCTCATTTTCAAACAGAAATTACAGTATGACTATTGAAACAATGGTATTTGAATTTTGCTCGATTTTGCCCATTGACCAATTTCTATTGTTTCAATAATCATAGGCGATTTTCTCCGTTAATATAAGAGCTCTAGCGTTGTAACTTGGACAACATGTTTATCTCATTGCCTTCTTTAGAGCCAGCAAGAAAAATTTATCAAAATCATCATTTTCAAACAGAAATTACAGTATGACTATTGAAACAATGGTATTTGAATTTTGCTCGATTTTGCCCATTGACCAATTTTTATTGTTTCAATAATCATAGGCGATTTTCTCGGTTAATATAAGAGCTCTAGCGTTGTAACTTGGACAACATGTTTAGATCATTGCCTTCTTTAGAGCCAGCAAGAAAAATCCATCAAAATCCTCATTTTCAAACAGAAATTACAGTATGACTATTGAAACAATGGTATTTGAATTTTGCTGGATTTTGCCCATTGACCAATTTCTATTGTTTCAATAATCATAGGCGATTTTCTCGGTTAATATAAGAGCTCTAGCGTTGTAACTTGGAGAACATGTTTATCTCATTGCCTTCTTTAGAGCCAGCAAGAAAAATCCATCAAAATCGTCATTTTCAAACAGAAATTACAGTATGACTATTGAAACAATGGTATTTGAATTTTGCTCGATTTTGCCCATTGACCAATTTCTATTGTTTCAATAATCATAGGCGATTTTCTCGGTTAATATAAGAGCTCTAGCGTTGTAACTTGGACAACATGTTTAGATCATTGCCTTCTTTAGAGCCAGCAAGAAAAATCCATCAAAATCCTCATTTTCAAACAGAAATTACAGTATGACTATTGAAACAATGGTATTTGAATTTTGCTGGATTTTGCCCATTGACCAATTTCTATTGTTTCAATAATCATAGGCGATTTTCTCGGTTAATATAAGAGCTCTAGCGTTGTAACTTGGACAACATGTTTAGATCATTGCCTTCTTTAGAGCCAGCCAAAAAAATCCATCAAAATCGTCATTTTCAAACAGAAATTACAGTATGACTATTGAAACAATGGTATTTGAATTTTGCTCGATTTTGCCCATTGACCAATTTCTATTGTTTCAATAATCATAGGCGATTTTCTCGGTTAATATAAGAGCTCTAGCGTTGTAACTTGGACAACATGTTTATCTCATTGCCTTCTTTAGAGCCAGCAAGAAAAATCCATCAAAATCCTCATTTTCAAACAGAAATTACAGTATGACTATTGAAACAATGGTATTTGAATTTTGCTGGATTTTGCCCATTGACCAATTTCTATTGTTTCAATAATCATAGGCGATTTTCTCGGTTAATATAAGAGCTCTAGCGTTGTAACTTGGACAACATGTTTATCTCATTGCCTTCTTTAGAGCCAGCAAGAAAAATCCACCAAAATCCTCATTTTCAAACAGAAATTACAGTATGACTATTGAAACAATGGTATTTGAATTTTGCTGGATTTTGCCCATTGAACAATTTCTATTGTTTCAATAATCATAGGCGATTTTCTCGGTTAATATAAGAGCTCTAGCGTTGTAACTTGGACAACATGTTTAGATCATTGCCTTCTTTAGAGCCAGCAAGAAAAATCCATCAAAATCGTCATTTTCAAACAGAAATTACAGTATGACTATTGAAACAATGGTATTTGAATTTTGCTCGATTTTGCCCATTGACCAATTTCTATTGTTTCAATAATCATAGGCGATTTTCTCGGGTAATATAAGAGCTCTAGCGTTGTAACTTGGACAACATGTTTAGATCATTGCCTTCTTTAGAGCCAGCAAGAAAAATCCATCAAAATCGTCATTTTCAAACAGAAATTACAGTATGACTATTGAAACAATGGTATTTGAATTTTGCTCGATTTTGCCCATTGACCAATTTCTATTGTTTCAATAATCATAGGCGATTTTCTCGGTTAATATAAGAGCTCTAGCGTTGTAACTTGGACAACATGTTTAGATCATTGCCTTCTTTAGAGCCAGCAAGAAAAATCCATCAAAATCCTCATTTTCAAACAGAAATTACAGTATGACTATTGAAACAATGGTATTTGAATTTTGCTGGATTTTGCCCATTGACCAATTTCTATTGTTTCAATAATCATAGGCGATTTTCTCGGTTAATATAAGAGCTCTAGCGTTGTAACTTGGACAACATGTTTATCTCATTGCCTTCTTTAGAGCCAGCAAGAAAAATCCATCAAAATCGTCATTTTCAAACAGAAATTACAGTATGACTATTGAAACAATGGTATTTGAATTTTGCTCGATTTTGCCCATTGACCAATTTCTATTGTTTCAATAATCATAGGCGATTTTCTCGGTTAATATAAGAGCTCTAGCGTTGTAACTTGGACAACATGTTTAGATCATTGCCGTCTTTAGAGCCAGCAAGAAAAATTCACCAAAATCCTCATTTTCAAACAGAAATTACAGTATGACTATTGAAACAATGGTATTTGAATTTTGCTCGATTTTGCCCATTGACCAATTTCTATTGTTTCAATAATCATAGGCGATTTTCTCGGTTAATATAAGAGCTCTAGCGTTGTAACTTGGACAACATGTTTAGATCATTGCCTTCTTTAGAGCCAGCAAGAAAAATTTATCAAAATCATCATTTTCAAACAGAAATTACAGTATGACTATTGAAACAATGGTATTTGAATTTTGCTCGATTTTGCCCATTGACCAATTTTTATTGTTTCAATAATCATAGGCGATTTTCTCGGTTAATATAAGAGCTCTAGCGTTGTAACTTGGACAACATGTTTAGATCATTGCCTTCTTTAGAGCCAGCAAGAAAAATCCATCAAAATCCTCATTTTCAAACAGAAATTACAGTATGACTATTGAAACAATGGTATTTGAATTTTGCTCGATTTTGCCCATTGACCAATTTCTATTGTTTCAATAATCATAGGCGATTTTCTCGGTTAATATAAGAGCTCTAGCGTTGTAACTTGGACAACATGTTTATCTCATTGCCTTCTTTAGAGCCAGCAAGAAAAATCCATCAAAATCGTCATTTTCAAACAGAAATTACAGTATGACTATTGAAACAATGGTATTTGAATTTTGCTCGATTTTGCCCATTGACCAATTTCTATTGTTTCAATAATCATAGGCGATTTTCTCGGTTAATATAAGAGCTCTAGCGTTGTAACTTGGACAACATGTTTAGATCATTGCCGTCTTTACAGCCAGCAAGAAAAATTCACCAAAATCCTCATTTTCAAACAGAAATTACAGTATGACTATTGAAACAATGGTATTTGAATTTTGCTCGATTTTGCCCATTGACCAATTTCTATTGTTTCAATAATCATAGGCGATTTTCTCGGTTAATATAAGAGCTCTAGCGTTGTAACTTGGACAACATGTTTAGATCATTGCCTTCTTTAGAGCCAGCAAGAAAAATCCACCAAAATCTTCATTTTCAAACAGAAATTACAGTATGACTATTGAAACAATGGTATTTGAATTTTGCTCGATTTTGCCCATTGACCAATTTCTATTGTTTCAATAATCATAGGCGATTTTCTCGGTTAATATAAGAGCTCTAGCGTTGTAACTTGGACAACATGTTTAGATCATTGCCTTCTTTAGAGCCAGCAAGAAAAATCCACCAAAATCGTCATTTTCAAACAGAAATTACAGTATGACTATTGAAACAATGGTATTTGAATTTTGCTCGATTTTGCCCATTGACCAATTTCTATTGTTTCAATAATTATAGGCGATTTTCTCGGTTAATATAAGAGCTTTTGCCATTGACCAATTTCTATTGTTTCAATAATCATAGGCGATTTTCTCGGTTAATATAAGAGCTCTAGCGTTGTAACTTGGACAACATGTTTAGATCATTGCCTTCTTTAGAGCCAGCAAGAAAAATCCACCAAAATCTTCATTTTCAAACAGAAATTACAGTATGACTATTGAAACAATGGTATTTGAATTTTGCTCGATTTTGCCCATTGACCAATTTCTATTGTTTCAATAATCATAGGCGATTTTCTCGGTGAATATAAGAGCTCTAGCGTTGTAACTTGGACAACATGTTTAGATCATTGCCTTCTTTAGAGCCAGCAAGAAAAATCCACCAAAATCTTCATTTTCAAACAGAAATTACAGTATGACTATTGAAACAATGGTATTTGAATTTTGCTCGATTTTGCCCATTGACCAATTTCTATTGTTTTAATAATCATAGGCGATTTTCTCGGTTAATATAAGAGCTCTAGCGTTGTAACTTGGACAACATGTTTAGATCATTGCCTTCTTTAGAGCCAGCAAGAAAAATCCACCAAAATCTTCATTTTCAAACAGAAATTACAGTATGACTATTGAAACAATGGTATTTGAATTTTGCTCGATTTTGCCCATTGACCAATTTCTATTGTTTCAATAATCATAGGCGATTTTCTCGGTAAATATAAGAGCTCTAGCATTGTAACTTGGACAACATGTTTAGATCATTGCCTTCTTTAGAGCCAGCAAGAAAAATCCATCAAAATCGTCATTTTCAAACAGAAATTACAGTATGACTATTGAAACAATGGTATTTGAATTTTGCTCGATTTTGCCCATTGACCTATTTCTATTGTTTCAATAATCATAGGCGATTTTCTCGGTTAATATAAGAGCTCTAGCGTTGTAACTTGGACAACATGTTTAGATCATTGCCTTCTTTAGAGCCAGCAAGAAAAATCCATCAAAATCCTCATTTTCAAACAGAAATTACAGTATGACTATTGAAACAATGGTATTTGAATTTTGCTCGATTTTGCCCATTGACCAATTTCTATTGTTTCAATAATCATAGGCGATTTTCTCGGTTAATATAAGAGCTCTAGCGTTGTAACTTGGACAACATGTTTATCTCATTGCCTTCTTTAGAGCCAGCAAGAAAAATCCACCAAAATCCTCATTTTCAAACAGAAATTACAGTATGACTATTGAAACAATGGTATTTGAATTTTGCTCGATTTTGCCCATTGACCAATTTCTATTGTTTCAATAATCATAGGCGATTTTCTCGGTTAATATAAGAGCTCTAGCGTTGTAACTTGGACAACATGTTTAGATCATTGCCTTCTTTAGAGCCAGCCAAAAAAATCCACCAAAATCCTCATTTTCAAACAGAAATTACAGTATGACTATTGAAACAATGGTATTTGAATTTTGCTCGATTTTGCCCATTGACCAATTTCTATTGTTTCAATAATCATAGGCGATTTTCTCGGTTAATATAAGAGCTCTAGCGTTGTAACTTGGACAACATGTTTATCTCATTGCCTTCTTTAGAGCCAGCAAGAAAAATCCACCAAAATCCTCATTTTCAAACAGAAATTACAGTATGACTATTGAAACAATGGTATTTGAATTTTGCTCGATTTTGCCCATTGACCAATTTCTATTGTTTCAATAATCATAGGCGATTTTCTCGGTTAATATAAGAGCTCTAGCGTTGTAACTTGGACAACATGTTTAGATCATTGCCTTCTTTAGAGCCAGCCAAAAAAATCCATCAAAATCGTCATTTTCAAACGGAAATTACAGTATGACTATTGAAACAATGGTATTTGAATTTTGCTCGATTTTGCCCATTGACCAATTTCTATTGTTTCAATAATCATAGGCGATTTTCTCGGTTAATATAAGAGCTCTAGCGTTGTAACTTGGACAACAGTTTTATCTCATTGCCTTCTTTAGAGCCAGCAAGAAAAATCCACCAAAATCCTCATTTTCAAACAGAAATTACAGTATGACTATTGAAACAATGGTATTTGAATTTTGCTCGATTTTGCCCATTGACCAATTTCTATTGTTTCAATAATCATAGGCGATTTTCTCGGTTAATATAAGAGCTCTAGCGTTGTAACTTGGACAACATGTTTATCTCATTGCCTTCTTTAGAGCCAGCAAGAAAAATCCACCAAAATCCTCATTTTCAAACAGAAATTACAGTATGACTATTGAAACAATGGTATTTGAATTTTGCTCGATTTTGCCCATTGACCAATTTCTATTGTTTCAATAATCATAGGCGATTTTCTCGGTTAATATAAGAGCTCTAGCGTTGTAACTTGGACAACATGTTTATCTCATTGCCTTCTTTAGAGCCAGCAAGAAAAATCCACCAAAATCCTCATTTTCAAACAGAAATTACAGTATGACTATTGAAACAATGGTATTTGAATTTTGCTCGATTTTGCCCATTGACCAATTTCTATTGTTTCAATCATCATAGGCGATTTTCTCGTTTAATATAAGAGCTCTAGCGTTGTAACTTATACAACATGCTTATCTCATTGCCTTCTTTAGAGCCAGCAAGAAAAATTCACCAAAATCCTCATTTTCAAACAGAAATTACAGTATGACTATTGAAACAATGGTATTTGAATTTTGCTCGATTTTGCCCATTGACCAATTTCTATTGTTTCAATAATCATAGGCGATTTTCTCGGTTAATATAAGAGCTCTAGCGTTGTAACTTGGACAACATGTTTATCTCATTGCCTTCTTTAGAGCCATCCAAAAAAATCCACCAAAATCCTCATTTTCAAACAGAAATTACAGTATGACTATTGAAACAATGGTATTTGAATTTTGCTCGATTTTGCCCATTGACCAATTTCTATTGTTTCAATAATCATAGGCGATTTTCTCGGTTAATATAAGAGCTCTAGCGTTGTAACTTGGACAACATGTTTAGATCATTGCCTTCTTTAGAGCCAGCAAGAAAAATCCACTAAAATCCTCATTTTCAAACAGAAATTACAGTATGACTATTGAAACAATGGTATTTGAATTTTGCTCGATTTTGCCCATTGACCAATTTCTATTGTTTCAATAATCATAGGCGATTTTCTCGGTTAATATATGAGCTCTAGCGTTGTAACTTGGACAACATGTTTATCTCATTGCCTTCTTTAGAGCCAGCAAGAAATATCCACCAAAATCCTCATTTTCAAACAGAAATTACAGTTTGACTATTGAAACAATGGTATTTAAATTTTGCTCGATTTTGCCCATTGACCAATTTCTATTGTTTCAATAATCATAGGCGATTTTCTCGGTTAATATAAGAGCTCTAGCGTTGTAACTTGGACAACATGTTTATCTCATTGCCTTCTTTAGAGCCAGCAAGAAAAATCCATCAAAATCCTCATTTTCAAACAGAAATTACAGTATGACTATTGAAACAATGGTATTTGAATTTTGCTCGATTTTGCCCATTGACCAATTTCTATTGTTTCAATAATCATAGGCGATTTTCTCGGTTAATATAAGAGCTCTAGCGTTGTAACTTGGACAACATGTTTATCTCATTGCCTTCTTTAGAGCCAGCAAGAAAAATCCACCAAAATCCTCATTTTCAAACAGAAATTACAGTATGACTATTGAAACAATGGTATTTGAATTTTGCTCGATTTTGCCCATTGACCAATTTCTATTGTTTCAATCATCATAGGCGATTTTCTCGTTTAATATAAGAGCTCTAGCGTTGTAACTTATACAACATGCTTATCTCATTGCCTTCTTTAGAGCCAGCAAGAAAAATTCACCAAAATCCTCATTTTCAAACAGAAATTACAGTATGACTATTGAAACAATGGTATTTGAATTTTGCTCGATTTTGCCCATTGACCAATTTCTATTGTTTCAATAATCATAGGCGATTTTCTCGGTTAATATAAGAGCTCTAGCGTTGTAACTTGGACAACATGTTTATCTCATTGCCTTCTTTAGAGCCATCCAAAAAAATCCACCAAAATCCTCATTTTCAAACAGAAATTACAGTATGACTATTGAAACAATGGTATTTGAATTTTGCTCGATTTTGCCCATTGACCAATTTCTATTGTTTCAATAATCATAGGCGATTTTCTCGGTTAATATAAGAGCTCTAGCGTTGTAACTTGGACAACATGTTTAGATCATTGCCTTCTTTAGAGCCAGCAAGAAAAATCCACTAAAATCCTCATTTTCAAACAGAAATTACAGTATGACTATTGAAACAATGGTATTTGAATTTTGCTCGATTTTGCCCATTGACCAATTTCTATTGTTTCAATAATCATAGGCGATTTTCTCGGTTAATATAAGAGCTCTAGCGTTGTAACTTGGACAACATGTTTATCTCATTGCCTTCTTTAGAGCCAGCAAGAAATATCCACCAAAATCCTCATTTTCAAACAGAAATTACAGTTTGACTATTGAAACAATGGTATTTGAATTTTGCTCGATTTTGCCCATTGACCAATTTCTATTGTTTCAATAATCATAGGCGATTTTCTCGGTTAATATAAGAGCTCTAGCGTTGTAACTTGGACAACATGTTTATCTCATTGCCTTCTTTAGAGCCAGCAAGAAAAATCCACCAAAATCCTCATTTTCAAACAGAAATTACAGTATGACTATTGAAACAATGGTATTTGAATTTTGCTCGATTTTGCCCATTGACCAATTTCTATTGTTTCAATAATCATAGGCGATTTTCTCGGTTAATATAAGAGCTCTAGCGTTGTAACTTGGACAACATGTTTATCTCATTGCCTTCTTTAGAGCCAGCAAGAAAAATCCACCAAAATCCTCATTTTCAAACAGAAATTACAGTATGACTATTGAAACAATGGTATTTGAATTTTGCTCGATTTTGCCCATTGACCAATTTCTATTGTTTCAATCATCATAGGCGATTTTCTCGGTTAATATAAGAGCTCTAGCGTTGTAACTTGGACAACATGTTTATCTCATTGCCTTCTTTAGAGCCAGCAAGAAAAATTCACCAAAATCCTCATTTTCAAACAGAAATTACAGTATGACTATTGAAACAATGGTATTTGAATTTTGCTCGATTTTGCCCATTGACCAATTTCTATTGTTTCAATAATCATAGGCGATTTTCTCGGTTAATATAAGAGCTCTAGCGTTGTAACTTGGACAACATGTTTATCTCATTGCCTTCTTTAGAGCCAGCAAGAAAAATCCACCAAAATCCTCATTTTCAAACAGAAATTACAGTATGACTATTGAAACAATGGTATTTGAATTTTGCTCGATTTTGCCCATTGACCAATTTCTATTGTTTCAATAATCATAGGCGATTTTCTCGGTTAATATAAGAGCTCTAGCGTTGTAACTTGGACAACATGTTTATCTCATTGCCTTCTTTAGAGCCAGCAAGAAAAATCCACCAAAATCCTCATTTTCAAACAGAAATTACAGTATGACTATTGAAACAATGGTATTTGAATTTTGCTCGATTTTGCCCATTGACCAATTTCTATTGTTTCAATAATCATAGGCGATTTTCTCGGTTAATATAAGAGCTCTAGCGTTGTAACTTGGACAACATGTTTATCTCATTGCCTTCTTTAGAGCCAGCAAGAAAAATCCACCAAAATCCTCATTTTCAAACAGAAATTACAGTATGACTATTGAAACAATGGTATTTGAATTTTGCTCGATTTTGCCCATTGACCAATTTCTATTGTTTCAATAATCATAGGCGATTTTCTCGGTTAATATAAGAGCTCTAGCGTTGTAACTTGGACAACATGTTTAGATCATTGCCTTCTTTAGAGCCAGCAAGAAAAATCCACCAAAATCCTCATTTTCAAACAGAAATTACAGTATGACTATTGAAACAATGGTATTTGAATTTTGCTCGATTTTGCCCATTGACCAATTTCTATTGTTTCAATAATCATAGGCGATTTTCTCCGTTAATATATGAGCTCTAGCGTTGTAACTTGGACAACATGTTTATCTCATTGCCTTCTTTAGAGCCAGCAAGAAATATCCACCAAAATCCTCATTTTCAAACAGAAATTACAGTTTGACTATTAAAACAATGGTATTTGAATTTTGCTCGATTTTGCCCATTGACCAATTTCTATTGTTTCAATAATCATAGGCGATTTTCTCGGTTAATATAAGAGCTCTAGCGTTGTAACTTGGACAACATGTTTATCTCATTGCCTTCTTTAGAGCCAGCAAGAAAAATCCACCAAAATCCTCATTTTCAAACAGAAATTACAGTATGACTATTGAAACAATGGTATTTGAATTTTGCTGGATTTTGCCCATTGACCAATTTCTATTGTTTCAATAATCATAGGCGATTTTCTCGGTTAATATAAGAGCTCTAGCGTTGTAACTTGGACAACAGTTTTATCTCATTGCCTTCTTTAGAGCCAGCAAGAAAAATCCACCAAAATCCTCATTTTCAAACAGAAATTACATTATGACTATTGAAACAATGGTATTTGAATTTTGCTGGATTTTGCCCATTGACCAATTTCTATTGTTTCAATAATCATAGGCGATTTTCTCGGTTAATATAAGAGCTCTAGCGTTGTAACTTGGACAACATGTTTATCTCATTGCCTTCTTTAGAGCCAGCAAGAAAAATCCACCAAAATCCTCATTTTCAAACAGAAATTACAGTATGACTATTGAAACAATGGTATTTGAATTTTGCTCGATTTTGCCCATTGACCAATTTCTATTGTTTCAATCATCATAGGCGATTTTCTCGGTTAATATAAGACCTGTAGCGTTGTAACTTGGACAACATGTTTATCTCATTGCCTTCTTTAGAGCCAGCAAGAAAAATCCACCAAAATCCTCATTTTCAAACAGAAATTACAGTATGACTATTGAAACAATGGTATTTGAATTTTGCTCGATTTTGCCCATTGACCAATTTCTATTGTTTCAATAATCATAGGCGATTTTCTCGGTTAATATAAGAGCTCTAGCGTTGTAACTTGGACAACATGTTTAGATCATTGCCTTCTTTAGAGCCAGCAAGAAAAATCCACCAAAATCCTCATTTTCAAACAGAAATTACAGTATGACTATTGAAACAATGGTATTTGAATTTTGCTCGATTTTGCCCATTGACCAATTTCTATTGTTTCAATAATCATAGGCGATTTTCTCGGTTAATATATGAGCTCTAGCGTTGTAACTTGGACAACATGTTTATCTCATTGCCTTCTTTAGAGCCAGCAAGAAATATCCACCAAAATCCTCATTTTCAAACAGAAATTACAGTTTGACTATTAAAACAATGGTATTTGAATTTTGCTCGATTTTGCCCATTGACCAATTTCTATTGTTTCAATAATCATAGGCGATTTTCTCGGTTAATATAAGAGCTCTAGCGTTGTAACTTGGACAACATGTTTATCTCATTGCCTTCTTTAGAGCCAGCAAGAAAAATCCACCAAAATCCTCATTTTCAAACAGAAATTACAGTATGACTATTGAAACAATGGTATTTGAATTTTGCTGGATTTTGCCCATTGACCAATTTCTATTGTTTCAATAATCATAGGCGATTTTCTCGGTTAATATAAGAGCTCTAGCGTTGTAACTTGGACAACAGTTTTATCTCATTGCCTTCTTTAGAGCCAGCAAGAAAAATCCACCAAAATCCTCATTTTCAAACAGAAATTACATTATGACTATTGAAACAATGGTATTTGAATTTTGCTGGATTTTGCCCATTGACCAATTTCTATTGTTTCAATAATCATAGGCGATTTTCTCGGTTAATATAAGAGCTCTAGCGTTGTAACTTGGACAACATGTTTATCTCATTGCCTTCTTTAGAGCCAGCAAGAAAAATCCACCAAAATCCTCATTTTCAAACAGAAATTACAGTATGACTATTGAAACAATGGTATTTGAATTTTGCTCGATTTTGCCCATTGACCAATTTCTATTGTTTCAATCATCATAGGCGATTTTCTCGGTTAATATAAGACCTGTAGCGTTGTAACTTGGACAACATGTTTATCTCATTGCCTTCGTTAGAGCCAGCAAGAAAAATTCACCAAAATCCTCATTTTCAAACAGAAATTACAGTATGACTATTGAAACAATGGTATTTGAATTTTGCTCGATTTTGCCCATTGACCAATTTCTATTGTTTCAATAATCATAGGCGATTTTCTCGGTTAATATAAGAGCTCTAGCGTTGTAACTTGGACAACATGTTTATCTCATTGCCTTCTTTAGAGCCAGCAAGAAAAATCCACCAAAATCCTCATTTTCAAACAGAAATTACAGTATGACTATTGAAACAATGGTATTTGAATTTTGCTCGATTTTGCCCATTGACCAATTTCTATTGTTTCAATAATCATAGGAGATTTTCTCGGTTAATATAAGAGCCCTATCGTTGTAACTTGGACAACAGTTTTATCTCATTGCCTTCTTTAGAGCCAGCAAGAAAAATCCACCAAAATCCTCATTTTCAAACAGAAATTACAGTATGACTATTGAAACAATGGTATTTGAATTTTGCTCGATTTTGCCCATTGACCAATTTCTATTGTTTCAATAATCATAGGCGATTTTCTCGGTTAATATAAGAGCTCTAGCGTTGTAACTTGGACAACATGTTTATCTCATTGCCTTCTTTAGAGCCAGCAAGAAAAATCCACCAAAATCCTCATTTTCAAACAGAAATTACAGTATGACTATTGAAACAATGGTATTTGAATTTTGCTCGATTTTGCCCATTGACCAATTTCTATTGTTTCAATAATCATAGGCGATTTTCTCGGTTAATATAAGAGCTCTAGCGTTGTAACTTGGACAACATGTTTATCTCATTGCCTTCTTTAGAGCCAGCAAGAAAAATCCACCAAAATCCTCATTTTCAAACAGAAATTACAGTATGACTATTGAAACAATGGTATTTGAATTTTGCTCGATTTTGCCCATTGACCAATTTCTATTGTTTCAATAATCATAGGCGATTTTCTCGGTTAATATAAGAGCTCTAGCGTTGTAACTTGGACAACATGTTTATCTCATTGCCTTCTTTAGAGCCAGCAAGAAAAATCCACCAAAATCCTCATTTTCAAACAGAAATTACAGTATGACTATTGAAACAATGGTATTTGAATTTTGCTCGATTTTGCCCATTGACCAATTTCTATTGTTTCAATAATCATAGGCGATTTTCTCGGTTAATATAAGAGCTCTAGCGTTGTAACTTGGACAACATGTTTATCTCATTGCCTTCTTTAGAGCCAGCAAGAAAAATCCACCAAAATCCTCATTTTCAAACAGAAATTACAGTATGACTATTGAAACAATGGTATTTGAATTTTGCTCGATTTTGCCCATTGACCAATTTCTATTGTTTCAATCATCATAGGCGATTTTCTCGGTTAATATAAGAGCTCTAGCGTTGTAACTTGGACAACATGTTTATCTCATTGCCTTCTTTAGAGCCAGCAAGAAAAATTCACCAAAATCCTCATTTTCAAACAGAAATTACAGTATGACTATTGAAACAATGGTATTTGAATTTTGCTCGATTTTGCCCATTGACCAATTTCTATTGTTTCAATAATCATAGGCGATTTTCTCGGTTAATATAAGAGCTCTAGCGTTGTAACTTGGACAACATGTTTATCTCATTGCCTTCTTTAGAGCCAGCAAGAAATATCCACCAAAATCCTCATTTTCAAACAGAAATTACAGTATGACTATTGAAACAATGGTATTTGAATTTTGCTCGATTTTGCCCATTGACCAATTTCTATTGTTTCAATAATCATAGGCGATTTTCTCGGTTAATATAAGAGCTCTAGCGTTGTAACTTGGACAACATGTTTATCTCATTGCCTTCTTTAGAGCCAGCAAGAAAAATCCACCAAAATCCTCATTTTCAAACAGAAATTACAGTATGACTATTGAAACAATGGTATTTGAATTTTGCTCGATTTTGCCCATTGACCAATTTCTATTGTTTCAATAATCATAGGCGATTTTCTCGGTTAATATAAGAGCTCTAGCGTTGTAACTTGGACAACATGTTTAGATCATTGCCTTCTTTAGAGCCAGCAAGAAAAATCCACCAAAATCCTCATTTTCAAACAGAAATTACAGTATGACTATTGAAACAATGGTATTTGAATTTTGCTCGATTTTGCCCATTGACCAATTTCTATTGTTTCAATAATCATAGGCGATTTTCTCGGTTAATATAAGAGCTCTAGCGTTGTAACTTGGACAACATGTTTAGATCATTGCCTTCTTTAGAGCCAGCAAGAAAAATCCACCAAAATCCTCATTTTCAAACAGAAATTACAGTATGACTATTGAAACAATGGTATTTGAATTTTGCTGGATTTTGCCCATTGACCAATTTCTATTGTTTCAATAATCATAGGCGATTTTCTCGGTTAATATAAGAGCTCTAGCGTTGTAACTTGGACAACATGTTTAGATCATTGCCTTCTTTAGAGCCAGCAAGAAAAATCCACCAAAATCCTCATTTTCAAACAGAAATTACAGTATGACTATTGAAACAATGGTATTTGAATTTTGCTCGATTTTGCCCATTGACCAATTTCTATTGTTTCAATCATCATAGGCGATTTTCTCGGTTAATATAAGAGCTCTAGCGTTGTAACTTGGACAACATGTTTATCTCATTGCCTTCTTTAGAGCCAGCAAGAAAAATCCACCAAAATCCTCATTTTCAAACAGAAATTACAGTATGACTATTGAAACAATGGTATTTGAATTTTGCTCGATTTTGCCCATTGACCAATTTCTATTGTTTCAATAATCATAGGCGATTTTCTCGGTTAATATAAGAGCTCTAGCGTTGTAACTTGGACAACATGTTTATCTCATTGCCTTCTTTAGAGCCAGCAAGAAAAATCCACCAAAATCCTCATTTTCAAACAGAAATTACAGTATGACTATTGAAACAATGGTATTTGAATTTTGCTCGATTTTGCCCATTGACCAATTTCTATTGTTTCAATAATCATAGGCGATTTTCTCGGTTAATATAAGAGCTCTAGCGTTGTAACTTGGACAACAGTTTTATCTCATTGCCTTCTTTAGAGCCAGCAAGAAAAATCCACCAAAATCCTCATTTTCAAACAGAAATTACAGTATGACTATTGAAACAATGGTATTTGAATTTTGCTCGATTTTGCCCATTGACCAATTTCTATTGTTTCAATAATCATAGGCGATTTTCTCGGTTAATATAAGAGCTCTAGCGTTGTAACTTGGACAACATGTTTAGATCATTGCCTTCTTTAGAGCCAGCAAGAAAAATCCACCAAAATCCTCATTTTCAAACAGAAATTACAGTATGACTATTGAAACAATGGTATTTGAATTTTGCTCGATTTTGCCCATTGACCAATTTCTATTGTTTCAATAATCATAGGCGATTTTCTCGGTTAATATAAGAGCTCTAGCGTTGTAACTTGGACAACATGTTTATCTCATTGCCTTCTTTAGAGCCAGCAAGAAAAATCCACCAAAATCCTCATTTTCAAACAGAAATTACAGTATGACTATTGAAACAATGGTATTTGAATTTTGCTGGATTTTGCCCATTGACCAATTTCTATTGTTTCAATAATCATAGGCGATTTTCTCGGTTAATATAAGAGCTCTAGCGTTGTAACTTGGACAACATGTTTAGATCATTGCCTTCTTTAGAGCCAGCCAAAAAAATCGACCAAAATCCTCATTTTCAAACAGAAATTACAGTATGACTATTGAAACAATGGTATTTGAATTTTGCTCGATTTTGCCCATTGACCAATTTCTATTGTTTCAATAATCATAGGCGATTTTCTCGGTTAATATAAGAGCTCTAGCGTTGTAACTTGGACAACATGTTTATCTCATTGCCTTCTTTAGAGCCAGCAAGAAAAATTCACCAAAATCCTCATTTTCAAACAGAAATTACAGTATGACTATTGAAACAATGGTATTTGAATTTTGCTGGATTTTGCCCATTGACCAATTTCTATTGTTTCAATCATCATAGGCGATTTTCTCGGTTAATATAAGAGCTCTAGCGTTGTAACTTGGACAACATGTTTATCTCATTGCCTTCTTTAGAGCCAGCAAGAAAAATCCACCAAAATCCTCATTTTCAAACAGAAATTACAGTATGACTATTGAAACAATGGTATTTGAATTTTGCTCGATTTTGCCCATTGACCAATTTCTATTGTTTCAATAATTATAGGCGATTTTCTCGGTTAATATAAGAGCTCTAGCGTTGTAACTTGGACAACATGTTTAGATCATTGCCTTCTTTAGAGTCAGCAAGAAAAATCCACCAAAATCCTCATTTTCAAACAGAAATTACAGTATGACTATTGAAACAATGGTATTTGAATTTTGCTGGATTTTGCCCATTGACCAATTTCTATTGTTTCAATAATCATAGGCGATTTTCTCGGTTAATATAAGAGCTCTAGCGTTGTAACTTGGACAACATGTTTATCTCATTGCCTTCTTTAGAGCCAGCAAGAAAAATCCACCAAAATCCTCATCTTCAAATAGAAATTACAGTATGACTATTGAAACAATGGTATTTGAATTTTGCTCGATTTTGCCCATTGACCAATTTCTATTGTTTCAATCATCATAGGCGATTTTCTCGGTTAATATAAGAGCTCTAGCGTTGTAACTTGGACAACATGTTTATCTCATTGCCTTCTTTAGAGCCAGCAAGAAAAATCCACTAAAATCCTCATTTTCAAACAGAAATTACAGTATGACTATTGAAACAATGGTATTTGAATTTTGCTCGATTTTGCCCATTGACCAATTTCTATTGTTTCAATAATTATAGGCGATTTTCTCGGTTAATATAAGAGCTCTAGCGTTGTAACTTGGACAACATGTTTAGATCATTGCCTTCTTTAGAGCCAGCAAGAAAAATTCACCAAAATCCTCATTTTCAAACAGAAATTACAGTATGACTATTGAAACAATGGTATTTGAATTTTGCTGGATTTTGCCCATTGACCAATTTCTATTGTTTCAATAATCATAGGCGATTTTCTCGGTTAATATAAGAGCTCTAGCGTTGTAACTTGGACAACATGTTTATCTCATTGCCTTCTTTAGAGCCAGCAAGAAAAATCCACCAAAATCCTCATTTTCAAACAGAAATTACAGTATGACTATTGAAACAATGGTATTTGAATTTTGCTCGATTTTGCCCATTGACCAATTTCTATTGTTTCAATAATCATAGGCGATTTTCTCGGTTAATATAAGAGCTCTAGCGTTGTAACTTGGACAACATGTTTATCTCATTGCCTTCTTTAGAGCCAGCAAGAAAAATCCACCAAAATCCTCATTTTCAAACAGAAATTACAGTATGACTATTGAAACAATGGTATTTGAATTTTGCTGGATTTTGCCCATTGACCAATTTCTATTGTTTCAATAATTATAGGCGATTTTCTCGGTTAATATAAGAGCTCTAGCGTTGTAACTTGGACAACATGTTTAGATCATTGCCTTCTTTAGAGTCAGCAAGAAAAATCCACCAAAATCCTCATTTTCAAACAGAAATTACAGTATGACTATTGAAACAATGGTATTTGAATTTTGCTCGATTTTGCCCATTGACCAATTTCTATTGTTTCAATAATCATAGGCGATTTTCTCGGTTAATATAAGAGCTCTAGCGTTGTAACTTGGACAACATGTTTATCTCATTGCCTTCTTTAGAGCCAGCAAGAAAAATCCACCAAAATCCTCATTTTCAAATAGAAATTACAGTATGACTATTGAAACAATGGTATTTGAATTTTGCTCGATTTTGCCCATTGACCAATTTCTATTGTTTCAATCATCATAGGCGATTTTCTCGGTTAATATAAGAGCTCTAGCGTTGTAACTTGGACAACATGTTTATCTCATTGCCTTCTTTAGAGCCAGCAAGAAAAATCCACTAAAATCCTCATTTTCAAACAGAAATTACAGTATGACTATTGAAACAATAGTATTTGAATTTTGCTCGATTTTGCCCATTGACCAATTTCTATTGTTTCAATAATTATAGGCGATTTTCTCGGTTAATATAAGAGCTCTAGCGTTGTAACTTGGACAACATGTTTAGATCATTGCCTTCTTTAGAGCCAGCAGGAAAAATCCACCAAAATCCTCATTTTCAAACAGAAATTACAGTATTACTATTGAAACAATGGTATTTGAATTTTGCTCGATTTTGCCCATTGACCAATTTCTATTGTTTCAATAATCATAGGCGATTTTCTCGGTTAATATAAGAGCTCTAGCGTTGTAACTTGGACAACATGTTTATCTCATTGCCTTCTTTAGAGCCAGCAAGAAAAATCCACCAAAATCCTCATTTTCAAACAGAAATTACAGTATGACTATTGAAACAATGGTATTTGAATTTTGCTCGATTTTGCCCATTGACCAATTTCTATTGTTTCAATGATTATAGGCGATTTTCTCGGTTAATATAAGAGCTCTAGCGTTGTAACTTGGACAACATGTTTAGATCATTGCCTTCTTTAGAGTCAGCAAGAAAAATCCACCAAAATCCTCATTTTCAAACAGAAATTACAGTATGACTATTGAAACAATGGTATTTGAATTTTGCTGGATTTTGCCCATTGACCAATTTCTATTGTTTCAATAATCATAGGCGATTTTCTCGGTTAATATAAGAGCTCTAGCGTTGTAACTTGGACAACATGTTTATCTCATTGCCTTCTTTAGAGCCAGCAAGAAAAATCCACCAAAATCCTCATTTTCAAATAGAAATTACAGTATGACTATTGAAACAATGGTATTTGAATTTTGCTCGATTTTGCCCATTGACCAATTTCTATTGTTTCAATAATCATAGGCGATTTTCTCGGTTAATATAAGAGCTCTAGCGTTGTAACTTGGACAACATGTTTATCTCATTGCCTTCTTTAGAGCCAGCAAGAAAAATCCACTAAAATCCTCATTTTCAAACAGAAATTACAGTATGACTATTGAAACAATGGTATTTGAATTTTGCTCGATTTTGCCCATTGACCAATTTCTATTGTTTCAATAATTATAGGCGATTTTCTCGGTTAATATAAGAGCTCTAGCGTTGTAACTTGGACAACATGTTTAGATCATTGCCTTCTTTAGAGCCAGCAAGAAAAATCCACCAAAATCCTCATTTTCAAACAGAAATTACAGTATTACTATTGAAACAATGGTATTTGAATTTTGCTCGATTTTGCCCATTGACCAATTTCTATTGTTTCAATAATCATAGGCGATTTTCTCGGTTAATATAAGAGCTCTAGCGTTGTAACTTGGACAACATGTTTATCTCATTGCCTTCTTTAGAGCCAGCAAGAAAAATCCACCAAAATCCTCATTTTCAAACAGAAATTACAGTATGACTATTGAAACAATGGTATTTGAATTTTGCTCGATTTTGCCCATTGACCAATTTCTATTGTTTCAATAATCATAGGCGATTTTCTCGGTTAATATAAGAGCTCTAGCGTTGTAACTTGGACAACATGTTTAGATCATTGCCTTCTTTAGAGCCAGCCAAAAAAATCCATCAAAATCGTCATTTTCAAACGGAAATTACAGTATGACTATTGAAACAATGGTATTTGAATTTTGCTCGATTTTGCCCATTGACCAATTTCTATTGTTTCAATGATTATAGGCGATTTTCTCGGTTAATATAAGAGCTCTAGCGTTGTAACTTGGACAACATGTTTATCTCATTGCCTTCTTTAGAGCCAGCAAGAAAAATCCACTAAAATCCTCATTTTCAAACAGAAATTACAGTATGACTATTGAAACAATGGTATTTGAATTTTGCTCGATTTTGCCCATTGACCAATTTCTATTGTTTCAATAATCATAGGCGATTTTCTCGGTTAATATAAGAGCTCTAGCGTTGTAAACTTGGACAACATGTTTAGATCATTGCCTTCTTTAGAGCCAGCAAGAAAAATCCACCAAAATCCTCATTTTCAAACAGAAATTACAGTATTACTATTGAAACAATGGTATTTGAATTTTGCTCGATTTTGCCCATTGACCAATTTCTATTGTTTCAATGATTATAGGCGATTTTCTCGGTTAATATAAGAGCTCTAGCGTTGTAACTTGGACAACATGTTTAGATCATTGCCTTCTTTAGAGTCAGCAAGAAAAATCCACCAAAATCCTCATTTTCAAACAGAAATTACAGTATGACTATTGAAACAATGGTATTTGAATTTTGCTGGATTTTGCCCATTGACCAATTTCTATTGTTTCAATAATCATAGGCGATTTTCTCGGTTAATATAAGAGCTCTAGCGTTGTAACTTGGACAACATGTTTATCTCATTGCCTTCTTTAGAGCCAGCAAGAAAAATCCACCAAAATCCTCATTTTCAAATAGAAATTACAGTATGACTATTGAAACAATGGTATTTGAATTTTGCTCGATTTTGCCCATTGACCAATTTCTATTGTTTCAATAATCATAGGCGATTTTCTCCGTTAATATAAGAGCTCTAGCGTTGTAACTTGGACAACATGTTTATCTCATTGCCTTCTTTAGAGCCAGCAAGAAAAATCCACTAAAATCCTCATTTTCAAACAGAAATTACAGTATGACTATTGAAACAATGGTATTTGAATTTTGCTCGATTTTGCCCATTGACCAATTTCTATTGTTTCAATAATTATAGGCGATTTTCTCGGTTAATATAAGAGCTCTAGCGTTGTAACTTGGACAACATGTTTAGATCATTGCCTTCTTTAGAGCCAGCAAGAAAAATCCACCAAAATCCTCATTTTCAAACAGAAATTACAGTATTACTATTGAAACAATGGTATTTGAATTTTGCTCGATTTTGCCCATTGACCAATTTCTATTGTTTCAATAATCATAGGCGATTTTCTCGGTTAATATAAGAGCTCTAGCGTTGTAACTTGGACAACATGTTTATCTCATTGCCTTCTTTAGAGCCAGCAAGAAAAATCCACCAAAATCCTCATTTTCAAACAGAAATTACAGTATGACTATTGAAACAATGGTATTTGAATTTTGCTCGATTTTGCCCATTGACCAATTTCTATTGTTTCAATAATCATAGGCGATTTTCTCGGTTAATATAAGAGCTCTAGCGTTGTAACTTGGACAACATGTTTAGATCATTGCCTTCTTTAGAGCCAGCCAAAAAAATCCATCAAAATCGTCATTTTCAAACGGAAATTACAGTATGACTATTGAAACAATGGTATTTGAATTTTGCTCGATTTTGCCCATTGACCAATTTCTATTGTTTCAATAATCATAGGCGATTTTCTCGGTTAATATAAGAGCTCTAGCGTTGTAACTTGGACAACATGTTTATCTCATTGCCTTCTTTAGAGCCAGCAAAAAAAATCCATCCAAATCCTCATTTTCAAACAGAAATTACAGTATGACTATTGAAACAATGGTATTTGAATTTTGCTCGATTTTGCCCATTGACCAATTTCTATTGTTTCAATCATCATAGGCGATTTTCTCGTTTAATATAAGAGCTCTAGCGTTGTAACTTGGACAACATGTTTATCTCATTGCCTTCTTTAGAGCCAGCAAGAAAAATCCACCATAGAAATTACAGTATGAAATTACAGAATTTCAGTATGACTATTGAAACAATGGTATTTGAATTTTGCTCGATTTTGCCCATTGACCAATTTCTATTGTTTCAATCATCATAGGCGATTTTCTCGTTTAATATAAGAGCTCTAGCGTTGTAACTTGGACAACATGTTTATCTCATTGCCTTCTTTAGAGCCAGCAAGAAAAATCCACCAAAATCCTCATTTTCAAATAGAAATTACAGTATGACTATTGAAACAATGGTATTTGAATTTTGCTCGATTTTGCCCATTGACCAATTTCTATTGTTTCAATAATCATAGGCGATTTTCTCGGTTAATATAAGAGCTCTAGCGTTGTAACTTGGACAACATGTTTATCTCATTGCCTTCTTTAGAGCCAGCAAGAAAAATCCACCAAAATCCTCATTTTCAAACAGAAATTACAGTATGACTATTGAAACAATGGTATTTGAATTTTGCTGGATTTTGCCCATTGACCAATTTCTATTGTTTCAATAATCATAGGCGATTTTCTCGGTTAATATAAGAGCTCTAGCGTTGTAACTTGGACAACATGTTTAGATCATTGCCTTCTTTAGAGTCAGCAAGAAAAATCCACCAAAATCCTCATTTTCAAACAGAAATTACAGTATGACTATTGAAACAATGGTATTTGAATTTTGCTCGATTTTGCCCATTGACCAATTTCTATTGTTTCAATAATCATAGGCGATTTTCTCGGTTAATATAAGAGCTCTAGCGTTGTAACTTGGACAACATGTTTATCTCATTGCCTTCTTTAGAGCCAGCAAGAAAAATCCACCAAAATCCTCATTTTCAAATAGAAATTACAGTATGACTATTGAAACAATGGTATTTGAATTTTGCTCGATTTTGCCCACTGACCAATTTCTATTGTTTCAATCATCATAGGCGATTTTCTCGTTTAATATAAGAGCTCTAGCGTTGTAACTTGGACAACATGTTTATCTCATTGCCTTCTTTAGAGCCAGCAAAAAAAATCCACCAAAATCCTCATTTTCAAACAGAAATTACAGTATGACTATTGAAACAATGGTATTTGAATTTTGCTCGATTTTGCCCATTGACCAATTTCTATTGTTTCAATAATTATAGGCGATTTTCTCGGTTAATATAAGAGCTCTAGCGTTGTAACTTGGACAACATGTTTATCTCATTGCCTTCTTTAAAGCCAGCAAGAAAAATCCACCAAAATCCTCATTTTCAAACAGAAATTACAGTATGACTATTGAAACAATGGTATTTGAATTTTGCTCGATTTTGCCCATTGACCAATTTCTATTGTTTCAATAATTATAGGCGATTTTCTCGGTTAATATAAGAGCTCTAGCGTTGTAACTTGGACAACATGTTTATCTCATTGCCTTCTTTAGAGCCAGCAAGAAAAATCCACCAAAATCCTCATTTTCAAATAGAAATTACAGTATGACTATTGAAACAATGGTATTTGAATTTTGCTCGATTTTGCCCATTGACCAATTTCTATTGTTTCAATAATCATAGGCGATTTTCTCGGTTAATATAAGAGCTCTAGCGTTGTAACTTGGACAACATGTTTATCTCATTGCTTTCTTTAGTGCCAGGAAGAAAAATCCACCAAAATCTTCATTTTCAAACAGAAATTACAGTATGACTATTGAAACAATGGTATTTGAATTTTGCTCGATTTTGCCCATTGACCAATTTCTATTGTTTCAATAATCATAGGCGATTTTCTCGGTTAATATAAGAGCTCTAGCGTTGTAACTTGGACAACATGTTTAGATCATTGCCTTCTTTAGAGCCAGCAAGAAAAATCCACCAAAATCCTCATTTTCAAACAGAAATTACAGTATGACTATTGAAACAATGGTATTTGAATTTTGCTCGATTTTGCCCATTGACCAATTTCTATTGTTTCAATAATCATAGGCGATTTTCTCGGTTAATATAAGAGCTCTAGCGTTGTAACTTGGACAACATGTTTATCTCATTGCCTTCTTTAGAGCCAGCAAGAAATATCCACCAAAATCCTTATTTTCAAACAGAAATTACAGTTTGACTATTGAAACAATGGTATTTGAATTTTGCTCGATTTTGCCCATTGACCAATTTCTATTGTTTCAATAATCATAGGCGATTTTCTCGGTTAATATAAGAGCTCTAGCGTTGTAACTTGGACAACATGTTTATCTCATTGCCTTCTTTAGAGCCAGCAAGAAAAATCCACCAAAATCCTCATTTTCAAACAGAAATTACAGTATGACTATTGAAACAATGGTATTTGAATTTTGCTCGATTTTGCCCATTGACCAATTTCTATTGTTTCAATCATCATAGGCGATTTTCTCGTTTAATATAAGAGCTCTAGCGTTGTAACTTGGACAACATGTTTATCTCATTGCCTTCTTTAGAGCCAGCAAGAAAAATCCACCATAGAAATTACAGTATGAAATTACAGAATTTCAGTATGACTATTGAAACAATGGTATTTGAATTTTGCTCGATTTTGCCCATTGACCAATTTCTATTGTTTCAATCATCATAGGCGATTTTCTCGGTTAATATAAGAGCTCTAGCGTTGTAACTTGGACAACATGTTTATCTCATTGCCTTCTTTAGAGCCAGCAAGAAAAATCCACCATAGAAATTACAGTATGAAATTAAGAATTTCAGTATGACTATTGAAACAATGGTATTTGAATTTTGCTCGATTTTGCCCATTGACCAATTTCTATTGTTTCAATCATCATAGGCGATTTTCTCGTTTAATATAAGAGCTCTAGCGTTGTAACTTGGACAACATGTTTATCTCATTGCCTTCTTTAGAGCCAGCAAGAAAAATCCACCAAAACCCTCATTTTCAAACAGAAATTACAGTATGACTATTGAAACAATGGTATTTGAATTTTGCTCGATTTTGCCCATTGACCAATTTCTATTGTTTCAATAATCATAGGCGATTTTCTCGGTTAATATAAGAGCTCTAGCGTTGTAACTTGGACAACATGTTTATCTCATTGCCTTCTTTAGAGCCAGCAAGAAAAATCCACCAAAATCTTCATTTTCAAACAGAAATTACAGTATGACTATTGAAACAATGGTATTTGAATTTTGCTCGATTTTGCCCATTGACCAATTTCTATTGTTTCAATAATCATAGGCGATTTTCTCGGTTAATATAAGAGCTCTAGCGTTGTAACTTGGACAACATGTTTAGATCATTGCCTTCTTTAGAGCCAGCAAGAAAAATCCACCAAAATCCTCATTTTCAAACAGAAATTACAGTATGACTATTGAAACAATGGTATTTGAATTTTGCTCGATTTTGCCCATTGACCAATTTCTATTGTTTCAATAATCATAGGCGATTTTCTCGTTTAATATAAGAGCTCTAGCGTTGTAACTTGGACAACATGTTTATCTCATTGCCTTCTTTAGAGCCAGCAAGAAAAATCCACCAAAATCCTCATTTTCAAACAGAAATTACAGTATGACTATTGAAACAATGGTATTTGAATTTTGCTCGATTTTGCCCATTGACCAATTTCTATTGTTTCAATAATTATAGGCGATTTTCTCGGTTAATATAAGAGCTCTAGCGTTGTAACTTGGACAACATGTTTAGATCATTGCCTTCTTTAGAGTCAGCAAGAAAAATCCACCAAAATCCTCATTTTCAAACAGAAATTACAGTATGACTATTGAAACAATGGTATTTGAATTTTGCTCGATTTTGCCCATTGACCAATTTCTATTGTTTCAATAATCATAGGCGATTTTCTCGGTTAATATAAGAGCTCTAGCGTTGTAACTTGGACAACATGTTTATCTCATTGCCTTCTTTAGAGCCAGCAAGAAAAATCCACCAAAATCCTCATTTTCAAATAGAAATTACAGTATGACTATTAAAACAATGGTATTTGAATTTTGCTCGATTTTGCCCATTGACCAATTTCTATTGTTTCAATAATCATAGGCGATTTTCTCGGTTAATATAAGAGCTCTAGCGTTGTAACTTGGACAACATGTTTATCTCATTGCCTTCTTTAGAGCCAGCAAGAAAAATCCACCAAAATCCTCATTTTCAAACAGAAATTACAGTATGACTATTGAAACAATGGTATTTGAATTTTGCTCGATTTTGCCCATTGACCAATTTCTATTGTTTCAATAATCATAGGCGATTTTCTCGGTTAATATAAGAGCTCTAGCGTTGTAACTTGGACAACATGTTTATCTCATTGCCTTCTTTAGAGCCAACAAGAAAAATCCACCAAAATCCTCATTTTCAAACAGAAATTACAGTATGACTATTGAAACAATGGTATTTGAATTTTGCTCGATTTTGCCCATTGACCAATTTCTATTGTTTCAATAATTATAGGCGATTTTCTCGGTTAATATAAGAGCTTTTGCCCATTGACCAATTTCTATTGTTTCAATAATTATAGGCGATTTTCTCGGTTAATATAAGAGCTCTAGCGTTGTAACTTGGACAACATGTTTAGATCATTGCCTTCTTTAGAGTCAGCAAGAAAAATCCACCAAAATCCTCATTTTCAAACAGAAATTACAGTATGACTATTGAAACAATGGTATTTGAATTTTGCTCGATTTTGCCCATTGACCAATTTCTATTGTTTCAATAATCATAGGCGATTTTCTCGGTTAATATAAGAGCTCTAGCGTTGTAACTTGGACAACATGTTTATCTCATTGCCTTCTTTAGAGCCAGCAAGAAAAATCCACCAAAATCCTCATTTTCAAATAGAAATTACAGTATGACTATTAAAACAATGGTATTTGAATTTTGCTCGATTTTGCCCATTGACCAATTTCTATTGTTTCAATAATCATAGGCGATTTTCTCGGTTAATATAAGAGCTCTAGCGTTGTAACTTGGACAACATGTTTATCTCATTGCCTTCTTTAGAGCCAGCAAGAAAAATCCACCAAAATCCTCATTTTCAAACAGAAATTACAGTATGACTATTGAAACAATGGTATTTGAATTTTGCTCGATTTTGCCCATTGACCAATTTCTATTGTTTCAATAATCATAGGCGATTTTCTCGGTTAATATAAGAGCTCTAGCGTTGTAACTTGGACAACATGTTTATCTCATTGCCTTCTTTAGAGCCAACAAGAAAAATCCACCAAAATCCTCATTTTCAAACAGAAATTACAGTATGACTATTGAAACAATGGTATTTGAATTTTGCTCGATTTTGCCCATTGACCAATTTCTATTGTTTCAATAATTATAGGCGATTTTCTCGGTTAATATAAGAGCTTTTGCCCATTGACCAATTTCTATTGTTTCAATAATTATAGGCGATTTTCTCGGTTAATATAAGAGCTCTAGCGTTGTAACTTGGACAACATGTTTAGATCATTGCCTTCTTTAGAGCCAGCCAAAAAAATCCATCAAAATCCTCATTTTCAAACAGAAATTACAGTATGACTATTGAAACAATGGTATTTGAATTTTGCTCGATTTTGCCATTGACCAATTTCTATTGTTTCAATAATCATAGGCGATTTTCTTGGTTAATATATGAGCTCTAGCGTTGTAACTTGGACAACATGTTTATCTCATTGCCTTCTTTAGAGCCAGCAAGAAAAATCCACCAAAATCCTCATTTTCAAACAGAAATTACAGTATGACTATTGAAACAATGGTATTTGAATTTTGCTGGATTTTGCCCATTGACCAATTTCTATTGTTTCAATAATCATAGGCGATTTTCTCGGTTAATATAAGAGCTCTAGCGTTGTAACTTGGACAACATGTTTATCTCATTGCCTTCTTTAGAGCCAGCAAGAAAAATCCACCAAAATCCTCATTTTCAAACAGAAATTACAGTATGACTATTGAAACAATGGTATTTGAATTTTGCTCGATTTTGCCCATTGACCAATTTCTATTGTTTCAATAATCATAGGCGATTTTCTCGGTTAATATATGAGCTCTAGCGTTGTAACTTGGACAACATGTTTATCTCATTGCCTTCTTTAGAGCCAGCAAGAAATATCCACCAAAATCCTCATTTTCAAACAGAAATTACAGTTTGACTATTGAAACAATGGTATTTGAATTTTGCTCGATTTTGCCCATTGACCAATTTCTATTGTTTCAATAATCATAGGCGATTTTCTCGGTTAATATAAGAGCTCTAGCGTTGTAACTTGGACAACATGTTTATCTCATTGCCTTCTTTAGAGCCAGCAAGAAAAATCCACCAAAATCCTCATTTTCAAACAGAAATTACAGTATGACTATTGAAACAATGGTATTTGAATTTTGCTCGATTTTGCCCATTGACCAATTTCTATTGTTTCAATAATCATAGGCGATTTTCTCGGTTAATATAAGAGCTCTAGCGTTGTAACTTGGACAACAGTTTTATCTCATTGCCTTCTTTAGAGCCAGCAAGAAAAATCCACCAAAATCCTCATTTTCAAACAGAAATTACAGTATGACTATTGAAACAATGGTATTTGAATTTTGCTCGATTTTGCCCATTGACCAATTTCTATTGTTTCAATAATCATAGGCGATTTTCTCGGTTAATATAAGAGCTCTAGCGTTGTAACTTGGACAACATGTTTATCTCATTGCCTTCTTTAGAGCCAGCAAGAAAAATCCACCAAAATCCTCATTTTCAAACAGAAATTACAGTATGACTATTGAAACAATGGTATTTGAATTTTGCTCGATTTTGCCCATTGACCAATTTCTATTGTTTCAATAATCATAGGCGATTTTCTCGGTTAATATAAGAGCTCTAGCGTTGTAACTTGGACAACATGTTTATCTCATTGCCTTCTTTAGAGCCAGCAAGAAAAATCCACCAAAATCCTCATTTTCAAACAGAAATTACAGTATGACTATTGAAACAATGGTATTTGAATTTTGCTCGATTTTGCCCATTGACCAATTTCTATTGTTTCAATAATCATAGGCGATTTTCTCGGTTAATATATGAGCTCTAGCGTTGTAACTTGGACAACATGTTTATCTCATTGCCTTCTTTAGAGCCAGCAAGAAATATCCACCAAAATCCTCATTTTCAAACAGAAATTACAGTTTGACTATTGAAACAATGGTATTTGAATTTTGCTCGATTTTGCCCATTGACCAATTTCTATTGTTTCAATAATCATAGGCGATTTTCTCAGTTAATATAAGAGCTCTAGCGTTGTAACTTGGACAACATGTTTATCTCATTGCCTTCTTTAGAGCCAGCAAGAAAAATCCACCAAAATCCTCATTTTCAAACAGAAATTACAGTATGACTATTGAAACAATGGTATTTGAATTTTGCTCGATTTTGCCCATTGACCAATTTCTATTGTTTCAATAATCATAGGCGATTTTCTCGGTTAATATAAGAGCTCTAGCGTTGTAACTTGGACAACAGTTTTATCTCATTGCCTTCTTTAGAGCCAGCAAGAAAAATCCACCAAAATCCTCATTTTCAAACAGAAATTACAGTATGACTATTGAAACAATGGTATTTGAATTTTGCTCGATTTTGCCCATTGACCAATTTCTATTGTTTCAATAATCATAGGCGATTTTCTCGGTTAATATAAGAGCTCTAGCGTTGTAACTTGGACAACATGTTTATCTCATTGCCTTCTTTAGAGCCAGCAAGAAAAATCCACCAAAATCCTCATTTTCAAACAGAAATTACAGTATGACTATTGAAACAATGGTATTTGAATTTTGCTCGATTTTGCCCATTGACCAATTTCTATTGTTTCAATAATCATAGGCGATTTTCTCGGTTAATATAAGAGCTCTAGCGTTGTAACTTGGACAACATGTTTATCTCATTGCCTTCTTTAGAGCCAGCAAGAAAAATCCACCAAAATCCTCATTTTCAAACAGAAATTACAGTATGACTATTGAAACAATGGTATTTGAATTTTGCTCGATTTTGCCCATTGACCAATTTCTATTGTTTCAATCATCATAGGCGATTTTCTCGTTTAATATAAGAGCTCTAGCGTTGTAACTTGGACAACATGTTTATCTCATTGCCTTCTTTAGAGCCAGCAAGAAAAATCCACCAAAATCCTCATTTTCAAACAGAAATTACAGTATGACTATTGAAACAATGGTATTTGAATTTTGCTGGATTTTGCCCATTGACCAATTTCTATTGTTTCAATAATCATAGGCGATTTTCTCGGTTAATATAAGAGCTCTAGCGTTGTAACTTGGACAACATGTTTATCTCATTGCCTTCTTTAGAGCCAGCAAGAAAAATCCACCAAAATCCTCATTTTCAAACAGAAATTACAGTTTGACTATTGAAACAATGGTATTTGAATTTTGCTCGATTTTGCCCATTGACCAATTTCTATTGTTTCAATAATCATAGGCGATTTTCTCGTTTAATATAAGAGCTCTAGCGTTGTAACTTGGACAACATGTTTAGATCATTGCCTTCTTTAGAGCCAGCAAGAAAAATCCACCAAAATCCTCATTTTCAAACAGAAATTACAGTATGACTATTGAAACAATGGTATTTGAATTTTGCTCGATTTTGCCCATTGACCAATTTCTATTGTTTCAATAATCATAGGCGATTTTCTCGGTTAATATAAGAGCTCTAGCGTTGTAACTTGGACAACATGTTTATCTCATTGCCTTCTTTAGAGCCAGCAAGAAAAATCCACCAAAATCCTCATTTTCAAACAGAAATTACAGTATGACTATTGAAACAATGGTATTTGAATTTTGCTGGATTTTGCCCATTGACCAATTTCTATTGTTTCAATAATCATAGGCGATTTTCTCGTTTAATATAAGAGCTCTAGCGTTGTAACTTGGACAACATGTTTATCTCATTGCCTTCTTTAGAGCCAGCAAGAAAAATCCACCAAAATCCTCATTTTCAAACAGAAATTACAGTATGACTATTGAAACAATGGTATTTGAATTTTGCTGGATTTTGCCCATTGACCAATTTCTATTGTTTCAATAATCATAGGCGATTTTCTCGGTTAATATAAGAGCTCTAGCGTTGTAACTTGGACAACATGTTTATCTCATTGCCTTCTTTAGAGCCAGCAAGAAAAATCCACCAAAATCCTCATTTTCAAACAGAAATTACAGTATGACTATTGAAACAATGGTATTTGAATTTTGCTGGATTTTGCCCATTGACCAATTTCTATTGTTTCAATAATCATAGGCGATTTTCTCGGTTAATATAAGAGCTCTAGCGTTGTAACTTGGACAACATGTTTATCTCATTGCCTTCTTTAGAGCCAGCAAGAAAAATCCACCAAAATCCTCATTTTCAAACAGAAATTACAGTTTGACTATTGAAACAATGGTATTTGAATTTTGCTCGATTTTGCCCATTGACCAATTTCTATTGTTTCAATAATCATAGGCGATTTTCTCGTTTAATATAAGAGCTCTAGCGTTGTAACTTGGACAACATGTTTATCTCATTGCCTTCTTTAGAGCCAGCAAGAAAAATCCACCAAAATCCTCATTTTCAAACAGAAATTACAGTATGACTATTGAAACAATGGTATTTGAATTTTGCTCGATTTTGCCCATTGACCAATTTCTATTGTTTCAATAATCATAGGCGATTTTCTCGGTTAATATAAGAGCTCTAGCGTTGTAACTTGGACAACATGTTTATCTCATTGCCTTCTTTAGAGCCAGCAAGAAAAATCCACCAAAATCCTCATTTTCAAACAGAAATTACAGTATGACTATTGAAACAATGGTATTTGAATTTTGCTGGATTTTGCCCATTGACCAATTTCTATTGTTTCAATAATCATAGGCGATTTTCTCGTTTAATATAAGAGCTCTAGCGTTGTAACTTGGACAACATGTTTATCTCATTGCCTTCTTTAGAGCCAGCAAGAAAAATCCACCAAAATACTCATTTTCAAACAGAAATTACAGTATGACTATTGAAACAATGGTATTTGAATTTTGCTCGATTTTGCCCATTGACCAATTTCTATTGTTTCAATAATCATAGGCGATTTTCTCGGTTAATATAAGAGCTCTAGCGTTGTAACTTGGACAACATGTTTATCTCATTGCCTTCTTTAGAGCCAGCAAGAAAAATCCACCAAAATCCTCATTTTCAAACAGAAATTACAGTATGACTATTGAAACAATGGTATTTGAATTTTGCTGGATTTTGCCCATTGACCAATTTCTATTGTTTCAATAATCATAGGCGATTTTCTCGGTTAATATAAGAGCTCTAGCGTTGTAACTTGGACAACATGTTTATCTCATTGCCTTCTTTAGAGCCAGCAAGAAAAATCCACCAAAATCCTCATTTTCAAACAGAAATTACAGTATGACTATTGAAACAATGGTATTTGAATTTTGCTCGATTTTGCCCATTGACCAATTTCTATTGTTTCAATAATCATAGGCGATTTTCTCGGTTAATATATGAGCTCTAGCGTTGTAACTTGGACAACATGTTTATCTCATTGCCTTCTTTAGAGCCAGCAAGAAATATCCACCAAAATCCTTATTTTCAAACAGAAATTACAGTTTGACTATTGAAACAATGGTATTTGAATTTTGCTCGATTTTGCCCATTGACCAATTTCTATTGTTTCAATAATCATAGGCGATTTTCTCGGTTAATATAAGAGCTCTAGCGTTGTAACTTGGACAACATGTTTATCTCATTGCCTTCTTTAGAGCCAGCAAGAAAAATCCACCAAAATCCTCATTTTCAAACAGAAATTACAGTATGACTATTGAAACAATGGTATTTGAATTTTGCTGGATTTTGCCCATTGACCAATTTCTATTGTTTCAATCATCATAGGCGATTTTCTCGTTTAATATAAGAGCTCTAGCGTTGTAACTTGGACAACATGTTTAGATCATTGCCTTCTTTAGAGCCAGCAAGAAAAATCCACCAAAATCCTCATTTTCAAACAGAAATTACAGTATGACTATTGAAACAATGGTATTTGAATTTTGCTCGATTTTGCCCATTGACCAATTTCTATTGTTTCAATAATCATAGGCGATTTTCTCGTTTAATATAAGAGCTCTAGCGTTGTAACTTGGACAACATGTTTATCTCATTGCCTTCTTTAGAGCCAGCAAGAAAAATCCACCAAAATCCTCATTTTCAAACAGAAATTACAGTATGACTATTGAAACAATGGTATTTGAATTTTGCTCGATTTTGCCCATTGACCAATTTCTATTGTTTCAATAATCATAGGCGATTTTCTCGGTTAATATAAGAGCTCTAGCGTTGTAACTTGGACAACATGTTTATCTCATTGCCTTCTTTAGAGCCAGCAAGAAAAATCCACCAAAATCCTCATTTTCAAACAGAAATTACAGTATGACTATTGAAACAATGGTATTTGAATTTTGCTGGATTTTGCCCATTGACCAATTTCTATTGTTTCAATAATCATAGGCGATTTTCTCGTTTAATATAAGAGCTCTAGCGTTGTAACTTGGACAACATGTTTATCTCATTGCCTTCTTTAGAGCCAGCAAGAAAAATCCACCAAAATACTCATTTTCAAACAGAAATTACAGTATGACTATTGAAACAATGGTATTTGAATTTTGCTCGATTTTGCCCATTGACCAATTTCTATTGTTTCAATAATCATAGGCGATTTTCTCGGTTAATATAAGAGCTCTAGCGTTGTAACTTGGACAACATGTTTATCTCATTGCCTTCTTTAGAGCCAGCAAGAAAAATCCACCAAAATCCTCATTTTCAAACAGAAATTACAGTATGACTATTGAAACAATGGTATTTGAATTTTGCTCGATTTTGCCCATTGACCAATTTCTATTGTTTCAATAATCATAGGCGATTTTCTCGGTTAATATAAGAGCTCTAGCGTTGTAACTTGGACAACAGTTTTATCTCATTGCCTTCTTTAGAGCCAGCAAGAAAAATCCACCAAAATCCTCATTTTCAAACAGAAATTACAGTATGACTATTGAAACAATGGTATTTGAATTTTGCTCGATTTTGCCCATTGACCAATTTCTATTGTTTCAATAATCATAGGCGATTTTCTCGGTTAATATATGAGCTCTAGCGTTGTAACTTGGACAACATGTTTATCTCATTGCCTTCTTTAGAGCCAGCAAGAAATATCCACCAAAATCCTCATTTTCAAACAGAAATTACAGTTTGACTATTGAAACAATGGTATTTGAATTTTGCTCGATTTTGCCCATTGACCAATTTCTATTGTTTCAATAATCATAGGCGATTTTCTCGGTTAATATAAGAGCTCTAGCGTTGTAACTTGGACAACATGTTTATCTCATTGCCTTCTTTAGAGCCAGCAAGAAAAATCCACCAAAATCCTCATTTTCAAACAGAAATTACAGTATGACTATTGAAACAATGGTATTTGAATTTTGCTCGATTTTGCCCATTGACCAATTTCTATTGTTTCAATAATCATAGGCGATTTTCTCGGTTAATATAAGAGCTCTAGCGTTGTAACTTGGACAACAGTTTTATCTCATTGCCTTCTTTAGAGCCAGCAAGAAAAATCCACCAAAATCCTCATTTTCAAAACAGAAATTACAGTATGACTATTGAAACAATGGTATTTGAATTTTGCTCGATTTTGCCCATTGACCAATTTCTATTGTTTCAATAATCATAGGCGATTTTCTCGGTTAATATAAGAGCTCTAGCGTTGTAACTTGGACAACATGTTTAGATCATTGCCTTCTTTAGAGCCAGCAAGAAAAATCCACCAAAATCCTCATTTTCAAACAGAAATTACAGTATGACTATTGAAACAATGGTATTTGAATTTTGCTCGATTTTGCCCATTGACCAATTTCTATTGTTTCAATAATCATAGGCGATTTTCTCGGTTAATATAAGAGCTCTAGCGTTGTAACTTGGACAACATGTTTATCTCATTGCCTTCTTTAGAGCCAGCAAGAAAAATCCACCAAAATCCTCATTTTCAAACAGAAATTACAGTATGACTATTGAAACAATGGTATTTGAATTTTGCTGGATTTTGCCCATTGACCAATTTCTATTGTTTAAATCATCATAGGCGATTTTCTCGTTTAATATAAGAGCTCTAGCGTTGTAACTTGGACAACATGTTTATCTCTTGCCTTCTTTAGAGCCAGCAAGAAAAATCCACCAAAATCCTCATTTTCAAACAGAAATTACAGTATGACTATTGAAACAATGGTATTTGAATTTTGCTCGATTTTGCCCATTGACCAATTTCTATTGTTTCAATAATCATAGGCGATTTTCTCGGTTAATATAAGAGCTCTAGCGTTGTAACTTGGACAACATGTTTATCTCATTGCCTTCTTTAGAGCCAGCAAGAAAAATCCACCAAAATCCTCATTTTCAAACAGAAATTACAGTTTGACTATTGAAACAATGGTATTTGAATTTTGCTCGATTTTGCCCATTGACCAATTTCTATTGTTTCAATAATCATAGGCGATTTTCTCGTTTAATATAAGAGCTCTAGCGTTGTAACTTGGACAACATGTTTATCTCATTGCCTTCTTTAGAGCCAGCAAGAAAAATCCACCAAAATCCTCATTTTCAAACAGAAATTACAGTATGACTATTGAAACAATGGTATTTGAATTTTGCTCGATTTTGCCCATTGACCAATTTCTATTGTTTCAATAATCATAGGCGATTTTCTCGGTTAATATAAGAGCTCTAGCGTTGTAACTTGGACAACATGTTTATCTCATTGCCTTCTTTAGAGCCAGCAAGAAAAATCCACCAAAATCCTCATTTTCAAACAGAAATTACAGTATGACTATTGAAACAATGGTATTTGAATTTTGCTCGATTTTGCCCATTGACCAATTTCTATTGTTTCAATAATCATAGGCGATTTTCTCGGTTAATATAAGAGCTCTAGCGTTGTAACTTGGACAACATGTTTATCTCATTGCCTTCTTTAGAGCCAGCAAGAAAAATCCACCAAAATCCTCATTTTCAAACAGAAATTACAGTATGACTATTGAAACAATGGTATTTGAATTTTGCTCGATTTTGCCCATTGACCAATTTCTATTGTTTCAATAATCATAGGCGATTTTCTCGGTTAATATAAGAGCTCTAGCGTTGTAACTTGGACAACATGTTTATCTCATTGCCTTCTTTAGAGCCAGCAAGAAAAATCCACCAAAATCCTCATTTTCAAACAGAAATTACAGTTTGACTATTGAAACAATGGTATTTGAATTTTGCTCGATTTTGCCCATTGACCAATTTCTATTGTTTCAATAATCATAGGCGATTTTCTCGTTTAATATAAGAGCTCTAGCGTTGTAACTTGGACAACATGTTTATCTCATTGCCTTCTTTAGAGCCAGCAAGAAAAATCCACCAAAATCCTCATTTTCAAACAGAAATTACAGTATGACTATTGAAACAATGGTATTTGAATTTTGCTCGATTTTGCCCATTGACCAATTTCTATTGTTTCAATAATCATAGGCGATTTTCTCGGTTAATATAAGAGCTCTAGCGTTGTAACTTGGACAACATGTTTATCTCATTGCCTTCTTTAGAGCCAGCAAGAAAAATCCACCAAAATCCTCATTTTCAAACAGAAATTACAGTATGACTATTGAAACAATGGTATTTGAATTTTGCTGGATTTTGCCCATTGACCAATTTCTATTGTTTCAATAATCATAGGCGATTTTCTCGGTTAATATAAGAGCTCTAGCGTTGTAACTTGGACAACATGTTTATCTCATTGCCTTCTTTAGAGCCAGCAAGAAAAATCCACCAAAATCCTCATTTTCAAACAGAAATTACAGTATGACTATTGAAACAATGGTATTTGAATTTTGCTCGATTTTGCCCATTGACCAATTTCTATTGTTTCAATAATCATAGGCGATTTTCTCGGTTAATATAAGAGCTCTAGCGTTGTAACTTGGACAACATGTTTATCTCATTGCCTTCTTTAGAGCCAGCAAGAAAAATCCACCAAAATCCTCATTTTCAAACAGAAATTACAGTATGACTATTGAAACAATGGTATTTGAATTTTGCTCGATTTTGCCCATTGACCAATTTCTATTGTTTCAATAATCATAGGCGATTTTCTCGGTTAATATAAGAGCTCTAGCGTTGTAACTTGGACAACATGTTTAGATCATTGCCTTCTTTAGAGCCAGCAAGAAAAATCCACCAAAATCCTCATTTTCAAACAGAAATTACAGTATGACTATTGAAACAATGGTATTTGAATTTTGCTCGATTTTGCCCATTGACCAATTTCTATTGTTTCAATAATCATAGGCGATTTTCTCGGTTAATATAAGAGCTCTAGCGTTGTAACTTGGACAACATGTTTATCTCATTGCCTTCTTTAGAGCCAGCAAGAAAAATCCACCAAAATCCTCATTTTCAAACAGAAATTACAGTTTGACTATTGAAACAATGGTATTTGAATTTTGCTCGATTTTGCCCATTGACCAATTTCTATTGTTTCAATAATCATAGGCGATTTTCTCGTTTAATATAAGAGCTCTAGCGTTGTAACTTGGACAACATGTTTATCTCATTGCCTTCTTTAGAGCCAGCAAGAAAAATCCACCAAAATCCTCATTTTCAAACAGAAATTACAGTATGACTATTGAAACAATGGTATTTGAATTTTGCTCGATTTTGCCCATTGACCAATTTCTATTGTTTCAATAATCATAGGCGATTTTCTCGGTTAATATAAGAGCTCTAGCGTTGTAACTTGGACAACATGTTTATCTCATTGCCTTCTTTAGAGCCAGCAAGAAAAATCCACCAAAATCCTCATTTTCAAACAGAAATTACAGTATGACTATTGAAACAATGGTATTTGAATTTTGCTGGATTTTGCCCATTGACCAATTTCTATTGTTTCAATAATCATAGGCGATTTTCTCGGTTAATATAAGAGCTCTAGCGTTGTAACTTGGACAACATGTTTATCTCATTGCCTTCTTTAGAGCCAGCAAGAAAAATCCACCAAAATCCTCATTTTCAAACAGAAATTACAGTATGACTATTGAAACAATGGTATTTGAATTTTGCTCGATTTTGCCCATTGACCAATTTCTATTGTTTCAATAATCATAGGCGATTTTCTCGGTTAATATAAGAGCTCTAGCGTTGTAACTTGGACAACATGTTTAGATCACTGCCTTCTTTAGAGCCAGCAAGAAAAATCCACCAAAATCCTCATTTTCAAACAGAAATTACAGTATGACTATTGAAACAATGGTATTTGAATTTTGCTGGATTTTGCCCATTGACCAATTTCTATTGTTTCAATCATCATAGGCGATTTTCTCGTTTAATATAAGAGCTCTAGCGTTGTAACTTGGACAACATGTTATTCTCATTTCTTTTTTTAGTGCCAGCAAGAAAAATCCACCAAAATCTTCATTTTCAAACAGAAATTACAGTATGACTATTGAAACAATGGTATTTGAATTTTGCTCGATTTTGCCCATTGACCAATTTCTATTGTTTCAATAATCATAGGCGATTTTCTCGGTTAATATAAGAGCTCTAGCGTTGTAACTTGGACAACATGTTTATCTCATTGCCTTCTTTAGAGCCAGCAAGAAAAATCCACCAAAATCCTCATTTTCAAACAGAAATTACAGTATGACTATTGAAACAATGGTATTTGAATTTTGCTCGATTTTGCCCATTGACCAATTTCTATTGTTTCAATAATCATAGGCGATTTTCTCGGTTAATATAAGAGCTCTAGCGTTGTAACTTGGACAACATGTTTATCTCATTGCCTTCTTTAGAGCCAGCAAGAAAAATCCACCAAAATCCTCATTTTCAAACAGAAATTACAGTATGACTATTGAAACAATGGTATTTGAATTTTGCTCGATTTTGCCCATTGACCAATTTCTATTGTTTCAATAATCATAGGCGATTTTCTCGGTTAATATAAGAGCTCTAGCGTTGTAACTTGGACAACATGTTTAGATCACTGCCTTCTTTAGAGCCAGCAAGAAAAATCCACCAAAATCCTCATTTTCAAACAGAAATTACAGTATGACTATTGAAACAATGGTATTTGAATTTTGCTCGATTTTGCCCATTGACCAATTTCTATTGTTTCAATCATCATAGGCGATTTTCTCGGTTAATATAAGAGCTCTAGCGTTGTAACTTGGACAACATGTTTAGATCACTGCCTTCTTTAGAGCCAGCAAGAAAAATCCACCAAAATCCTCATTTTCAAACAGAAATTACAGTATGACTATTGAAACAATGGTATTTGAATTTTGCTCGATTTTGCCCATTGACCAATTTCTATTGTTTCAATAATCATAGGCGATTTTCTCGGTTAATATAAGAGCTCTAGCGTTGTAACTTGGACAACATGTGTATCTCATTGCCTTCTTTAGAGCCAGCAAGAAAAATTTACCAAAATCCTCATTTTCAAACAGAAATTACAGTATGACTATTGAAACAATGGTATTTGAATTTTGCTCGATTTTGCCCATTAACCAATTTCTATTGTTTCAATAATCATAGGCGATTTTCTCGGTTAATATAAGAGCTCTAGCGTTGTAACTTGGACAACATGTTTAGATCATTGCCTTCTTTAGAGCCAGCAAGAAAAATCCATCAAAATCCTCATTTTCAAACAGAAATTACAGTATGACTATTGAAACAATGGTATTTGAATTTTGCTCGATTTTGCCCATTGACCAATTTCTATTGTTTCAATAATCATAGGCGATTTTCTCGGTTAATATAAGAGCTCTAGCGTTGTAACTTGGACAACATGTGTATCTCATTGCCTTCTTTAGAGCCAGCAAGAAAAATTTACCAAAATCCTTATTTTCAAACAGAAATTACAGTATGACTATTGAAACAATGGTATTTGAATTTTGCTCGATTTTGCCCATTAACCAATTTCTATTGTTTCAATAATCATAGGCGATTTTCTCGGTTAATATAAGAGCTCTAGCGTTGTAACTTGGACAACATGTTTAGATCACTGCCTTCTTTAGAGCCAGCAAGAAAAATCCATCAAAATCCTCATTTTCAAACAGAAATTACAGTATGACTATTGAAACAATGGTATTTGAATTTTGCTCGATTTTGCCCATTGACCAATTTCTATTGTTTCAATAATCATAGGCGATTTTCTCGGTTAATATAAGAGCTCTAGCGTTGTAACTTGGACAACATGTTTATCCCATTGCCTTCTTTAGAGCCAGCAAGAAAAATCCACCAAAATCCTCATTTTCAAACAGAAATTACAGTATGACTATTGAAACAATGGTATTTGAATTTTGCTCGATTTTGCCCATTGACCAATTTCTATTGTTTCAATAATCATAGGCGATTTTCTCGGTTAATATAAGAGCTCTAGCGTTGTAACTTGGACAACATGTGTATCTCATTGCCTTCTTTAGAGCCAGCAAGAAAAATTTACCAAAATCCTCATTTTCAAACAGAAATTACAGTATGACTATTGAAACAATGGTATTTGAATTTTGCTCGATTTTGCCCATTAACCAATTTCTATTGTTTCAATAATCATAGGCGATTTTCTCGGTTAATATAAGAGCTCTAGCGTTGTAACTTGGACAACATGTTTAGATCATTGCCTTCTTTAGAGCCAGCAAGAAAAATCCATCAAAATCCTCATTTTCAAACAGAAATTACAGTATGACTATTGAAACAATGGTATTTGAATTTTGCTCGATTTTGCCCATTGACCAATTTCTATTGTTTCAATAATCATAGGCGATTTTCTCGGTTAATATAAGAGCTCTAGCGTTGTAACTTGGACAACATGTGTATCTCATTGCCTTCTTTAGAGCCAGCAAGAAAAATTTACCAAAATCCTTATTTTCAAACAGAAATTACAGTATGACTATTGAAACAATGGTATTTGAATTTTGCTCGATTTTGCCCATTAACCAATTTCTATTGTTTCAATAATCATAGGCGATTTTCTCGGTTAATATAAGAGCTCTAGCGTTGTAACTTGGACAACATGTTTAGATCACTGCCTTCTTTAGAGCCAGCAAGAAAAATCCATCAAAATCCTCATTTTCAAACAGAAATTACAGTATGACTATTGAAACAATGGTATTTGAATTTTGCTCGATTTTGCCCATTGACCAATTTCTATTGTTTCAATAATCATAGGCGATTTTCTCGGTTAATATAAGAGCTCTAGCGTTGTAACTTGGACAACATGTTTATCCCATTGCCTTCTTTAGAGCCAGCAAGAAAAATCCACCAAAATCCTCATTTTCAAACAGAAATTACAGTATGACTATTGAAACAATGGTATTTGAATTTTGCTCGATTTTGCCCATTGACCAATTTCTATTGTTTCAATAATCATAGGCGATTTTCTCGGTTAATATAAGAGCTCTAGCGTTGTAACTTGGACAACATGTTTAGATCATTGCCTTCCTTAGCCAGCAAGAAAAATCCATCAAAATCCTCATTTTCAAACAGAAATTACAGTATGACTATTGAAACAATGGTATTTGAATTTTGCTCGATTTTGCCCATTGACCAATTTCTATTGTTTCAATAATCATAGGCGATTTTCTCGGTTAATATAAGAGCTCTAGCGTTGTAACTTGGACAACACGTTTAGATCATTGCCTTCTTTAGAGCCAGCAAGAAAAATCCATCAAAATCCTCATTTTCAAACAGAAATTACAGTATGACTATTGAAACAATGGTATTTGAATTTTGCTCGATTTTGCCCATTGACCAATTTCTATTGTTTCAATAATCATAGGCGATTTTCTCGGTTAATATAAGAGCTCTAGCGTTGTAACTTGGACAACATGTTTATCTCATTGCCTTCTTTAGAGCCAGCAAGAAAAATCCATCAAAATCCTCATTTTCAAACAGAAATTACAGTATGACTATTGAAACAATGGTATTTGAATTTTGCTCGATTTTGCCCATTGACCAATTTCTATTGTTTCAATAATCATAGGCGATTTTCTCGGTTAATATAAGAGCTCTAGCGTTGTAACTTGGACAACATGTGTATCTCATTGCCTTCTTTAGAGCCAGCAAGAAAAATCCACCAAAATCCTCATTTTCAAACAGAAATTACAGTATGACTATTGAAACAATGGTATTTGAATTTTGCTCGATTTTGCCCATTGACCAATTTCTATTGTTTCAATAATCATAGGCGATTTTCTCGGTTAATATAAGAGCTCTAGCGTTGTAACTTGGACAACATGTTTAGATCACTGCCTTCTTTAGAGCCAGCAAGAAAAATCCATCAAAATCCTCATTTTCAAACAGAAATTACAGTATGACTATTGAAACAATGGTATTTGAATTTTGCTCGATTTTGCCCATTGACCAATTTCTATTGTTTCAATAATCATAGGCGATTTTCTCGGTTAATATAAGAGCTCTAGCGTTGTAACTTGGACAACATGTTTATCCCATTGCCTTCTTTAGAGCCAGCAAGAAAAATCCACCAAAATCCTCATTTTCAAACAGAAATTACAGTATGACTATTGAAACAATGGTATTTGAATTTTGCTCGATTTTGCCCATTGACCAATTTCTATTGTTTCAATAATCATAGGCGATTTTCTCGGTTAATATAAGAGCTCTAGCGTTGTAACTTGGACAACATGTTTAGATCATTGCCTTCTTTAGAGCCAGCAAGAAAAATCCATCAAAATCCTCATTTTCAAACAGAAATTACAGTATGACTATTGAAACAATGGTATTTGAATTTTGCTCGATTTTGCCCATTGACCAATTTCTATTGTTTCAATAATCATAGGCGATTTTCTCGGTTAATATAAGAGCTCTAGCGTTGTAACTTGGACAACATGTTTATCTCATTGCCTTCTTTAGAGCCAGCAAGAAAAATCCACCAAAATCCTCATTTTCAAACAGAAATTACAGTATGACTATTGAAACAATGGTATTTGAATTTTGCTCGATTTTGCCCATTGACCAATTTCTATTGTTTCAATAATCATAGGCGATTTTCTCGGTTAATATAAGAGCTCTAGCGTTGTAACTTGGACAACATGTTTATCTCATTGCCTTCTTTAGAGCCAGCAAGAAAAATCCACCAAAATCCTCATTTTCAAACAGAAATTACAGTATGACTATTGAAACAATGGTATTTGAATTTTGCTGGATTTTGCCCATTGACCAATTTCTATTGTTTCAATAATCATAGGCGATTTTCTCGGTTAATATAAGAGCTCTAGCGTTGTAACTTGGACAACATGTTTATCTCATTGCCTTCTTTAGAGCCAGCAAGAAAAATCCACCAAAATCCTCATTTTCAAACAGAAATTACAGTATGACTATTGAAACAATGGTATTTGAATTTTGCTCGATTTTGCCCATTGACCAATTTCTATTGTTTCAATAATCATAGGCGATTTTCTCGGTTAATATAAGAGCTCTAGCGTTGTAACTTGGACAACATGTTTAGATCACTGCCTTCTTTAGAGCCAGCAAGAAAAATCCACCAAAATCCTCATTTTCAAACAGAAATTACAGTATGACTATTGAAACAATGGTATTTGAATTTTGCTGGATTTTGCCCATTGACCAATTTCTATTGTTTCAATCATCATAGGCGATTTTCTCGTTTAATATAAGAGCTCTAGCGTTGTAACTTGGACAACATGTTATTCTCATTTCTTTTTTTAGTGCCAGCAAGAAAAATCCACCAAAATCTTCATTTTCAAACAGAAATTACAGTATGACTATTGAAACAATGGTATTTGAATTTTGCTCGATTTTGCCCATTGACCAATTTCTATTGTTTCAATAATCATAGGCGATTTTCTCGGTTAATATAAGAGCTCTAGCGTTGTAACTTGGACAACATGTTTATCTCATTGCCTTCTTTAGAGCCAGCAAGAAAAATCCACCAAAATCCTCATTTTCAAACAGAAATTACAGTATGACTATTGAAACAATGGTATTTGAATTTTGCTGGATTTTGCCCATTGACCAATTTCTATTGTTTCAATAATCATAGGCGATTTTCTCGGTTAATATAAGAGCTCTAGCGTTGTAACTTGGACAACATGTTTATCTCATTGCCTTCTTTAGAGCCAGCAAGAAAAATCCACCAAAATCCTCATTTTCAAACAGAAATTACAGTATGACTATTGAAACAATGGTATTTGAATTTTGCTCGATTTTGCCCATTGACCAATTTCTATTGTTTCAATAATCATAGGCGATTTTCTCGGTTAATATAAGAGCTCTAGCGTTGTAACTTGGACAACATGTTTAGATCACTGCCTTCTTTAGAGCCAGCAAGAAAAATCCACCAAAATCCTCATTTTCAAACAGAAATTACAGTATGACTATTGAAACAATGGTATTTGAATTTTGCTGGATTTTGCCCATTGACCAATTTCTATTGTTTCAATCATCATAGGCGATTTTCTCGTTTAATATAAGAGCTCTAGCGTTGTAACTTGGACAACATGTTATTCTCATTTCTTTTTTTAGTGCCAGCAAGAAAAATCCACCAAAATCTTCATTTTCAAACAGAAATTACAGTATTACTATTGAAACAATGGTATTTGAATTTTGCTCGATTTTGCCCATTGACCAATTTCTATTGTTTCAATAATCATAGGCGATTTTCTCGGTTAATATAAGAGCTCTAGCGTTGTAACTTGGACAACATGTGTATCTCATTGCCTTCTTTAGAGCCAGCAAGAAAAATTTACCAAAATCCTCATTTTCAAACAGAAATTACAGTATGACTATTGAAACAATGGTATTTGAATTTTGCTCGATTTTGCCCATTAACCAATTTCTATTGTTTCAATAATCATAGGCGATTTTCTCGGTTAATATAAGAGCTCTAGCGTTGTAACTTGGACAACATGTTTAGATCATTGCCTTCTTTAGAGCCAGCAAGAAAAATCCATCAAAATCCTCATTTTCAAACAGAAATTACAGTATGACTATTGAAACAATGGTATTTGAATTTTGCTCGATTTTGCCCATTGACCAATTTCTATTGTTTCAATAATCATAGGCGATTTTCTCGGTTAATATAAGAGCTCTAGCGTTGTAACTTGGACAACATGTGTATCTCATTGCCTTCTTTAGAGCCAGCAAGAAAAATTTACCAAAATCCTTATTTTCAAACAGAAATTACAGTATGACTATTGAAACAATGGTATTTGAATTTTGCTCGATTTTGCCCATTAACCAATTTCTATTGTTTCAATAATCATAGGCGATTTTCTCGGTTAATATAAGAGCTCTAGCGTTGTAACTTGGACAACATGTTTAGATCACTGCCTTCTTTAGAGCCAGCAAGAAAAATCCATCAAAATCCTCATTTTCAAACAGAAATTACAGTATGACTATTGAAACAATGGTATTTGAATTTTGCTCGATTTTGCCCATTGACCAATTTCTATTGTTTCAATAATCATAGGCGATTTTCTCGGTTAATATAAGAGCTCTAGCGTTGTAACTTGGACAACATGTTTAGATCATTGCCTTCCTTAGCCAGCAAGAAAAATCCATCAAAATCCTCATTTTCAAACAGAAATTACAGTATGACTATTGAAACAATGGTATTTGAATTTTGCTCGATTTTGCCCATTGACCAATTTCTATTGTTTCAATAATCATAGGCGATTTTCTCGGTTAATATAAGAGCTCTAGCGTTGTAACTTGGACAACATGTTTATCCCATTGCCTTCTTTAGAGCCAGCAAGAAAAATCCACCAAAATCCTCATTTTCAAACAGAAATTACAGTATGACTATTGAAACAATGGTATTTGAATTTTGCTCGATTTTGCCCATTGACCAATTTCTATTGTTTCAATAATCATAGGCGATTTTCTCGGTTAATATAAGAGCTCTAGCGTTGTAACTTGGACAACATGTGTATCTCATTGCCTTCTTTAGAGCCAGCAAGAAAAATTTACCAAAATCCTCATTTTCAAACAGAAATTACAGTATGACTATTGAAACAATGGTATTTGAATTTTGCTCGATTTTGCCCATTAACCAATTTCTATTGTTTCAATAATCATAGGCGATTTTCTCGGTTAATATAAGAGCTCTAGCGTTGTAACTTGGACAACATGTTTAGATCATTGCCTTCTTTAGAGCCAGCAAGAAAAATCCATCAAAATCCTCATTTTCAAACAGAAATTACAGTATGACTATTGAAACAATGGTATTTGAATTTTGCTCGATTTTGCCCATTGACCAATTTCTATTGTTTCAATAATCATAGGCGATTTTCTCGGTTAATATAAGAGCTCTAGCGTTGTAACTTGGACAACATGTGTATCTCATTGCCTTCTTTAGAGCCAGCAAGAAAAATTTACCAAAATCCTTATTTTCAAACAGAAATTACAGTATGACTATTGAAACAATGGTATTTGAATTTTGCTCGATTTTGCCCATTAACCAATTTCTATTGTTTCAATAATCATAGGCGATTTTCTCGGTTAATATAAGAGCTCTAGCGTTGTAACTTGGACAACATGTTTAGATCACTGCCTTCTTTAGAGCCAGCAAGAAAAATCCATCAAAATCCTCATTTTCAAACAGAAATTACAGTATGACTATTGAAACAATGGTATTTGAATTTTGCTCGATTTTGCCCATTGACCAATTTCTATTGTTTCAATAATCATAGGCGATTTTCTCGGTTAATATAAGAGCTCTAGCGTTGTAACTTGGACAACATGTTTATCCCATTGCCTTCTTTAGAGCCAGCAAGAAAAATCCACCAAAATCCTCATTTTCAAACAGAAATTACAGTATGACTATTGAAACAATGGTATTTGAATTTTGCTCGATTTTGCCCATTGACCAATTTCTATTGTTTCAATAATCATAGGCGATTTTCTCGGTTAATATAAGAGCTCTAGCGTTGTAACTTGGACAACATGTTTAGATCATTGCCTTCCTTAGCCAGCAAGAAAAATCCATCAAAATCCTCATTTTCAAACAGAAATTACAGTATGACTATTGAAACAATGGTATTTGAATTTTGCTCGATTTTGCCCATTGACCAATTTCTATTGTTTCAATAATCATAGGCGATTTTCTCGGTTAATATAAGAGCTCTAGCGTTGTAACTTGGACAACACGTTTAGATCATTGCCTTCTTTAGAGCCAGCAAGAAAAATCCATCAAAATCCTCATTTTCAAACAGAAATTACAGTATGACTATTGAAACAATGGTATTTGAATTTTGCTCGATTTTGCCCATTGACCAATTTCTATTGTTTCAATAATCATAGGCGATTTTCTCGGTTAATATAAGAGCTCTAGCGTTGTAACTTGGACAACATGTTTATCTCATTGCCTTCTTTAGAGCCAGCAAGAAAAATCCATCAAAATCCTCATTTTCAAACAGAAATTACAGTATGACTATTGAAACAATGGTATTTGAATTTTGCTCGATTTTGCCCATTGACCAATTTCTATTGTTTCAATAATCATAGGCGATTTTCTCGGTTAATATAAGAGCTCTAGCGTTGTAACTTGGACAACATGTGTATCTCATTGCCTTCTTTAGAGCCAGCAAGAAAAATCCACCAAAATCCTCATTTTCAAACAGAAATTACAGTATGACTATTGAAACAATGGTATTTGAATTTTGCTCGATTTTGCCCATTGACCAATTTCTATTGTTTCAATAATCATAGGCGATTTTCTCGGTTAATATAAGAGCTCTAGCGTTGTAACTTGGACAACATGTTTAGATCACTGCCTTCTTTAGAGCCAGCAAGAAAAATCCATCAAAATCCTCATTTTCAAACAGAAATTACAGTATGACTATTGAAACAATGGTATTTGAATTTTGCTCGATTTTGCCCATTGACCAATTTCTATTGTTTCAATAATCATAGGCGATTTTCTCGGTTAATATAAGAGCTCTAGCGTTGTAACTTGGACAACATGTTTATCCCATTGCCTTCTTTAGAGCCAGCAAGAAAAATCCACCAAAATCCTCATTTTCAAACAGAAATTACAGTATGACTATTGAAACAATGGTATTTGAATTTTGCTCGATTTTGCCCATTGACCAATTTCTATTGTTTCAATAATCATAGGCGATTTTCTCGGTTAATATAAGAGCTCTAGCGTTGTAACTTGGACAACATGTTTAGATCATTGCCTTCTTTAGAGCCAGCAAGAAAAATCCATCAAAATCCTCATTTTCAAACAGAAATTACAGTATGACTATTGAAACAATGGTATTTGAATTTTGCTCGATTTTGCCCATTGACCAATTTCTATTGTTTCAATAATCATAGGCGATTTTCTCGGTTAATATAAGAGCTCTAGCGTTGTAACTTGGACAACATGTTTATCTCATTGCCTTCTTTAGAGCCAGCAAGAAAAATCCACCAAAATCCTCATTTTCAAACAGAAATTACAGTATGACTATTGAAACAATGGTATTTGAATTTTGCTCGATTTTGCCCATTGACCAATTTCTATTGTTTCAATAATCATAGGCGATTTTCTCGGTTAATATAAGAGCTCTAGCGTTGTAACTTGGACAACATGTTTATCTCATTGCCTTCTTTAGAGCCAGCAAGAAAAATCCACCAAAATCCTCATTTTCAAACAGAAATTACAGTATGACTATTGAAACAATGGTATTTGAATTTTGCTGGATTTTGCCCATTGACCAATTTCTATTGTTTCAATAATCATAGGCGATTTTCTCGGTTAATATAAGAGCTCTAGCGTTGTAACTTGGACAACATGTTTATCTCATTGCCTTCTTTAGAGCCAGCAAGAAAAATCCACCAAAATCCTCATTTTCAAACAGAAATTACAGTATGACTATTGAAACAATGGTATTTGAATTTTGCTCGATTTTGCCCATTGACCAATTTCTATTGTTTCAATAATCATAGGCGATTTTCTCGGTTAATATAAGAGCTCTAGCGTTGTAACTTGGACAACATGTTTAGATCACTGCCTTCTTTAGAGCCAGCAAGAAAAATCCACCAAAATCCTCATTTTCAAACAGAAATTACAGTATGACTATTGAAACAATGGTATTTGAATTTTGCTGGATTTTGCCCATTGACCAATTTCTATTGTTTCAATCATCATAGGCGATTTTCTCGTTTAATATAAGAGCTCTAGCGTTGTAACTTGGACAACATGTTATTCTCATTTCTTTTTTTAGTGCCAGCAAGAAAAATCCACCAAAATCTTCATTTTCAAACAGAAATTACAGTATGACTATTGAAACAATGGTATTTGAATTTTGCTCGATTTTGCCCATTGACCAATTTCTATTGTTTCAATAATCATAGGCGATTTTCTCGGTTAATATAAGAGCTCTAGCGTTGTAACTTGGACAACATGTTTATCTCATTGCCTTCTTTAGAGCCAGCAAGAAAAATCCACCAAAATCCTCATTTTCAAACAGAAATTACAGTATGACTATTGAAACAATGGTATTTGAATTTTGCTGGATTTTGCCCATTGACCAATTTCTATTGTTTCAATAATCATAGGCGATTTTCTCGGTTAATATAAGAGCTCTAGCGTTGTAACTTGGACAACATGTTTATCTCATTGCCTTCTTTAGAGCCAGCAAGAAAAATCCACCAAAATCCTCATTTTCAAACAGAAATTACAGTATGACTATTGAAACAATGGTATTTGAATTTTGCTCGATTTTGCCCATTGACCAATTTCTATTGTTTCAATAATCATAGGCGATTTTCTCGGTTAATATAAGAGCTCTAGCGTTGTAACTTGGACAACATGTTTAGATCACTGCCTTCTTTAGAGCCAGCAAGAAAAATCCACCAAAATCCTCATTTTCAAACAGAAATTACAGTATGACTATTGAAACAATGGTATTTGAATTTTGCTGGATTTTGCCCATTGACCAATTTCTATTGTTTCAATCATCATAGGCGATTTTCTCGTTTAATATAAGAGCTCTAGCGTTGTAACTTGGACAACATGTTATTCTCATTTCTTTTTTTAGTGCCAGCAAGAAAAATCCACCAAAATCTTCATTTTCAAACAGAAATTACAGTATTACTATTGAAACAATGGTATTTGAATTTTGCTCGATTTTGCCCATTGACCAATTTCTATTGTTTCAATAATCATAGGCGATTTTCTCGGTTAATATAAGAGCTCTAGCGTTGTAACTTGGACAACATGTGTATCTCATTGCCTTCTTTAGAGCCAGCAAGAAAAATTTACCAAAATCCTCATTTTCAAACAGAAATTACAGTATGACTATTGAAACAATGGTATTTGAATTTTGCTCGATTTTGCCCATTAACCAATTTCTATTGTTTCAATAATCATAGGCGATTTTCTCGGTTAATATAAGAGCTCTAGCGTTGTAACTTGGACAACATGTTTAGATCATTGCCTTCTTTAGAGCCAGCAAGAAAAATCCATCAAAATCCTCATTTTCAAACAGAAATTACAGTATGACTATTGAAACAATGGTATTTGAATTTTGCTCGATTTTGCCCATTGACCAATTTCTATTGTTTCAATAATCATAGGCGATTTTCTCGGTTAATATAAGAGCTCTAGCGTTGTAACTTGGACAACATGTGTATCTCATTGCCTTCTTTAGAGCCAGCAAGAAAAATTTACCAAAATCCTTATTTTCAAACAGAAATTACAGTATGACTATTGAAACAATGGTATTTGAATTTTGCTCGATTTTGCCCATTAACCAATTTCTATTGTTTCAATAATCATAGGCGATTTTCTCGGTTAATATAAGAGCTCTAGCGTTGTAACTTGGACAACATGTTTAGATCACTGCCTTCTTTAGAGCCAGCAAGAAAAATCCATCAAAATCCTCATTTTCAAACAGAAATTACAGTATGACTATTGAAACAATGGTATTTGAATTTTGCTCGATTTTGCCCATTGACCAATTTCTATTGTTTCAATAATCATAGGCGATTTTCTCGGTTAATATAAGAGCTCTAGCGTTGTAACTTGGACAACATGTTTAGATCATTGCCTTCCTTAGCCAGCAAGAAAAATCCATCAAAATCCTCATTTTCAAACAGAAATTACAGTATGACTATTGAAACAATGGTATTTGAATTTTGCTCGATTTTGCCCATTGACCAATTTCTATTGTTTCAATAATCATAGGCGATTTTCTCGGTTAATATAAGAGCTCTAGCGTTGTAACTTGGACAACACGTTTAGATCATTGCCTTCTTTAGAGCCAGCAAGAAAAATCCATCAAAATCCTCATTTTCAAACAGAAATTACAGTATGACTATTGAAACAATGGTATTTGAATTTTGCTCGATTTTGCCCATTGACCAATTTCTATTGTTTCAATAATCATAGGCGATTTTCTCGGTTAATATAAGAGCTCTAGCGTTGTAACTTGGACAACATGTTTATCTCATTGCCTTCTTTAGAGCCAGCAAGAAAAATCCATCAAAATCCTCATTTTCAAACAGAAATTACAGTATGACTATTGAAACAATGGTATTTGAATTTTGCTCGATTTTGCCCATTGACCAATTTCTATTGTTTCAATAATCATAGGCGATTTTCTCGGTTAATATAAGAGCTCTAGCGTTGTAACTTGGACAACATGTGTATCTCATTGCCTTCTTTAGAGCCAGCAAGAAAAATCCACCAAAATCCTCATTTTCAAACAGAAATTACAGTATGACTATTGAAACAATGGTATTTGAATTTTCCTCGATTTTGCCCATTGACCAATTTCTATTGTTTCAATAATCATAGGCGATTTTCTCGGTTAATATAAGAGCTCTAGCGTTGTAACTTGGACAACATGTTTAGATCACTGCCTTCTTTAGAGCCAGCAAGAAAAATCCATCAAAATCCTCATTTTCAAACAGAAATTACAGTATGACTATTGAAACAATGGTATTTGAATTTTGCTCGATTTTGCCCATTGACCAATTTCTATTGTTTCAATAATCATAGGCGATTTTCTCGGTTAATATAAGAGCTCTAGCGTTGTAACTTGGACAACATGTTTATCCCATTGCCTTCTTTAGAGCCAGCAAGAAAAATCCACCAAAATCCTCATTTTCAAACAGAAATTACAGTATGACTATTGAAACAATGGTATTTGAATTTTGCTCGATTTTGCCCATTGACCAATTTCTATTGTTTCAATAATCATAGGCGATTTTCTCGGTTAATATAAGAGCTCTAGCGTTGTAACTTGGACAACATGTTTAGATCATTGCCTTCTTTAGAGCCAGCAAGAAAAATCCATCAAAATCCTCATTTTCAAACAGAAATTACAGTATGACTATTGAAACAATGGTATTTGAATTTTGCTCGATTTTGCCCATTGACCAATTTCTATTGTTTCAATAATCATAGGCGATTTTCTCGGTTAATATAAGAGCTCTAGCGTTGTAACTTGGACAACACGTTTAGATCATTGCCTTCTTTAGAGCCAGCAAGAAAAATCCATCAAAATCCTCATTTTCAAACAGAAATTACAGTATGACTATTGAAACAATGGTATTTGAATTTTGCTCGATTTTGCCCATTGACCAATTTCTATTGTTTCAATAATCATAGGCGATTTTCTCGGTTAATATAAGAGCTCTAGCGTTGTAACTTGGACAACATTTTTAGATCATTGCCTTCTTTAGAGCCAGCAAGAAAAATCCATCAAAATCCTCATTTTCAAACAGAAATTACAGTATGACTATTGAAACAATGGTATTTGAATTTTGCTCGATTTTGCCCATTGACCAATTTCTATTGTTTCAATAATCATAGGCGATTATCTCGGTTAATATAAGAGCTCTAGCGTTGTAACTTGGACAACATGTTTAGATCATTGCCTTCTTTAGAGCCAGCAACAAAAATCCACCAAAATCTTCATTTTCAAACAGAAATTACAGTACGAGTATTGAAACAATGGTATTTGAATTTTGCTCGATTTTGCCCATTGACCAATTTCTATTGTTTCAATAATCATAGGCGATTTTCTCGGTTAATATAAGAGCTCTAGCGTTGTAACTTGGACAACATGTTTATCTCATTGCCTTCTTTAGAGCCAGCAAGAAAAATCCACCAAAATCCTCATTTTCAAACAGAAATTACAGTATGACTATTGAAACAATGGTATTTGAATTTTGCTCGATTTTGCCCATTGACCAATTTCTATTGTTTCAATAATCATAGGCGATTTTCTCGGTTAATATATGAGCTCTAGCGTTGTAACTTGGACAACATGTTTATCTCATTGCCTTCTTTAGAGCCAGCAAAAAAAATCCACCACAATCCTCATTTTCAAACAGAAATTACAGTATGACTATTGAAACAATGGTATTTGAATTTTGCTCGATTTTGCCCATTGACCAATTTCTATTGTTTCAATAATCATAGGCGATTTTCTCGGTTAATATAAGAGCTCTAGCGTTGTAACTTGGACAACATGTTTATCTCATTGCCTTCTTTAGAGCCAGCAAGAAAAATCCACCAAAATCCTCATTTTCAAACAGAAATTACAGTATGACTATTGAAACAATGGTATTTGAATTTTGCTCGATTTTGCCCATTGACCAATTTCTATTGTTTTAATAATTATAGGCGATTTTCTCGGTTAATATAAGAGCTCTAGCGTTGTAACTTGGACAACATGTTTAGATCATTGCCTTCTTTAGAGCCAGCAACAAAAATCCATCAAAATCCTCATTTTCAAACAGAAATTACAGTATGACTATTGAAACAATGGTATTCTAATTTTGCTCGATTTTGCCCATTGACCAATTTCTATTGTTGCAATAATCATAGGCGATTTTCTCGGTTAATATAAGAGCTCTAGCGTTGTAACTTGGACAAAACGTTTAGATCATTGCCTTCTTTAGAGCCAGCAAGAAAAATCCATCAAAATCCTCATTTTCAAACAGAAATTACAGTATGACTATTGAAACAATGGTATTTGAATTTTGCTCGATTTTGCCCATTGACCAATTTCTATTGTTTCAATAATCATAGGCGATTTTCTCGGTTAATATAAGAGCTCTAGCGTTGTAACTTGGACAACATGTTTATCTTATTGCTTTCTTTAGAGCCAGCAAGAAAAATCCACCAAAATTCCTTATTTTCAAACAGAAATTACAGTATGACTATTGAAACAATGGTATTTGAATTTTGCTCGATTTTGCCCATTGACCAATTTCTATTGTTTCAATAATCATAGGCGATTTTCTTGGTTAATATAAGAGCTCTACCGTTCTAACTTGGACAACATGTTTAGATCATTGCCTTCTTTAGAGCCAGCAAGAAAAATCCACCAAAATCCTCATTTTTAAACAGAAATTACAGTATGACTATTGAAACAATGGTACTTGAATTTTGCTCGATTTTGCCCATTGACCAATTTCTATTGTTTCAATAATCATAGGCGATTTTCTCGGTTAATATAAGAGCTCTAGCGTTGTAACTTGGACAACATGTTAGCTCATTGCCTTCTTTAGAGCCAGCAAGAAAAGTCCACCAAAATCATCCATTTCAAACAGAAATTACACTATGACTATTAAAACAATAGTATTTGAATTTTGCTCAATTTTGCCCATTGACCAATTTCTATTGTTTCAATAGTCATAGGCGATTTTCTCGGTTAATATAAGGGCTCTAGCTTTGTAACTTGGACAACGTGTTGATCGCATTGTCTTCTTTAGAGCCAGCAAGAAAAAATCGTCATTTTCAAAGAGAAATTACACTATGACTATTGAAACAATGGTATTTGAATTTTGCTCGATTTTGCCCATTGACCAATCTGGGGCTCCGATCTCTTTTCCTATATACCTCGTAATGACCCTGTTTTATTATAAGCTTTAACTCTTTAGGAAACAGTCATTGTCGCTTCGACAGACTGCACGTCATCTTATAAGTAACACAGATATACGCTGGGGCTATGTCACGATAATGCGCATGTATGGGTTTGATTCACCGGAACGCTGTTAAGTAATAGAAATTGAGATAAATGGGAAGCGAAGGCTTGTCCGTTGAATAGAGGCACATACACTTCATTTTTTTTTTTCAATTGACAAGAAAATATTAATTTATATGTAATCAGGAATGAAGTTTTGCGGCATGCAATCGGCATATTTCGAATTTCACGAATCCGAAAACTAAAATTCGCTGGTTTAAGAAATCGGATGTTGGAAATCGGAAAACAAAATTCAGAATTCGAAATTCAAAATGAGGAATCAGGAATCAGAAATTAGAAATCAGAAATCAGAAATCATGAATCAGAAATTGGAAATTAGAAAAGAAAAATCGGAAAATCCAAATAATTTCGGATCTTTCATTCCTGATTTTTTATTTCCGATTTCCGATTTCTTGAAGTGAAAAATTTTAGTTTTCGGCTTCCAGAAATTCGAAAAATGGACTGGTCGCAAAACTTCTTAATTGTTTATCGTGAAGCCGCTGTTACACGTTGAAACTTTCAGCTGAAACTTGTGTGCAACGGCACCGCGAACAAGTTTCACAAAGTGGTGTTACACGGTGAAACTCTCGTTTTTGTCACCACTGCGATCGTTGTGACCGTTGCAGAAGTAGAAAGCGGTTCTACTTTTCGTGAAACTTGTCTCGCAACGGAAGTTCAAAACGTTTCACGAAACCGACCAAGTTACACGGCGCAACGCCTGCTGAAACATGTTTCGCAACGTCGTTGCACACAAGTTTCAGCTAAAAGTTTCAACGTGTAACAGCGGCTTAAAGTGTAGTCTGTTCCACCTTTGAGCCTCTTTGGCTCTTATAGTTTCGTTGATTTATGCATTAATTCCACGTTGTATTTATTATACTGAAACAAAAACATGCCCAAGGTTCTTGATCCTGCTCTTTCCCAGAAGCCTCCAAATGCCATCTGTTCACTGAACTGTTCTCCTAATTGGAAGATTAAGGGGCTTTTCTCTTATCAATTTACGTGAAATGTTCGGGGGATGAAGAGGAATAATGAATAAGAATTACGGACATTTTTGTCCTTGTTAATAGAATAAGAACAATTTTGGGAATAACGGAATGACGAAATTTTACTCGGAATAATGGTTTTTCTTGATAGGAACAATGCAATGATGGAAATTTTGGAATAATGAACACTCATTCCCCAAAAATATCAACTTGCATTCCTCTTCGAAGACCCATTGCCTAGGTACAGATAACCAGGACAGGTCGAATATTTAAATATATTTCACTGCCGGAGTCTTAATTGTCGAGGGAAAATTTCTAACCACATTTCGTATGTCATGACTTTTATATTCCTGCATATTTATGACTTCATATACCTTTTGAAAGGAAGACAAAAGGAATCAGTCGTTTCAAAACCCTGAAAAAGAAAAACTGAATCTAGCAGTCTTTCAAATACAAGCGGAGAAGAGATCGAGTAGACGCCAAGTTTCTTGTTTTAGTCGGTTTTCAATACAGGGTTATCACATCAGAGCGGTTAATTTTCTCGTTGGTTAATCTACAAATCAAATCTCAAGACAAAGCGAAACTTTATGCCGCTCTCTCAACAATACTAATAATCACGAAAGGTAAATTTGCTCTTTGGTTTAGCCTGCGAGCAAGCTCCCCCTCCAATAATTTTTCCCTCCTCCCACCCCCATCCCCTGAGAGAGCTTGCTCGGAGGCTATCTTTGGTTATATGTAAATTGCAATTCAAAACAAATTGAAATTTCAATTCTCTCTTCATGGATAATAATCATGAAAGCTTAAAATGCCAAATCAAGGCCACTTCGCTGATTTCGTGGATCTTCGGCATTAATTGCACAACAAGGTAAATGGATAACTTTCCTGTAAAAAATAGAGAGAGAAAAAATGGCCTGAGAGAAACTGAGATCATCTCCATTTGCTTCCTGTCTCAGTTTTACCGCTACGTCTACAGGGTTTTCAACTGTTTTGTAAAGTAGCGGACATACTTCTGAAAGTACCGGACGTGAATGTTTACAGTAGTAAAAAAAATCGCCGATATTGATCTCAAGTACCGGACGTGGAATGGCAAACGACCGGACGAAACGTCCGGCCTCCGGCCTCAAATGAAAACCCTGACGTCTACCGCAAAAATAAAACTAATCAAATGAAACACGCCAAGAAATTAGGCATATTGTAATTTTTTACTTGCTGTTATCATGTCATCAGATAAGATTTCTTTCATTTTTTGAACTTTGAAATTAAAAATAAAGCAACGGCGCTTTTTCTATTAAGGTTTCTTCCATAAAAGGCTTGATTTCGAGCGGAAAATAATATTCATTAACGATGTAAATAAATTGTTGATCGGAAGTTTAAAGTTCCCTTTGGAAAGCATTTTCAAACCAATGAAAAAACGTTTTCTATCTCATTAAATTCTCTCGTCCAATCAGCGCGCGGCTTATAACAGTATTTCAGCCCCTGTTCTGGAATGAAGAAGTGTTATTTCGCCCACGAAAGTGCTGGGGTGTGAAGTTGGCTTGTGAAAAGTATTACTCTGTGTTCTTTTCTATCAACCCTTAAAGAAATTTTCTAACAGTATGTCGGAAACAGAAGAGCTGGCAGGCAAATTAGCCCGTCGCCAGGCCCTTAATGAAGATGAAAACATACCGAGACGAGAAGTGAAAGTGTTCAATCCCTACACGGAGTTCAAAGAGTTCACGAGGAAGCAGATCAAGGAGTTTGAGAAAATGTTCAAGACGTAAGATCCAATCACTCTGTAATCTGTGTGTGTGTTTTGACTAAGGGCGATGGGTATTGGCCTGTGTGAGCCCAGAGGGAATTCGCAATTTTCGTTTTCCAAATTCTTGTAAGGTAATCGCACTTGAAAGCGATAAGGTGTTTGTCTTGAATTTCGTTGTGTAATCGTTATGCCCGCTAGCCCCTTTATTTACTCGCGATGTGTGAAAAAAGAGGTAGCTTCTATGTACGCTTTGGTTCACTGTAAACGTTATATGTACAAGCTAACGTATCAATTAGGAGCAATATATTTGTTTAAAAAAGTAGCAGTGAACTCGAGTATTGATTTCCAATTTGTTACGGAATGGGGTGGGGGTGTCCTGCTGGGTCGTCATGCAACTGTAACCCTTTCAGCCCTAATATTAGCATGCATATTCCTCACACTGTACTCCATACATTTTCTATGGTAATGAGGAGGAGAATTTGTTAAACAATCAAAACCTTTGTGACTTGATCACTTTGTTTTTTTCTTACAACCGTTATGTTTGATGAAAGTGAGTGTTGCTGTAAGGAGAAATCTTATGTGTTTAACTGGTAAAGGCAAACATCTCTGCACCCTTTTATAATCTTTTAGACAAAATCTGGCCAGACCTGTCACATCACAGGTAGCGCCATCGTGGTGTATGACTGAATTAGGTTCATACGAAAAAGTATACTGGGAAAAGCTAGAATACAACAAACCAAATAGTGGTGGAAATGTTGATATTCTAGCCAAATAAAGCCTTCCTATATTCACTGCACTGTTTCTTGACACTTTCTGGGACATCTTAGTGCAATGCCATCATTTCTTTTTTAATATGAGGTAACTGTACACTTTAAAAAAAGGGAAGGCCATGACTCAAGATTTGTTTGTATATGCACGAAAGTTCGAGGCCTGGCAAATCTAGTCACCATATTGGAAGAGTTAGTGGAAGACACACTACTGCCTGCAAACAGGCTACGTATATAAACTTCTGATGTCACACACCACGATTGGGCTGCCTGTGGTCATCTTAATGTTACGTAAACACGAGTGGACGTATGTAAATGTATATAGGGTAATCCACTGAAGAAGGGTAGAGCCTGAAATTTAGTCCTGAGTAGCATTTTTATCCAGACCACTTTTGTCAAGAACAGCAGATCGCGACTTGAAACCATAAGTCATTAAACAGCAAGATTTTCGCACAGCACCGCACGTACCCTACATTAATTATGTACTCAGGCACTTGTGACTCAAACTCTTTTGGTTTTTGGAACAGGATTAGTATGAAAGTGATGCGTGTATATTTAATGTCGGGAGGCGTGCAGAAATCTTTCCCATTAACTTCATTTAGTTCCAATGTTGTTGACATTGGAGTACAGTGCGATATCATTCTCGGGTTTTTCCTTCAGGTATGATGTCAACAATGACCACTATTTAGATCTGATGGAAATGAAACAAATGATGGAGAAGTTAGGTGCACCACAGACACATGTTGGGCTTAAAAACATGATAGCAGAGATTGATGAAGATAATGATGGCAAAGTTTCTTACAGAGAGGTATTATTGCTAAACAAGATATTATAGTTCTTACAGTGTAATCAAAGAACTGAAGTACCTTGAAATTCTGATACTAAGCTGTCTCTTCTTTGATTTAGCCCCTCCTCACTGAAAATAAGCCCCCCCCCCCCACCTCCCACCTGCAAAAACAAATCCTCCAGTTGATAAGCTCCCCTCTGAAGATAAGTGCATTACATGGCCTAGCTTGTGGCTGCATATTCTGATAGTCAACAGGTAGTCTTCCAAACTCAGCTTTTCCGGAATCAGTGAGAGTGTATGGACTTAGTACATGTATGTGAAATCTTTTGAAGTTATCCTCATCGCTGAGTAATTAATCTGCCTTGTCTTGTTCTCAGTTTCTTTTGATATTCCGTAAAGCTGCAGCAGGAGAACTGGAGGAAGATTCTGGTCTTAGTCAGCTTGCAAAACTTGCTGAGATTGATGTCGATGAGGTAGGCGTGGGTGGAGCTGCGAAGTTCTTTGAAGCCAAAGTAAAGGAGCAAGCATTCTCTAACAAGTTTGAGGCAGAAATTCGCCAGGAACAAGAAGAGAGGAAGAAGCAAGCCGAAGAAGCTAAAGCAAGAAAGGCAGCATTCAAAGCCAAACAAGCAGCATTTGGTGTCAGTTAAATACAATAAATATAGACTTAATCTTTTAGAATGTTAAATTGTTAAGAATTATGAGCAGTTTTCCAATTACTTTCAACTTTTTATACATGTACCCCAATGGGGACCAAAATTTTATTTCCTTTGGAATTATACAGCCAAAATCCTATAAGGGGCCCCCTATTAAACAGTCACCCCTTATGTACATGGCCAGTGGTATAGGTCCCGATGATGGTTCTTCTATTGTTTTTTACCTCTGTTAAGCAGCCAGCCCCCATAAGTGGCCACTTTATATTTCCCCGAGGGTTGCCTCTTAATGGGGGTTTTACTGTAGTACTTGCTTAACTTATTATCTTGGAGGGTCATGGGTTCAAATCCCATCTGGGACTCGGATTTTTTCTGAGTTTTCATTTCAAGATGCAAAATATCTTTCATTTCATGCAGATTATTGTCAGTATAAAGGGAATATTCAAATTCTGCACTACTTGAAAGAATTGAGAAAGAAAGCCAGTTCTCTGAGAGGAGCTCGAATGTCCCTACTGATGTCAAAATTGTTCCTGTAGTGCCTTCAAATTCATGTATTAGCATGTACAGATATCAGCAGCTGAATTCAGCTACTGTTCTGATTTTTAATATCCATTCTTTCTTTTGCTGCAAGATCAGCTTATGGCAACCAGAATATGACATCAGTCGCCTTGTTTTCCTGGAATTTATGATTGTTAAGTCTTGAAACCATTCAATACTGACTGCATTATTATTTTGAAGTCAACACTTTTGGCTGACTGGGTACTTTGAATAATAAAAAAAACCATATTCTAAGTTACAAAAGATATCCTAATGCAATCCCTTGGTTCCATGTTTATCAGCTTGGGTAGTAATGACCAAAGGTTGGTGAAGTAGCTGTTCATTCAGTTGAGCATTTCTTTGGTAGCTTCAGTGACCTCTACACCCAGCATTTTTTGAAAGTTATTGCAAAACTGCTCAATAGATTGTAACAGTTAAAACAGTGAAGATGTTTTGGCATGCATTGTTTAAAAAAATGCACAGGTTTTCAGTTTAGGCTAAGTTTTTGTTAGACAATGTGATTGAATGAACAAAAAAATTAATAATATAGGGTGACTTATTTGAAGCAACATATATGTAGCTTAACCTCATTGTGTGAAGGAAACAGTTTCTCTATTTGCAATAGGCTTTGGACATTGAAAGAAAAAGCAGGCATTGAGGAAGTATGTAATCTCCAGGAAACAAGTATTGACTGAAAGATGCCATGGTGGCAAATTAAAAGGCACACAAATTGCTGTTGCTCAGCATTCACAAATTGTTAAAAAAAGTTACTATAAAGTTCTGTAGTTACATTTGAGTTTCTTCACAGAATTTCTGCGAGTTTGGTTGAATGGTTGTTTTTTTAACACACATTTTTTTCTGTAATATGGCATTGCCCTGATTTTGCCACTAGCAATAAACAATTGTGGTAGTCTAATAGAGAGTGACCCTGGATACTCTTTCATCAAAAGCCTCAGTTTTTGCAAAGTTTGATATTTTGTGAGTGAAAGTTTTTAAAAACAAGAAAAACTTAAAACGTTTAGTTAATAGCAAGTGATTATTCAGCTAGTTTTGTGTGATGTATATGAAATGAATCATATGCAGTATGAATCATATCATCAGCTAGTTTTGGTAATTAGTTTTTGAAATTTGGGTACATGTCTGCAGTATTAGATCAAGATATGAGATACTGTAAAATGTGATTTAGATTTCTGAATAAAGAGAATAATTATTTTCTCATTTCTCTTGGGTAGTTAAAATGTATTGTTGCAAGTTCTGGGTTAAGAGTGGCAAGAATACCTCACAAGTATTATTGACTAAGTAAGCTGAAAGTCACCCACTGGGCAAACTTGTTGGGTAGATCTATTGAAGGGGAAATGCCAGCTACTACTTAACAATTAGACCCCTTGAGGGTGAAGGGTCTAATACCGGTATATTGTTTTAGTGGCACCCAACTAGTTGGACAGAAAAAGCAAAAAAGTTAGCAAATGCAAGTTGAAGAAATATTTATTTGGGAATAAAACGAAAGGAAGCGTCATGCTTGATTGCTACTCGAGGAGTATTACTAATAGCCCTCCAGTAGCGTAGCCAATCAAAATGCAGGATTTGCATTAGTCCACCAGTTGGGTGATACTAAATGCCTAAATGCGGATTTTCTCGCTAGATTCAGAATGAAAACGCGCGCTGGGACATACCAATCATATTATAAAAGCTTTTATTTGATACCACTGAAAATGTAAATTAACCTTGGTAAAAAGATTGATGGTAATGACTATCAAAGCACAAGAGCTTGAAAGTGCTGGAAAACTGGTGTGAGCCAGCTTAGTCCCTTAAACCCTACTGTAAGATCAAAATGTAACTTCTCATTTGCTGCCCCCACATATTTTCTATAGAAGTAGTTGGAAGAAGCTGTTAAAATATCAAGCAAATTCATCATATGTGATCCTGTCCTTAATTCTCCACTCTGTTTTATAAAGTGCTAATCACTCCCATGTTTTGTTGTGTTTACGGTAATTAACCCGGTTTCAACTCTTACAAAGAACATAATAAGTTACTCAAACAATGTCAAAACTAAAATTTCCCACTCGATAAGAGATCAGGGAAATCGCTAACACTATTGATAATAAAATCCGGGTTACTCTCCTTAACATACTCTATACTCTGTGTTCCGGTTAACACCGCCACGGTCCAACAGCCAGCATTCTTGCCTTCCTCTACATCAGCTCTTGTGTCTCCGACTTTAACAACATTCCTTGGATCAGCTATATTAAAACACTTCATTGCCGTATGAATCATAGCAGGGTGAGGCCTTCCATGCCCGGCCTTTTCCGCGCTACAAATGCAATCAACAAGTTTATTCCACCGTAACGTTGCTACGATTGACTCTACTACACTGTGAGGGAAGCCACTTCCGACTGCAACTTTCACTCCCGAGGCTTTAAGCTTTCGAAAAACGTCACTGGCCCCTGGAATTTCATTCTTAATCGAAGACAGATGTAGGTTGAGGAAATACTTAAAATCTTTGAATACATCTTCAACATCGATTGCTGATGACGTGTGAGTACTTGCAATGCATCGAACCGCGTCTTTCTTCTCTAAACCACGGTATTTATTCACAGTTTCAGGCTCAATGTTATATCCATGTTTCAGGAAAGCGTCTCTCATGGCGACAGTAACAAGTGGAACTCCTTCAACATTGTCATCTACAGTTGTACCAGCAAGATCAAACATCACCAATTCTGGCTTCATTTCGACGGCCATTATTGTTGGGCCCAGTTATTAAACGAGTCAATTTAGGGTACTATACCATGGTACAAATGAGGATATGGGACCCAAATTGCATTCATTTTTACCATCTGAGATTGTTCATTCAAAAATGATTTTAGTTCATATTTCAAGATTCCTGATGTTCAGTTGCATTGATTCTCAACATCTTTGCATGTTTTGGTATCTTTATATGTCAAAAGCATTTCCTCTGTGCAGTGGTATTTATTAACAAAAAAGTTGTTGCCTCTCACCATGGTAGAATTAAAGCAAAAAGCCTTCATAGTTTACCTTTTACATCAAAAAACATAGTAACAACCGATCTTTTTGTAAGTTAGGCAGTCACCATTATTATGTTTGTTGTTAATGATCTATTCATTCCTTCCTTTCTTCTTTTCTTGAAATAATTTTAATCAGAGAGGGCAATTAGCTCGATCCGTCCCCTGGCAAAAGCCTTAGCCTCTCCTATGCGTGTGGGTATTACGAAAGGTGTCTGTGGTGGAACATAGGGCATCCACTTTGGATCTCCATCGGGACATAGCACTCCATTTTTGGCGATTTCCTTCACTTCTCTCCAAACCAGATTCTTGCTTTTGTGACGCTGTGCCCTCAAAACAGTCCTTTAGACGTCCTCCACACCTTACACCTTATTACCCTGTCGACAATGTTCAGTTTCTGGTTCTCCGAGAGTTAACCGAATGCACTGACTTCCACTTATAATATTGGTGTGTAACCTATCAAATGCGCTTGGCACAAACCATACTTGACTGCGCTGATTGTATTCCTTTATGGATGTGTCTCTAAAACTGAAGTATTCATAACGATGCAACAAAAATTCTCAAAATGGCGGAGTTTTGATCCGGACGACCTAGAACTTTCAAGGCTGAATAAGACTTCCTAAGCGACAGCCTCAAAACTTGTCAACAAACGATCAAAGTCGCAGCAAAGTCAGTTAATGATTCACAAGTTAGAAATCAAATGTGTTACAAACAAGGGTTTCGACAAAAATTAGCTAATTAATCTCCCTGTTACGAATGCATTTACTAAAATTTGGAAAGCTTAAAAGCGTCCTAAACAAAGCGTCAAACACTTTACAAGTTAATCTTTTTCATAAATTGATGTTAAAGTGAGATTATTCCAAATTTTGCCATAGCGATTACGACTAGACTATCGGAACCGTGTTACTTACAAGCGTATCAACATAATAGAGTCCAGCTTAACAAAAGTCTTCAAGCTGGCCTTAAAAAGAATCAACTAAAATTTTCTGTACCAAACATCTTTCTTTAAAATTTGTAAACTTCCAAATGTCGTAAAATAAAGTTTAGAGTGTCTTTGGACCAGATAATTTCTTGCAGATGGTGATGGTGAAAAATGCGGCATTTTAGCGCGAGCCCACCATCTGAAATTTACTTCAGTGACGGCTACTGTTTTTGGCCTCTTCAAGGGAATCATTGTTTCTGGCATCGACTACATCTTACAGTTCTCTTTTCTCACAAACTGCTACATTTTGTAAAGTTTTGGGGTTCCATTCTCCACGAAGTAGTCTTCAGGCCGTCGAGTGACTCCTGCACGCCGCAAAGTAGTGTCCGGCACGGCAATAAACATGGTTGAATACGAGTACTTCATGCTGAATTGTGTCAGGTGAAACACTTGAAAAGTGAATATTATTCTTCAAATCGTTGTTTGAGTGCGTTGGTTCAATATTTGCTCTGCGAATGCGACTAGATTGAAGGAGCCGTGTTACTAACGGGTCGGGCGTGTTAACGAAAAAGAGTGTAGCGTAACAAAAGTTTGCAGTTCGTCGTTACAAGTCGTCAATGTTAATTGTGTGTACCGGCTGCATTTGTTTTAAATTGTTCAACTTTGAAAATGTTGTAAAATAGAGCTTAGAGTGTCTTTGGACCAGATAATTTCTTGTTTACTGTAATGGTTATGGTCATGGTGAAAAACAGACCCTTTTTACCACACGCTTACCACCTAAAGTTTACTTTATTGAAGGCTTTATCTTTGCACATCGTGAAGTAATGTTCATATTATTGTTGTAATCTTATTGGGCCCTTGTCTCACAAACTGTTCCATTTACTTAAAGGTTTTGTCACCTTCCACATGTAATAGTTCAAGGGCCGTTTTAGTGTCAAGTATATGCATCCCAGTTTTATGATCAGTTGTGCAGTTGGATATAACTTACTGGCAAGGTGCCGGTTTGGGAAATGTTACTATAATTAACTTTACATTTCTATGTTGGCAAATAAAGGGATTGAGTGAGATGAGCTCAATTTTCCCGTGATAAGTAAATCTAGCCGGCACACGGATAATGCGTCGAGTAACAAAGGTATCAAAGCAAACGGTGTACTGTATCAGGAGTATTCAAGCGCGCCGGGTGTTATACATCAAGAAAATTAGTTCCTTAGAACGAATTAATTTGACTGAAATTAGAAAGCTTGAAAGCGTTCTAAAGGCGACTTTATGGTGTAAATAGTATGAAACGCGTAAAGTTTGCGGCTTGCTTTCTGCGGTTGTTATGGTAATGGTGAAAAATGCGCCATTTTAGCGCGAGCCCACCATCTAAAATTTACTTCATTGGCGGCTACTGTTTTTGGCCTCTTCAAGGGAATCATTGTTTCTGGCATCTACTACATGTTACAGTCCTCTTTTCTCACAAACTGCTACATTTTGCAAAGTTTTGTGGTTCCATTCTACACGAAGTAGTCTTCAGGCCGTCGAGTGACTACTGCACGCCACAAAGTAGTGTCCGGCACAATAAACATGGTTGAACACTAGTACATGCTAAATTCTGTCAGGTGAAACACTTGAACAGTGAATATTGTTCTTCAAATTGTTGTTTAAGTACGATTGGTTCAACATTTGCTCTGCGAATGTGACTAGATTGAAGGAGCCGTGTTATTAACGGGTTGGGCGTGTTAACGAAAAAGAGTGTAGCGTAACATAAGTTTGCAGTTTGGCGTTTGTTAATTTTGTGTACCGACTGCATTTGTTTTAAATTGTTCAACTTTGAAAATGTCGTAAAATAGAGTTTAGAGTGTCTTTGGACCAGATTATTTCTTGTTTACTGTAATGGTGATGGTCATGGTAAAAAATGCGCCATTTTAGCGCGAGCCCACCATCTAAAAATTACTTCATTGATGGCTACTGTTTCTGGCCTCTTCAAAGGAATCATCGCCTCTGACATCGACTACATGTTGCAGTCCTCTTTTCTCACAAACTGCTACATTTTGCAAAGTTTTGTGGTTGCATGCTGCACGAAGTAGTCTTCAGGCCGTCGAGTGACTACTGCGCGCCACAAAGTAGTGTCCGGCACAATAAACATGGTTGAATACTAGTACATGCTAAATTGTGTCAGGTGAAACACTTGAACAGTGAATATTGTTCTTCAAATTGTTGTTTGAGTACGATTGGTTCAATATTTGCTCTGCCAATGCGACTAGATTGAAGGATCCGTGTTACTAACGGGTTGGGCGTGTTAACGAAAAAGAGTGTAGCGTAACAAAAGTTTGCAGTTCGTCGTTACAAGTCGTCAATGTTAATTGTGTGTACCGACTGCATTTGTTTTAAATTGTTCAACTTTGAAAATGTTGTAAAATAGAGTAAAGAGTGTCTTTTGACCAGATAATTTCTTGCTTACTGTAATGGTTATGGTCATGGTGAAAAACAGGCCCTTTTTACCACACGCTTACCACCTAAAGTTTACTTTATTGAAGGCTTTATCGTTGCACATCGTGAAGTAATGTTCATATTATTGTTGTAATCTTATCGGGCCCTTGTCTCACAAACTGTTTCATTTACTTTAAGGTTTGGTCACTTTCCACATGTAATAGTTCAAGGGCCGTTTTAGTGTCAAGTATATGCATCCCAGTTTTATCAGTTGTGCAGTTGGATATAACTTACTGGCAAGGTGCCGGTTTGGGAAATGTTACTATAATTAACTTTACATTTCTATGTTGGCAAATAAAGGGATTGAGTGAGATGAGCTCAAATTTCCCGTGATAAGTTAATCTAGCCGGCACACGGATAATGCGTCGAGTAACAAAGGTATCAAAGCAAACGGTGTACTGTACATACAAGTGAAGAGTGATCATCGCAGTAAATTTTCCAATTTAAACAACTGGAAAGAAGAAGCCTGAAAAAATCAGGGCTTCAACGGGATTCGAACCCGTGACCTCCGCGATACCGGTGCGATGCTCTACCAACTGAGCTATGAAGCCACACATTGGGAGCGAGGTCAATTTATTGAGTTCATACTTTCCCGCACAGTGAAGTGATGTGAAGTATATATGGACAGTCAACTCCCGCCTTGCGGACACCCCGCTATTACGGACGCTCGCTATTACGGACAAATTTCAGATCCCCGGCGAAAGCTATAGAGGTTTGACTGAAAACAACTCCCGCTATTACGGACTCTCGCTATTACGGAATTACGGACACTTTTGTGGTACCAACATAACAATTTTATTGTTTTCACTCTCGATGAAGCGGACACTAAAAAGTTCTCATGTAACATCATTACGTAAAATGGCAGTCTGTTCTTCTTCATTTGTCAACGCACACTTCAAAATAGTCTGGAAAGTTTATTTTCTCGTTCGGCCGGTCAGACTTTTGTCATGTAGACTTTTTGGTTTCTTTACTTCAGCTTGCGCCTTTTCCTTTTAGGCTCTTCAGTCGCTAAGCCCTCGTCCTCCTTTCTCAACGACTTTCTGGCACTCTCGCTGCTGTTGATCAACACGTCCAGTCTTTCAAGATATGCTTGGTCACCATACAATTCATAAATGACTGGAATCTCAAGCCCTAGACCGCCACCTCTGTTAATCCTCTTCCCGCAGATTATAGACAACCCTCTGTGGTTGTCCCTTTTCAGAAAGCACGACACAATTTTCGACAGCCCCAGAGGAATGTGTCCTACAATGCGTCCATTTTCTTCTGTTACGGCCACAGCAAATCTATCTTTTGCATTTTCTGGTTCTCGCTGAAGTGTCAATTGCTTGTTAATTTCAGGCTCAAATACATCTTTGTAGGCGTGATGACCTCTCATCCAAGAAAAATATCGCTTGCATTCCTCATTAGTACGTTGTTCTGCCATGATGTATTAATGATGTGCTGTTCACGAATTGCAAGTCTTGCGAGTTATGATGAATGCGTGTTACAAAATGTACTTTCACTGCGTTAACAGCGTGTGTTCGCATTGCGAAACGTAATTTCCGGTTTCAGAAAACTATTTCACAAGCCATGTGCCATGTGCTTTGGTCATTTCATCGAGTTGACTGCAGTTGAACGAGTTTTCAGGATTTTCATGTACCTTTTGTCATGTCAGAGCGGAATTCCAGTAAGAAATCAAAAAAACCGAGGAATGAGCTGTCTTTGGATCAGCGTTTCAAAATAGTAGAAGAACACGAGGGAGGAAATAGCTCCGTACGTCAACTTGCTGAAAAGTATGCGTGTGGAAAAACCCAAGTAAGCAACATTCTTAAGAATAAAGAAAAAATAAGAGAAGAGTATGAAAGAGGGCTGCCTATAGCAAGAAAGCGAAATCGTACTTCCCAGTACTCGGACCTAAACGATTCTGTTTGGGAATGGTTTAAGAAGAAAAACGACCAGCATGTACCAGTTGACGGCCCCATGATCCAAGAGTTTGCCCAAAAGGCAGCAGAGCATCTTGATTACTCTGATTTCAAGGCATCAAGTGGTTGGCTCACAAGGTTTAAAGAGCGACATAATCTTTCCCAGCACAAAGTTTGTGGAGAATCAGCGGACGTCTCAGAAGATACAGTAGCTTCGTGGAAAGAGCGTCTGGGATCCATTATTTCTGGTTATGACCCGACAGACATTTGGAACCTGGATGAAACCGGCTTCCTGTTTCGCGCCTTACCCGACAAGAGCCTTTCAGAGAAAGCCAAAAAATGCAAGGGTGGCAAGAAATCAAAGGAACGCTTAACTGCCGCCTTGCTGGTTTCTGCAACAGGGGAAAGGAGAAAGCCCATTGTCATTGGAAAGTACGCAAATCCAAGGTGCCTAAAAAATTTCAATAGAAATGATCTGCCTTGCGAATATTTCAATCAAGCCAAGGCATGGATGACGTCAGATCTCCTCCACAAGATTCTAAGTCAATTGAACAGCTTCTTCAAAAGCAAAAACAGGTCAATATTGCTTTTTCTGGACTCTGCTGGTTGCCACCCGTATGACCTTAAAGGCCGTTACTCCAATGTCAAACTTGTGTTTTTTCCTGTAAATTGCACGTCAAAACTTCAACCCCTAGACTTAGGCGTAATCCAGAACTTTAAGGTACACTACAAGAAGTTACTGTTAAGGCATGTTATCACCCTGGCTTCGGAGGAAAACAGCGCAAGTGACATCGCTAAAACCCTCGATGTTCTGCAAGCCATGAACTGGATGGCAACTGCATGGTCCAAAGTCGAGGCTTCAACAATAAGCAAGTGCTTTGCTGCTGGTGGAATATCAGCTGACGTTGCAGAAGTAGACGATGAAGGCGACCCTTTTAATGACCTGGACACAGAACTTCAGGATCTGATTGAACAGGCTGCACCTAGCTGTGGTATTAACACCGAGACATTGATCCGATCAGAAGACGAATTACCAGTCTGTTATAGCATTTGCAACGAACAGCAGCTTCTGGACTCAATCAGTAACCAGAGTCAAGAAATTGTGATTGAAGATGATGGCGAAAGTGGGAGTGAAAACGAAGAGAGTGAAAGTTCATCCGCGGCTTGCCCACAGACTTCCACTCTAAAAAGCTTTGCAGAAGTTGTTGCCAGTGTTCAAGAAATACAGCGTTTCCTTGTACAGCATGGGCAAGTCTCACTGGCAAGTGATTTTAGTAGTCTTGGTGATAAAGTCAGTGAAACTGCTGTCAAACGAAGAAAGCATCAAAGCACGCTGGATGACTATTTTAAGAAGAAATAAAAGCATGTGATATCTGACTTAAACAGCCTGACGTTTGGCCAGGTTTCTTTTCAGTTGATGACAGTCTGCACAGTGAACTGCAGGGGACAGTTACTGTTTCAAATAGACCGAGTTTGATATTTTTTTTAAATTAATATTTCAGTTTCAGTTCACGTTGTTACGTTTTTATTCGGAACGGCAATTGAAGGACCGTATCGTTAAATGTGGTGTTTATCGTATACTTGGCACATTTAACACATTAAAGATATAAAATTACCCCACTGGTATAGTGTATATTAACTCAGCACCCTTTAATGGCACTTTTATTTCCGTACCCCGCTATTACGGACTCTCGCTATTACGGACACTAAACGCCGGTCCCGAGGGTGTCCGTTATAACGAGAGTTGACTGTATCAGGAGTATTCAAGCGCGCCGGGTGTTATACATCAAGAAAATTAGTTCCGTAGTTTAAGCTCTCTAATCAGGGGGTATACGCGTTATGTCATCACCCCCATGTTGGTGTACGGTGAACAAAAGATTTCTCACTAGCTTCTCTCGTTATTGTCCGCCAACATGACCGCGAACCCAATGTCATTCGAATCTCTAGAGACTGGTTACATACTCTCTATAAATTATGTGATTAAGTGAGATTATTTTCAGTTTACATTGAGCTTCCTAGGTGGTTGTGATTGTAAGAGATTTAAGGACGTTCACGTGAAATTTTCAAACGTTGATTTTTTTTTTCTGAGACTTTTACGACTGTAAGATGATGTGTTAGTTATGTCAGAAATGTAAAAAAAGATAGGGGGTCATCGACTTCGTTTTGGAGATAACATGTCCGGAGGAACACCTAAATCTAAAAAAGTCGATTTTGTCAGCGAATAAGGCCACAGTGCCTGTAAGCTCAGAAATATTGTGAGACAAGGGCCCGATAAGATTACAACAATAATATGAACATTACTTCACGATGTGCAACGATAAAGCCTTCAATAAAGTAAACTTTAGGTGGTAAGCGTGTGGTAAAAAGGGCCTGTTTTTCACCATGACCATAACCATTACAGTAAGCAAGAAATTATCTGGTCCATAGACACTCTTAACTCTCTTTTACGACATTTTCAAAGTTGAACAATTTAAAACAAATGCAGTCGGTACACACAATTAACATTGACGACTTGTAACGACGAACTGCAAACTTTTGTTACGCTACACTCTTTTTCGTTAACACGCCCAACCCGTTAGTAACACGGATCCTTCAATCTAGTCGCATTGGCAGAGCAAATATTGAACCAATCGTACTCAAACAACAATTTGAAGAACAATATTCACTGTTCAAGTGTTTCACCTGACACAATTTAGCATGTACTAGTATTCAACCATGTTTATTGTGCCGGACACTACTTTGTGGCGCGCAGTAGTCACTCGACGGCCTGAAGACTACTTCGTGCAGCATGCAACCACAAAACTTTGCAAAATGTAGCAGTTTGTGAGAAAAGAGGACTGCAACATGTAGTCGATGTCAGAGGCGATGATTCCTTTGAAGAGGCCAGAAACAGTAGCCATCAATGAAGTAATTTTTAGATGGTGGGCTCGCGCTAAAATGGCGCATTTTTTACCATGACCATCACCATTACAGTAAACAAGAAATTATCTGGTCCAAAGACACTCTAAACTCTATTTTACGACATTTTCAAAGTTGAACAATTTAAAACAAATGCAGTCGGTACACAAAATTAACAAACGCCAAACTGCAAACTTATGTTACGCTACACTCTTTTTCGTTAACACGCCCAACCCGTTAATAACACGGCTCCTTCAATCTAGTCACATTCGCAGAGCAAATGTTGAACCAATCGTACTTAAACAACAATTTGAAGAACAATATTCACTGTTCAAGTGTTTCACCTGACAGAATTTAGCATGTACTAGTGTTCAACCATGTTTATTGTGCCGGACACTACTTTGTGGCGTGCAGTAGTCACTCGACGGCCTGAAGACTACTTCGTGTAGAATGGAACCACAAAACTTTGCAAAATGTAGCAGTTTGTGAGAAAAGAGGACTGTAACATGTAGTAGATGCCAGAAACAATGATTCCCTTGAAGAGGCCAAAAACAGTAGCCGCCAATGAAGTAAATTTTAGATGGTGGGCTCGCGCTAAAATGGCGCATTTTTCACCATTACCATAACAACCGCAGAAAGCAAGCCGCAAACTTTACGCGTTTCATACTATTTACACCATAAAGTCGCCTTTAGAACGCTTTTAAGCTTTCTAATTTCAGTCAAATTAATTCGTTCTACGGAACTAATTTTCTTGATGTATAACACCCGGCGCGCTTGAATACTCCTGATACAGTACACCGTTTGCTTTGATACCTTTGTTACTCGACGCATTATCCGTGTGCCGGCTAGATTTACTTATCACGGGAAAATTGAGCTCATCTCACTCAATCCCTTTATTTGCCAACATAGAAATGTAAAGTTAATTACAGTAACATTTCCCAAACCGGCACCTTGCCAGTAAGTTATATCCAACCGCACAACTGATAAAACTGGGATGCATATCAGTACTTGACACTAAAACGGCCCTTGAACTATTACATGTGGAAAGTGACCAACCCTTTAAGTAAATGGAACGGTTTGTGCAATTAAGTCTTTGCCAAATATTGTTTAAGTGGACCTATTTATTGAACTTAAGTCAACTGGTGAGGTTCCGTAAAGGACAAGTTCGCATCTAGCGACCATACTTTCACACGCCTTGCAGCCGCAAGATGGCAGGATTCGACGTCCCATTCATAGAAATCTTGATTATTTTTTTTTTAACTTCCCACATTGATTTCTTGATCATTTTTGGACAACGCAGAGATAATTGTAAATAAAATCTGTTCAGTCGGGAAAGAAAAGTAGGGGTCACCGACCATTTACGAGAGTAAACTGAAGGCGAAGGGGATGCAACAGCTACCATCCTTATACTTGCTTAGGTTTCTTTCTCATTGCACGTGCTGGATGGCTAACGTGGCATGACCTTGCATCATGGATTTCGTGCGCAGTAGGGATGCGCGTGAACAATTAGCGCAAATAATCATGTTTCATCCTTTATCGGAAACGACAAGTAAATTTTGTCTTCTTTTCATTCTTCTTCTCTTTATTCACTTCTCCTTCTCCTTCATCACTCCTCCTGCAACAAAAAAATTGTTTTAGACGTTTGCTTTTTTTCCCCCAAGGGATGTGTGCAGCACACGCAAACAGAAACAATCACCGTCTGGTTTTAGTAGAATGAACCAAAGAAACGAGGAAGAAAAAAAGACTAATACCGCTCTGATTTCATCTCTCTGCCAATTTCCCATTTGATCAAGATTTTACAATGAGTACTCCCCTCTTCCTGCTCTCTCCCCAGCTACAAGGCTGTTAGAATGCCAAGTTGTGTTTTTGTTTTGTTTTGTTTTTCAGTTAATGAAGTCACACCTATCTTCGGTAAAAACATTGGGAATTTGTTGGTCTTTAGTAAAACATACCTTGCATTATGTCAAAGATGATTTATCATGACTTACATTTGCAATAACAAAGACTTTGTAGTCCCCCAAAGAGGGAGGACCGACCTACTTTAGCAGTAGGTTGGTGTTTGGGCCAATGGGCCCACACCTCTTCAGTCTGGCCGAGGTGTGCACCCACTTGCCAGCGTTACTTGATGCTTCCCGCAAGGCACCATACTTTACAATGAAGAACTTTCTGTTCTGAAAAGGAAAATGAATTTCGCATTATTCATTACATTTATCACCACTCAATGATCAAAGAGATTTAAAATTAACAAGAGAAATAGAGGAAATGAATTACCATACCAGCTATACTGACCACATTTTCAAGGCTGTGCTCTAAGAGAAGTAGTTGGGTGCCCAAACCTCTAAACCCTTGAAATCCAGGGCACCCAGCATATAAGTTTGGTGCAAAAACTAATATTTCCTGGTTGCCCGATGGCAAAAGTAAGTCGCCAGGGGCGACCGGGCGCCGCTTGAGCACAGCCCTAATTTTTTAGCAATATTAGACTCACATAATTTATGTACACTGAATGCATATCACCACTGTTATTATAAGTTTATATAAAAAAAAAAACATCCAAGTTGATGTGCCTTTTAACAGCTACAGTGTTCATGTACCTGTATGTGTCATGTTTACAGAGGACCCTCATGCAGCCACCTCATCACCTCGCTGCTTGTCACAGGAGCATGAGTAAATCAACTCAATCCCATCATTATCATCCTCATTTTCTGAGAGAAATGGACATCCTTTTCTCTGAAGAGAGGTATAGCGTGTCTCCTGTATAACAAAAGGAAATTTGACTTAGTTAAAACATTAATTTTATTGTAGCTATAACTATACCTTTTTTATAACATAGCTGATAAATTCGTGTAGTTACATTGAACTTTAAAAGCATGCCTCATAGTCCTATTATGTACACTGATGATGTAGGAGAGGGAATTTTTCTTTAGACAATATTCAAACTACTGTGTTGAAAACAATATTTTATTGGTTCATGCATCAAAGGTGAGTTCATCTACCATGGAGATATGAAGCACTTGGGAAGTTCGAGAGCACATAAGAAGGTAGTGTTGACCTGGGCTATGTCTTGAGCAACTCTTACACATCTTTCATGCTCTCCAAACTTCCTGCATGCTTCATATCTCAATGAACACACCGTGAAACATTAACCAATAGCTGTTCTTGAACTTATCAGCGGTTATCAGTTCTCCTTTACATTGCCCCCATTCGCATGCTGGGGAAAAGTACCAAGATAAAAACGAAACAACGTCCATGAAGTAGCCAACACAGTCTCCAGACTTGAATCTAGCCGAAATTGCTGCTAAGGAAGCTTTGCAACTCCATTTATGATCGACTAGACAATGTCAATAAAATGAAGAACCAACTCTTTAAATATTGAGGTCATTGCAATCCTCGATGCGTCGCGAAATGCGCCAAAACGCGAGGAAAAACGGAAACAAACGCCGGCATATTGAAAGTGAAATGTCTCTTGACTGTAGCATTCAGGTATCTAATAAAGAAGCTTTACAATTCAATTCCTGGTTAACTAAACAATGTAATTAAAACGAAGAACCATCTCACTAAATATTGAGGTCATTGCCACCCTCGATGGGTCGCAAACTGTGCCAAACCTAAACGCAAGGAAAAACGGAAACAAACACCGCCATATTGAAAGTGACAAATATTTCATGTCCCTTAATTAACTGTAGCATTCAGTTATATTGTCCCCTGAATGTAGGAATCATGTGAGTTTACCGTGTTCAGCGTTTGATAAATAACGCTTCGCGTGATCTGCCAACATTGTTTTACCAGTAAGTAACTGTTAACTGTCGATAAAGACCTACTATTCCAGTCTTAACCTGTAGTCAAAAAATCATTTATTAAATGAGAGTTGAGATAAAACTCCACACGGCCTATGACTTACCAAACTACACGTATCTTCCTCATCGGAACTCGAATTATGGACCTCCGGAACGGCTCTTCTGGCGTGTTTAGAAGGAGAAGCGATTGGAGCGCAATCACTAAAATCGCTTGGCCATTCTCTTCTCCTCGGAATCAATCACGGCATCCGACTGCATTAGCTTGCTCACTGGCACTTCACGTTCATTCGCATCACTTACGATTGTGCACGAAACTGACCAGTGGAATCGCAGTCTCGTGGTACAAGAAAGGGCCTTTTGGGTCCCATATCCTCATTTGTACCATAGTAACCCTCCCCAAAAGTGACCCGTTTTATGCCTCTTGGGCCAGTGGTATCACCTTTTGTGGAAAGCGGTAGATTCAATCTTGTTACCAGGGCCTTCTCGATTTAAGACAACATGGCGGATTGCCTGAAGGTAAAACGTCCTTTGGACGGTTTACTTTATAAGTTATACCATAAACGTTAACAGTAAAACTGACATTTTCTACTTGCTTTTTTGCTCAGATACTTGTATTACACGGATACAGGTATGACGAGACATGACAGTTTATTATGTTCCAGCTGTATTTTTGCCAAAGTCCGGTGCCCGGCTGTAGGGTACAAAACATTAACCCAATCATACTATTTTTGTTTCGTTTTAACATTCTTATCCGTTTTTTACTTAGACAGAGTGCTCAAATCTGCAAAGGAAAACTTGGTGCTTTCAGAAAAGGACTGAAGAAACTTCCGCTCGAATTCGGTAAGCTTAAGCTTTAGGTTATATTTTTTTACGTAGGAATGTCGTGAAACATGTCGTCGTTGTTGTTCTTAGAAGTGAATCGAAGTAATGACTAATGACATGATTCTCCATTGATGTTATGCTTATATTTAGTTCACTTGGTGTACAAGTGTGCATCTAGAAAATGAAACTAATTATCCATCTCATTTCTTTTTTTTGTTATGAGCAAACAGTCTACATTACTGCACCAAACAAAATTCCAAATGACACCCAAGATGTTGCTGGTTTGAGTGAAGGTATAGTACTTTCACACTTTTATATTTCAAAGAATGTGTAAGACACTCTGTTTGTTTTTCTTTTGGTTAAAAGCATTGTAAATTGAGGGCTTTGTTCTGGTATCTATAACTTCAGAGTTCTTTTAGCAAGACTTCTGGACACAGCTCCTCACATTAATAATGATTGTACATTCATTTTGTGACTCAAACTCATGACAATGATCATACCTGTCAACCTCCGGAGTTCCAAAATCTGGAGACGTCTCGAAATCCTCGCGTTGTGAGAATGCGTTTTACGACAATGTCCGAATACTCTCCGAGAACCACCCGAAGGCTTTCCGAATGTTCCCGATGTGACATCTTGAAAACAACGAAATTAATGAAAAAAAAAGAATTCGAAAGAAGCCGCGGATTTTCCCGGGAGATTTGGTGCTCTAACCTGGAGACCGGGAGATTTGATGAAAAACTTGGAGACTCCCGGTAAAACCGGGAGAGTTGACAGGTATGAATGATGCCTGTATAATTAATGAAGGGTGATGTGCAGAAATCTTTGAGAGACCCTGTAGCTTTCTGGACAAAGTCTCTGATTGGAGAACAAAACAGCAGATGACACAACTCAAACAATACCCCTTGCCACAATAACAAAAGAAGCTACAGGTCATAGGCACCAATGAAAATATAGCTCTGAAAGAGCTACACGATTACTCAAATCTTTCCATTCTTTTTTCAGTGCAAAATGAATATGGGTGGTGGTTTTCGACAGAAAATGATACTTACGACCCCCTTAATCCAACTGACATCTCGAAAGGATTTGACGAGTCACTAGAGCTTGTAAAGTCAACTTTCATTAACCAGGTATGTGCATATGCGTCACAGTGTGGTGTCCACAAAATGAACCCTATTGTGCAGGTTTACCGCCATCGACAGAAATAATTATAATATCCATACTCTTCCCATCTAAGGTTTTTTTGGTTTGGACCCCACCCCCACCCCTCTGAAAATTCCAATATAGCTTCATACTTTCTTTAAAACAATTTTGCTTTTTCCACCCCCCCCCCCTCCTCCTCAGAAACCTTAACCTTCCATGGGGGGAGGTGTGGATAGTATCTGGAACTGAACAGTAAGGCTTTATGTCCCGTGCAAATGTGCCCTTTGATTATGGTGATTAGGATAAAAACTTTTAAAAATGATTTTATCTGTTGGATCAATTTTGCTTTTATTTCTTAAGTTAAAAGTTACTTCATTACTTGTAACTCTTCTTAAATCTCTTATTTATGTTGTTTTGTAGGGTCCATTTGATGGTAAGTATTGGACAAAACTGTCAAAAGCTGGAATACAAAGTATTTTGTTTAATTGACTGAAGTAATTAAACAGCATATTACTTGGGGAGACAGGGTGGCCAAGTGGTTAGGGTGCTGGATTTCAATGCGGTGACCTGGGTTCAAATCCCGCACTGGCCACTAGCTAGTGTTGTTCTGGGTAAGTGCCTGGTTCAACTCCTCGGTCATTCTTGTAAAATAGCCAACTGGTTTGCCTCCCGCCAGTTGGGATTCTTATCATGTTAAGTTTATTTGAATTATTTGTTTCTTTGGATTTAAGAGGAGTGCCTGTAAACTAGCTTACTTCCACTATAAAGACAGCATATTACTTTTTCTCATTTTTGTTTCGTTTTGTTGATATTAGGTGTTCTTGGATTTAGTCAAGGCTCCTGTCTTGTATCAATTCTCTGTGCATTAAGGGAACAAGGTTGGATTGGTTGGCAGATTTATACTACTCATTATGAAATGTTCAAACAGTTATGCATGTTCTTATTGGTTGAATCAAGATTATTATATCTCAGAGAAAGGACACGCCCTAAATCATGTGCATGTGTAGTGGTTCAATTTTATCCTTGGTTCAAATTTTGTTTTCCAATCGAACCACAACACATGCACTGTTGAGTTATAATGCACGCAGCTATGTCACAAGCTTGGGCACATGTAAATCTTGTGGTATTTATTGACAGAGAAATTTCATCAACAGACTTATGAATGGCTGCTTACACCTCTGGGACATTTTCTAAAAGAAATAAAAAACTTGTTCCTTGTACATTGTTGAGTCCTATAAACCCTTGGTAATTTTTAAGAACACTCAAGAAGTCCCAGAAGCACTCACCATTGACTTGGGCTTCTCTAGACACTTCTCTCATGTTCTTAAAAATTCTCATGTACTTATATAGCTCAATAAATGCACTCAGCACGTTTTTCATGACTTCAATAATAATTAACAATAATATTGTCATTTACCTAAGTGAAAGTGAATAGCAGTGGATATTTACCAAGCCGCAAAGCAGCTTCCACTTTCACAGATACCAAGGAGAATAACATTATGTTTGTTATTATTTCAGTATATACCACACAAGCAAAATAACTAGAGTCTTACTACTTAATTGTTAATGAATCCATGCTGCCAAACAAAATGTTTCATTGGTTGGAAAGATAAAACCCTGTGTTTTTTTTCTCTATCAGGCTATTTACAGTTTAAATTTGCCATCCTTGTGGCTGGGTTCAAGTCACGATCATCAGGTCATAGTATTTATTATAACAGCCCTATCTCATGTCCCACCCTACATGTGTTTGGGGATACAGACAGAGTCATACCAAAAGGTAAGAAATTGTAAAATAGTAGTTTTTGTATTTAGTAAATACTCTGTGTATTTGATTGAAATGAATGTCTCTTATTGCTGCTGAAGGTCTTTTACTTTTAATAAAGTTTTGTCAATCATGTAGCAATAGGCCGTTTGCAGTTTATGACCACATGGTACTCTAACAAACAGTGAAGATACTTCAACTTTGTCTTTCATGCCTCGTCTCACTAAATTAACATTTAGGGAAAACATTATGGACCACAATTTGAGCCTTAAAATAGAAATAACTTTGTTGTCCAAGTGATACTCATTGGTATGCCAAGCTATTTAAAGCAATTAATAGATTGTAACTAGTTACGCCAAATTTTCCATCACGCAATATTGTCAACATACATGTACAGCTGTAGCTCAGGTCAGTAGCACTCATAACCTGCTGTGTCTTTTCTTTTGAACAGAAAACAGCGAAGACTTATTGCAACACTTTTCAAATGTCACCATTCTTTGTCATCCCGGAGGTTAGTGCCTCTGTCGTACTGTGTATTTAAAAGTAAACATAACATTAGCATGTTTCTGAAAGGTCTATGTGGCAAAAGTACTGAATTAATAATATTATTAGTACAGAAAATAAATGCTTTATTGGTATTTACAAACAAAAGAAAATTAAACGTGGTTACAAAATACTAATTAACTCACTGTCCAGGGGACAAACACAAACTTATAAACCTTTCACCCAATGGGATTTTTTTTCATAATATTTTTTTCTTTTTCCCTTTGACAGGTCATTTCATTCCCACTCAAGCTCCACAAAGAAAAGTTTATATAGAGTTTCTGGAACAGTTTATCACCAAGACTTGAGAAATGTTTTTCTTAATACATTGAAATCTTTAGAAGGAAAATTAACAATACAAAATTTTAATGTTACTTCATGATGTTTTCACAACCTCCTGTCATCATTGTACCTTCAAGGTATATAGTCAGTTTTACCGTTGGTAAAAATAAATTCAACTTTAGGTGTCTTGGTAACTTTCAAAATAAATTACTGAACAGTTGCTTAGCTAAATGGGCTTAAAAATATATTCTTAACAACATCCAGGTTTGTGAGGGTAATTTATCATGGACTAACTGTCCTGGGACAGAAGCTACAGCTGGATCCAGACCTAGAGATAAGGGAAGGGGGGAGGGACTCTCAAGAATTTTTTGGCCCTCTCGTTTTTTACACCTTAGTCCCATGTATCTTGGCTTTGGTCCAAAAATGAGGGGGCCAGGCCCCACTCTTAGATATGGCAATGGGTTAAACAAGAGAAGACGGATAAACATTAAAGATTGAAGTATAATGTGGAACCTGTTTGGCCAATTTCAGTCCAGAGTGACCCATATTGGCCAATATTTAAGAATAACCCATGCTGGCCAAAAACTGGTCCATGGTTACCCATATTGGCCCAGAGTAACACATACTGACCGCTATTGGTCCACTGTAACCCATATTGGCAAGGTCCATTGTTCCCATCTTAATAACATTGGTCCATTAGCAAACCCATATTGGCCAATATTGTTTAGGGTGGTCAATATTTGCCAATTATCCTGCAAAATAGTTAATTATTCACCGAAGTGGAGGTGGATAGTACTTTGCTAATCACCTCTGAGTTAACCAATCAGAATGCACAAAAAGCACTATTCACTTGTGTGGTATATACTAACAAAATATTGTCTGATACTTGACCAATGAGGCTGTAGGCTGAGTTGGAATCAGGATATTCTGCAAGATTGAGCAGGATAAATGTTTTAGAGAGATCACCTCCACTCTTACGACAAATTGGCCCTAAATTGTTAGAAAGGATTACTAGATTCCAAAACTTAATTGAAAACGTGAAAACAACCTTTCAGTGCGTAGAAAATTGGGTATCATTAACCCTTGTTTCCGTGTTTTAAATTTCTGGGACACCGCAATTTTGGATTTCATGACGTCAATTGGTTTCAGCTATTGTCAGGAAGTCCATGAAGCACAAAATCTTTTGTGTTAAAGGGAAGGGGGTTATCAAAGGAATTTTTATGGGGTTTGGTCAGATTAGCTTGGCGGGTTTGGTAGAGGGCGTGACGCAAAATTATTTTAAAAATCTCCAGATTTGAAATCTCAAGAGGTTGGCATCTCTGCTGCAGGTTCCAAACCCAGCACCATGGGCTGAAAATAGCCTGCGTGGCAGGTGCTAGAAAGGGGAAGGGAAAGGGGAAATGGGAAAGGAAGTGCCTGCAGCTAATCCATTGTTTGTTTCATCTTTCTCGTTTGCCGACCAACGAAAAATCACCATTGGTTCGTTTTTAATTATGCATCACTCATTGCCTGATACGACCTTCTGATCGGTCAAGATGTTTTGGAAGCCATTTTAAATCAAGATAGCAGATGCACTCAAAAGAGACAGGGAAGCCAAGTTTGAGAAAATTTTGAAGGAAACCTTGCTGGAGGAAGATAAAGGTCGCAAAATAACCTCGAACGATGAACAGAGGAAAGCGGTGAAACAACTGTATGGAAGGAAATTTGACAGGCAGATGGACGTGGATGTTAACCGTTTGCATATTAATGAGGGGGCGAGACGAAATAAACAATGGGCTGGCTGCAGGCGCTTCCTCTTACCCTCTCCCTCGCTCCGCGCGTTTCGCGCGCGCCCAATTTTCCCGTCTCCCTTCCCCTTTGTAGCGCCTGCCACACAGGCTAGGCTGAAAATCACCAAACTTAACGGTGAAAAAAACGGAACTCATTCCTTGACTCTTGGCCTCTATTTTTTTTAACGGCCTGAATCCCGACACCACACAGCTGCTGCGAGAAAGTTCACGCAACCAAGCCCGCGTGGACATGACGCGGGCTGATTTTATTCGGTACATTTCATGTAATATTATATCAAGTGAAAAACGTATTGGCAGCTTGTCAGCGGACTTTCCAATAAGCCAAAAATTTTCAACTTCTTTATGTGACAGATCTTTCTTCGTCCTGAAAGTATTTTTGTTGTCCGTTACATCTACTGATTGAGCTTGATGGAGTACTTAAAGAGCCCTAGCATCCGTGTACCGCAAGGGGGTGACAAAGTTTTTAAAGAGGAGTGTGTGTACTGCTTTAACTCACCGGTACGTGATATAAGAAACTTAAAGCTTAACTTCTACGGTTGAACTCACAGTTTCTCTTTCTCTAGGCAAGAAGTGTTACTATCTCTCATTTATTGCGCTTAATAACATAATGCGATCACAGAGCCCAGAGCTCGCGAGTATCGGAATTCAAGGTGAATTGAACATACTGCTCTGAAATGCACTGTTGGCATTTGAGCTACTAGGCGGGGGTGGCTGGGAGGGGGGGATATAGAGGGGAAACTCGAACAAAAATATGAAGTCCAAGAAGGCACGAATTCGGCAAAATGGTGGTGCATTTCGTTTTAGTTTTGACTTTTTTCGATGTCCAGTGCCAATCAAGCAATGTTGGTATTGATTATCATTGATTTTGTATTGATTAATTTTCAAAAAAAAGTGAAAGGAATAACATGTAGTTTTAGGTTTTGTGTGTTTTTGTTTGTGTTCCATCCTCCCTGTCATATTTGAAACACACTTATAACATTTTTAATTGTTAATATTTTTTTATTGTCTTTTTATTTCAGGAAGATGATGGAGGTCTTTATGTGTGTCTTGCTACATTTCTTGGGTTTTGTGATGAGCATGTCAGTCTTCATATTGTTAAAACACCTCACAGAGTATTCTTGCATTTGAAGAAAGTACAGAAGGTATTCTACTTTTTTGCTTTAGTTGGTAAGCGGCAATATTGCCTGAGTATATAAAGCAAACCCCTGCCTTTGTATTAGGCCTGGTTCAAACTTTGAACTTCACATGTGCCAAATCTAATGCAAAGGAGGGAAAACAATAGATTTTTTCATTTGTATTAGATTCAGCACATTTGAGGTTTGACATTTGAACCGGGCCTTATTGTCATTATTAAGCTCAACCATTGGTGATAACACAAACCAAGGTTTCATGCATCTATCTTTCATAAGTAAATCATTCATCTGCAAAATGAACGGGAGACATTTTGGAAATCAACCATTAAGGAGGGCTAATGGGGCAAGAGATAGTCCTGCATTTACACTGAATAACAATAAAATAAATCACATTAATTTGGTTTTTAGCTTCAGACTGAAACAGACACAACAACAGAAATTCCACCAAAGAAAAAACCAACAAGATTAGCGATTGGTGAGTTAAAAATGAGTAGAACTGAGGTTTTACTTAATATATCATAATTACATGTATATAATCACTGAAACTTACATGTATGTACTAAAAAGAATATTAATAAAATGAATATTAAAATGAATTTAATCTAGGTTGATTCTCAATGATTTTCCTTTGTCTCCTAACCTGATCATGAATAATTAGGCAATAGGATTCTAAATAGGTGGGTACCCCTAAGATTTCTTTGGTCTGCCCTTTTCAATACCTGAACAGCAAAGGCAGGTACTGTTTTCACAGTATACAGGTCCCAGCTTCTAATAACAACCCTGATTTAGGGTTAGGATACAATTAAGGAAATTAATTTTAACCTGAATTTCATTTTGACCGATGGCAATCATGTTTACCTGTACATGTATGTAAATAATATCAATATTAATGTAGATTTTCTGACGTTCTGTCTTACCTCTTAAAAAACAATTTCTTTTCTTGTCATGTTAAGAATTTAATTTTCATTTGACAGGAGTGGAAGGTGGATTTGATGTGGAAAAACCAAAGGTACCAGTTATCTTTAGGATGTTCATGTTCAAGCTCAGACCTTGTAAATTGTTTTATTTGGTTGTTGATGTTGTTGAATGTTGTTGTTTGATGTTGTAAGTGAAAGTTAAGTTCAGGTAAAAGAATTTTAATCTATTACTAGGTGAAAATCAATTTCTTATGTCTCCTAACCCTACCTATGAATAACCATTATTAAGTAGGGTTAGGCAACAAAGGGAATTGAGATTCATCCTAGGTTAAGAAATTTTTACCTACAATATTTTCATTTTATTTTGCATGGAATACTTTGTAACTTATTGTCATTCGGTTTCCAGATAGAATACGATGAATTCAACTCAATAGCAGTGTTAGGCACTGGTGGAGATCCACTTGTTATTCCTCTACCAAATGGTGATCTTCCCTTACAGGTATTTACAAAAAAAAACACCAACAGAAGGAAATGATAATCATTTCCTTCTGTTAGTTTGTTGTCCCTTAGTATACTTGTAACCAATTTCATCAATTGAATGTGTACACAATTTTTGAAAAGATACCTGCTCTATTGAGGCTCGAAGATTGCCAAAGGCCAACCGATGTATTTCGAAGTCTGCCAAAGATCGTGCGAGACCACATGAAGATTTCTGAAGACATCTGAATACTTTTGAGGATTTCCGAAGACTTCCGACAATCTCCAGAGATCTCCGAAGATAACCCAAAGATCACCGCAAATTTTCAAAGCTTTTCCAAGTTTCAGAAGATCGAGGGCAATGCCTTCTGCATACCTCAGTAGTCAATGTATGGTCCAAGGCTTTAAGAAGTCTATTTTTTCAAGTGTATTATTAATAGGTAATCACATGATTTTTGTAAATTTTTTCAAAGACCACAAATTGCACTTGCCCTATGGGCTCGTGCAATTTTGTTGGTCTTTGAAAAAATTTAAATGTGCTTATTTATTCCAAATTGCACTCAAAATCATGTGATTACCTATACTAACAAGTCTGTTAAAACAATTAAGCTGTGTATACCTTTTGTACATAAGAACATACAGTGTATTACATACATGTATATTTTCTTTTTTTGATAAATAAATATTACATGTATTTTTATTGATAGGTTCAGCTGTCTATTGCAGGAGTGATCACTGCTGACACAGCTTCTTATAAAGAGCAAGTGGCCTCTTGGGATGGAGAAAAGAGATTGATCTCCAAGTATGTTTTTGACCACCCACTCGTACCTCTCATTTTTTATGTGACCTTTGCATCTTTAGAATTATGCAGTTTTGTTATTTTAAAGGCATGCTGAGAATCTGTTGCAACTGGAAAATGGTGTTAAAGTGCCTCCAAGGTTAGTTCTTTGTGCCTAGATTAAATTATGATCTGATGGCTTTTTTGCTTTAATTTGTAATTTTGTTGTTTGTTATACTTATGTCTGCTCAGATTTGTATTTATTTTTCAGAGGATGGAAGTGTGCAAAGTGTGATTTAAAGGAAAATCTATGGCTAAACTTAACTGACGGAACAATCTTATGTGGGAGACGATACTTTGATGGTTTGTTGTGTCATTTTTTGTTTGAATCATAATCTTGGAATAGATGTTGCAGTGAAAACATTTAAAGCAGCAAATGCTATAAACCTTCAATGTTTTTGCCAGAGCATTTACACTCCAGTTACACCATAGCTTGTAGGTTGTCTCTCTTTTCTTTTTTAATTAGTGTAAATGTAAGAGAATATGCTGTGGTTCAAATTTGTTTTTGGTTTAAACATTTTTGAAGCAGTTTAATTTTTACTTTAGAGTTTGTTTCAATATTCATTAACACAACCTGAAAGAAAGAAAAATAAAAATTAAAATGGTTCAAAAAATTTTCAACCAGAAAAAATTTAAACGACAACAAAAACATCACCTTCGAGTGGGTCCAAATATCTCAGTTCTCAACATCATTCATTACCTTAATCAAAATCATTTTACCTCATTGACCAATATCTGAATTTTCCTAGATGCGAAACATTTAGTTCCACCTCCACATTGTACCATAGTGTCTTTACACGCTAACTACCTAAAACACAGATGTGTTTGTTTGTGGTCAGGTTCAGGAGGTAACAACCATGCCATCGATTATTACAAAGAGATGAAATATCCCTTAGCTGTTAAACTTGGAACAATCACTCCTGATGGTGCAGGTAACCAGTAGAAATTTATTTTATAACAACTTAATTTGCATGTTAACATCAATTACAAATTAAGATAAAAATGACTTTTCATCCAAGGCCTTGAACATCATTTTGACTTCCTTATAATGTTCATTAGTTTGTTGTTCATTTATTGGTTGGCTGTCTTGCTCTCTCCTTCCTTTCTGTGATCTTATATGTTAATTTTGGTGTAAACTGTGTATTGTTTTCTATACCATGTCATAGAAAATACAGGTAGGTAATCAGATGCAGGAAAGCTGTTATGCATATTCATCAGTATTCCACTGGACCTTCTAAATGTGCACTGCATTGATTAAGTAGGCCTACATGAATGTAGTTTCTATGACATGGTATAAAACAGTTATGCAAAGCAATCTCATGGTATACCATAATATATCCCACTTGTCACTTGACTGTATTTTCTTTGCATACACACTCACCTAAAGGCTCATGTGTTTACGAAGAACATACAAGTGACTAAAACAGGATATACCTCAGTTGGTATCTCACTTGAAAGCATTGCATAACTAGTGTTTATTATATCTTTCAGTTAGTACGCACATTGTGATTGGTCAATTTTGCGGGCTGTATTCTACGGTATGGCCTGCTAAATTTGAAAGTTTCCTTTCCCGCGTGCCTGATTAACCTCAGGGATACAATAAATATATCTTACTGACCTCGTTTTCTCTATCTGTACTGTAAGTTACAGATCCTTGTTTTTTACTCGGGCTTCCTGTGGAAGGCCCGAGTCTAAATCTGTCGTCCGTTTTTCTTTTTTTTTTTCGTTGTTCTCTGCAAACCTCATTTCCGGCGTATTTGCGCAGGCGCTAACGATGAACCGGTAAAACCCGATAAAAACCTGTTTACGTTTTGTTTACGCTTGTCTTGTCTGTGGAAAAGCAAGACACAAAGCAACTGTGGATACCTCGACGGATTTTCAAAGGAAAAAGTTGATATGTCTACAGCTATGGCAAACGGTGTCGTATCCAATACGCTCAAACTACTTACAATTGCACACGCCGTTCGCATGGTGAGCGTACATCTCGAAACGGTTCGTTCCGCGAAGCAAATGTGAAAAATATTATGAGATCAAATGAGCTGAATGAGCTATCAATGAGTACAAAAAGTGCACAAAGGCTTTGACTTGAGTGGAAACTTTGACACGAACAGTTTAGGTGCTGGCGAATACAAGATACCCGTTGATGATGAGATTAGAGGTACAAAGACGAACAGCAGCAGTAACATCAGCAACAGGAAAGCGTCTATGTTGGGTGATGAAACACCCACGCATCGAAGCGAAGATGCAAGTAACGTTTTTACTTTTATGGCTATTGTCACCAGTATTTCATTTCTTTTGTATTCTTTAGATTGTGGATTATCAGCTGTATCAAGTCTGTGCAGTGTGTTAGTTTTATGTGTAATCTTGTACCTTCGCGTGTTCTACGTCAATGTGTTAAGTTTATCAGTTTTATCAACACAAATGTCGGATGTATTTGAAAAATGCGAGGTATTTGAGAAGGCAATGCAGTTATCTGTACATGTTCAATGTGAAGCCATGCTTAGTGAAAATAAAATATGGAAAGGAATTCAGATCTCGTTATGCTAAGTTTGTGTATTTTAACGACAACCGTGAATGCCATGTGCCATCAAGACGTTGTGATCGCGAACCCAGTAGGATACCAGTGAAAAAGCTAAAACGTCTGTCACAGAAAATCAGAAAACTAAGATTGTTTGTGTTCCCACGGTCCTGTCGTGTTTATTTCCGCTGGCACACACTCACACAGGCAGCCCAATGCTTTAGCGAATCGAGTTTGAGTCACAAAATACATGTATAATTTTATACATTAGGCTGTGCGGAAATCATCCACAACATCCATTTGCCACTCGAAAAGCCCGAGTGAAGGCCATTGCGGCCTCTAGTTCCCCTAGATTTATGGCCCGCGCGCTTCGCTCTTGGGCCATAAGTGAACGGGAAAAAACTTGGTCCGTAACTTACAGTACGGACCTCAAACTCAGTTAGTAAGATGTAGTGGTATGTATAGCAAAGCAAAAAAATTAAAAAAGCCATGACGTTGTCATACAACAACACAGAGAACTGTTTTTTGTTTTTTATTAAGATGTGTTTTCTTATGATGAGGATGACATGGTGGAGGATCCACATCTTGCACAGCATCTTGCTCACTTTGGAATCAACATCACGCAGATGGAGAAGGTGCTAAATAGTACTCAAGACATATATGTAAATTACAGTATTATTGTTATTTTTAATTTTGTTTTCTGTCTCCTTAAAGGGACGCTTCCACCTACTTTGAGGATAGTTTTAAAAGGGGCACTGTCCTGCTCCGTCTGTCCACTGTAAGATGCTAAAAATGTCTTTAAATCAGGAAAAAAAATCCAAACCGAAAAATAATGAAGCAGTTCCAGGGGTCACAGAAGATATTTTAAAGGTTCAGTACACATGGGTCTTCCCAAATTTTCTTACTCAACAACTCTCAACAACTCTGTAAGAGCCAGCTTTCTCAGGTTTTTGACCTAAAAACCTGTTCTTATTTGGAACACCAGGTGACCTTTCCTGCAAAAAATTGATATCTTTCTCCTACATTTCAGGTTGTAAAGGTCATTCGGTAGCATTAGAGAGATTTAGCATCGCGTTTACGGCCAACGGCAAACGGCAAACGGCAGGCTGCTGCTTGTCATAAAACCAAGAAAATGCTCTTATTCTACCTTATTTCTCTGTTTTTAGTAGTTGCTCTATAGCTGTGGCTAACAGGCAAAATATAAGCTGAAACCAAATAAATTTCACGAGTTTTTGGTAAACGGAAAATTTCAGACTGACGTTTGCCGTTTGCCGTAAACGCGATGCTAAATCTCTGTATTATTTTCTGAGTACACCCTGTAGTTTTTGCCAGAAAACAGCTTGAAGCCCCTGTGACAAACCCCTCTAAGAAAATAACATATTAAATCAAGGAAACCTGAAAGTGGTGAAATCTTGTTTCAGAATAATCAATGAGTCTTTTTAACTCCCAGGACTGATTACCATGTAACGTCTTATAATATCAATACATTGTCCAGCAGACAGGTAATGAGAATAGACAAATTTATCAGCCAGAGGTTATTATCTTGATATAACCCCAAATTCTCTTAACTAATTTACAAGGAACTGAGTAGCAGTTAAAAAGGAGTTTTAATCAGTCCTCAGGGTTGTCATTACGAGCCAGTAGCCGGTGGATTTCCACCGTCTGTCAGACCACTTTGTGCTGGCTACTTTTGCCCAAAAATGCAAAAAATTGTGTTTGAGCTCTGTGTTCATTATAATCTGTAGCCATTTACTTCAACCCATTCATCCATCTACTTAAAATCCTAGTGACAACCCTGAGTCCTTGGGAGTTGCAGGATCAAAAGGAAATTAAGTTAGCCAGAAATGGCCAAGGACATGGGCCCAAAATATCCTTTTGATCTGTTTCTGTTTTTTCTTGTGATTACAGACAGACAAAACAATGGCAGAGTTAGAGATCGACATCAATATGAGAATTAGAGAGTGGGACGTGATTCAGGTGAGAGGTCTTGTACTGTCTTTTACAGTAAACTAATTCATAGTGGATTTAGTTTGTTGAAGAAACATTAATTTGTGAGAAACTTAAAGGGGTATTCTAATCTCTATAATTGTATCGATTGTCAGCATCACTGAGGTAATGGGTTCAATTTCAGTACAAGGCTGAATCTTTTCAGCCTCTATTTTTGCTGCGTTAAAAATTGCAACAAATTTGTGACAATTGTTCACAACTTCATTGGTGAGTTTTTATGGCCAACAATGTTGGGACTATACAGAGGCTGGCTGTTCAATCACACCCTTCAGACCTCGTACCCAGTCAGGTACTAACCACTATACTGTCGTCCCTTCACTACACCAATCATTTTACTAAAGTTTAGCAAACAAGACACAGCACTTAACTCTTTAGTCTACAGTCTATAGTCTATATTTACGAGGATGATTGGATGAAAATTTCCCTATTTTATTAGGAAGCTGGCAAAAAATTAACTCCTTTATATGGTCCGGGTTACACAGGATTAAAGAATCTAGGAAACAGGTAATACTATTCATTAAAAACTACTGAAACTTTGTAGTGCTTAATTATTGATAGATAACAAAATAATTAATGAAGAGAAAATTTGAGCATTAGATAAAAGTATATTGATTTCTCTTTAGTGCTCAAATTTTCACTTCATATGGCACTGTTCATTCTGAGTTAAAGGTATTATGTGAGCCATAAGTACAATGTGTATTTTCTTTCTGTATTGTGCTCTACAGACTAGAAGGGAAAATCTATTGACCAGTGAAATTGGTGTTCTTCACTGTCAGACACCATTTGCATAAAGTGACTAACAACAAGAGACTGTTTTTTCTGCCAAAGTTAATTTGAACTATGGAAGATTTTTTCTTCTGTTTGTTTTTCCTGTACTTACTATAATACGGGATAATCTTCCAGAATGCAAGGAAATGGTTACAGAAAGTTTTTACGAATCTTATGGTGTTTTATACAACTGGGTTGAGGGCTGTAACATATAATTACTGAAATGTCTGTCTTATTTGATCTATTTTGTCATAATTACATTCAAAAGGTTTGATTACCTGGTCCTAGATGTTTACTTCTGTCCTTTACTTCTGTCCTTTATGTATTTAGTGGGCAAAAATATTTGTACCATAGTACAGACCCGCAACACTAATTGAGGCGGGTCAGGTACAGATAAAATATTAATTATATTATTTACATATAGTACATACTAAAGTTAACACAGGGTTGGAAAAGAGAAAAGGGTTTAAAGAGTGTCTGAATACTTGGCAGATAAGTCACCATCCAGCGGGTAAATGAATTGCAACTAATGCATGTTTATTAACTACATGGTGACTTGTCTGCCGGATAACATTATTTTTGCCCTTAATTATAACAATAATGGTGTTACATACCAGTGCATGTGCATTAAATAAAATCAGAATGTTAGAACTTATTTTTAATACAGATGACAGAGATAACATTGCCTTACGATGAAATAAATGATTCATGGTACATTTATTTTCGTTTTCTCACCTTAATGCATTGATCAATGCTATTTGTTTTCAGCTGTTACATGAATTCAGTGATGCAAGTTCTCTTTTCTCTCACAGAGTTCAAACAGAGGTACATATACTTTGATACAGACACTTGATTGTTGTTCTCTGCTTTAAACAACGCTAAGATTGCATAAATATATCCAGGTAACCTTGCTAAGTAGTACAGTAAATGTATCTTTCAGATATGGGGACCAGTGTGCCTCGCTATTTTCTCAGGCTCCTGCAGACCCTACTGGGGATTTCAATACTCAAATGTAGGTACATAGGATACAGTGTGTACACACACTTTCCTGTAGCTTCGTGGTGAAGGCCTTGTGGGAATCAGGAGACATTTCCATGTTTATCTCTGTAGCTATGTTGCAATGCTACTAGTGTAGTGAGAGCGGTTTTTAGTTGAGGGGCTCGTCAAAAGTTGTCAAAAGTAATTCTCCTTTGCTTTGCTTTTGCATTCATTCGCTCTGTGATTGCTTGGCAAAATTCGCGCTTCTTTCCCAGCCAACGAGAAGTAAAACCAAAAGCTAACTGTTACTCGCTCATGCACATTTTCCCGCGCTAAGCTCTGTGATTGGTTGACAAAACTCGCACCACGTTTTCAACAAATGAGAAGCAAAGCCAAAGGAAATCATGACTTGCACGCGCGCATTCTCCTGCGCCAGGTTCCGCCCTCAAGCAATTGCCTCAAATTCTGATTGGCTCGTTGCGCTTTTGGGTCTTTTGTGCTAAGCCATAGTAAATGTTTCAAGACAGTTGGAAGTCTCCCTGCATGTGTGTGTATGATTAGAGAGTGTATAAAAATGACGGTTGGTGTAATTGCAAATTCTGACCTTTTTTTTAATTTGCTTAGGGCAAAGTTTGCACACGGGGTTCTTTCAGGAAGATATTCGCAGGAGCCAGAAAAGGAGACTCAAGAAACAACGGAACAGCAAGTAGATCGTGTATGTATTGTTTAAGTATTAAAACCCTACACAAAGTGCACGGTAATCCGCGGACATGTGTGTTATTTTTTCAAATTGTTGTCCTGTATTCGGGATTGCAGTGGCTACACAATTTTCTTTCCTAAATGGCTTTTTGTTTAAACAGTCAAACCTCTCGGAGGCGGGCGAGGACAGTTGACGAGGACAGACGTCCGCTTACGGGAGGTGTCCGCTTACATGATGTACACTAGAGAGACTTGAGGTGTGATGGCAGCTAGTGTGTGTTGGTCGTGAGTTCAGAGCATGCATGTTTACGTTGCATGAAAAAATCAATCGTGGATTTGTTAGTAACTAAACATCGCAAACTGTCGTTGAGGTTGGACAATGAAGATCGTGGTCCGCGTAGGGTGATTTTAGCCCATGGAACTTCAAACAAGTGCCTGCTTCCACTTACGAGATTGTCCACTTACATCGTTTAAGTTTAGTAGGGAAACTGTCGGGACCGTGAATTGTTGTCCGCGTTATAGGAGGTGTTCCCAAGTGGAGGTTAGATTGTCTCCAACAACATAACATTTACACAACTTGCGTTTGTTTGTTTGTCAGGAGCAAGACGGTATCGCACCGCAGATGTTCAAGTCCGTGATTGGTCGTGGTCACCCTGAATTCTCCAGCAACAGGCAGCAAGATGCTCAGGAATTTTTCATGCATTTTCTCTCGACATTGGACAGAGCTGAGGTTTGTGTGGCTAAATAGAGAATTTAAACAACGAGATGTATTCTTGTCATCAAATCGTCAGAAACCTCTGTAATTCATTTGTTGTGTGTTTCAGCGATCAAGCTCAGGTCCAGTGAACCCGGCAGATTCATTTAGATACCAGGTGAGAGAACGGGGCAGTAGGTGCCATATATATTTTGCTGGTAAATCAGCTTACAGTCGTCTCAGTAAACCCTTCCGTTTCATTTTAGGTAGAAGAACGCACACAGTGTATGCAGTCCGGGAAAGTTCGTTATAACAGGAGAGAAGACACACTGTTATCACTGTCTATACCCATGGAAGCAGTGTTAAATAAAGGTGAGTTAATTGACTGCAGGTAACCTGTGACATGTGGGGGAGGGGGGGGGGAGACTGCACGCAAGGAGGTAGTTGGGCATTTCACACAGTTTACCAATGCAGCATACCAAGGGTGATATATCAACACCAAGTAGACTGCGTTTGAGGACAAACGTTTCAGCAAAACCCGAAACCAACAGGATAAACCGGTATTCCTAGTTAATCGTTCTATCAATTCCTCTGTATTCTGGTCATCAAATCGTCATTGTTTTTAGGCATCCTTCCGTCTTGAATTTTTTTGTCTGTTAGCCAGGATATCGCTTATCAGCTTTATGTTTTTTCTTGATTTGCTTGATTTTGTTGCAGCAGCTGTGTTTAACTGTTTCCTTTTGTGTTTGTGTGTGTTTGTTTGTTTGTTTTCACAGACGAAGTAGCAGCTTATGAATTGAGGCAGAAAGAAGCCGAAGCCAAGAACGAAAGATTGTATGTTACCCTCGAATACCACATCTATCAAAATTGTTTAGCTGAGACTCGTCTAAAGTCGTGTTTTTCTAAATGTAATTTTCAATGACGTGAGCTTGGTCATCTGCTCATAAATATTGTTTTCCTGCAGAACGGTTGATTAGTGGTCACTTGTGCCTTCAGCCATATTGGCCGACTTGTCTTTGCTTAGAGTTTGGACTGGTTCAGTTGAAACTTGTCAAAATCTTTTGACATTTAAAGGCAAGAGTGCGGAATGTATATAAACAGCTTACAAAGAGCGATGATAAGCGTTCGTATTGGTTGTCTGCGATATACTGTATAAAGTGTAAGTTCTGAGAATTTGGTATTAGATCAAACAATATCCCTTAGTTGATATTTTTTCTTTATTCTCATCACCTGTATGCTTGACAATATAATGAAGTTGCAAAGAGAAATTACTTTTTGGTCACTCCTGGGAGTGAACGGGATAAGAAGCTGTTGAGATTGAAACACTATTACAGTAGACCCTTGATTTTCATCTGAAGGGTGTAAGTTATGTATTTAACGGGGGATGAGTATTCTTCACTGGTCTTAAGCATTCCCAGGGAATAATCAGAAGTTTGTGTTAATTCATTTCAGAGATCCCAGTGAAATCGTGCGGCCCAGGGTCGCCATGTCAGCGTGTCTTGAGGCATTTGCTACCCCGGAAGTTGTCGATGATTTTTACAGCACAGCTTTACAAGCGAAAAGTGTGGCGCAAAAGTAAGGAATGCGAAATTATTCATGATGTTTTTCAACCCCAAGGACGACAAACGGCAGCGAGGTGTCGCCAATAGGACCATTAGTTGTTATTAAACCGATTTAGCTTTACTATACTAGTTATAGAAGAACAAACGGTTATGTTCAGGTTTTTGTATTGTTACTGGATAAAGATTTAGTCACACGAAACTGTTCCGAGAAATCTTAGCCCTTCATCTGTTGTCCAGCCAAAAAAAAAAAACTTTCGATCAGCAATTGTATCAACTATAATGGACAAAGGTATTGGTATCTAATATTTGTAGCTGATGTGGTTTTTCAACTTATAGTACACTCAGCACACTCAACAAAATTACTCAATTCTGATTGGTCGAGAGGAGTACAATTAATCCCAAATAGTACTTCGTAGAAATACCTATGAAGTTTCCATGACAACGGCGCGTAAGTTCGTTATTTTGTTTAATGTACTATAAATTAAAAATCGCACAACCTTCTCGTACAATTCGTGATTAATAGATACTCGTGATTTTGAAAGTTACCAAATTGCACTTTGAGAACTTTCAAAATCACTCGTACCTATTAATTCCGAATTGTACTCGAGGTCGTGCGATTTCCTATACTAATTAACACACCTGCCGACCAATTACCATTGTCTGTTTGTTATGCCATTTTTTACAGATCAACGAGATTTGCGACATTTCCAGATTATCTAATGGTACAGATGAAAAAGTTCACCCTTGGAGATGACTGGGTTCCAAAGAAATTAGGTACGTATCTAAAATCGTCTAAACGTCTTTCTCTGGAATTAAAATCTTGCCTTGTGATGCTTATATTCAGGCTTTAGGCAATAAGAAAGCTATTGATCTACACTTTCGTTTAAAAATGCTCCATGTTTTGTCAAATGTCTTTCATTGTTATGCCTTCTAAACTAGTCGTTGAATGTTTCAGATGTTTCGATAGATATTTTAGATGAGCTCGACCTTACTCACTTGACAGCCAGAGGACGTCAGTCAAACGAAGAGGAACTACCAGAGGCTGAACAAGCCCCTGCCGCGGGTAAAGTAACGGCCTCCTGTTGCGCCAATCTCTAGGATACTCGGTCATTGTAGTGCCCTATAGAAGAAATGCCAAGTTCCTAGTAACAAGCATGTATGTATCTGTTGTGGTTCAATTTTATCCTTGGTTCCAGTTTTATTTCCTTTGTTTTTGTGTATGGTAATGTATGATAATGAGTTTGAAACAAAGAAAATTAAAATTAGAACCAAGGATAAAATTGAATCACAACATATACAAGAGATTCAAGAAAGATTCGTATTTCTATGAAGGAAAGAATAGGAATCCCCTGAGCTTGAAGAGGCAGCATTGAAGTCAGTTTAGGCTTGGTTAGGGCTGCCTCTAGCAATGCGCTTGAGTTCCTTCAGACCCCTTAATCAATGTGAATTCCATCGTCAATGCTAGGTTTTGTTTTGTTTTTTAGCACCTGAGATTCAGATCGATGAGAGTATAGTGATGCAACTTGTGTCCATGGGTTTTGATCGGGAAGGCTGTCGAAAAGCTGTTTACCACACTAACAACCAAGGTAACGCGATCTCCATTATAACATTTTGGGTTCACCAGCAATGGTGGTGGGGTCACTCCGTCAGTGGTTAACACTTAAAAGTTTTTTTTTTCCACCAGGTATTGAGCCCGCGATGAACTGGGTTCTGGAACACATGGCGGATCCAGGTAGGGCAAAGTAGTGTGTCATTCAACATGCAAAGGCTGTTTTTTTTTTTCATTGCATCAAGAAGGTCAATCCAGTTTTGTTTTTCTGGATCCTGATATTGCTCTATAAGTTAATCAACACAGAGTTGTCTTTTTCAACTCGTTTGATACAACCAAATGTCGTCTAGCGCTTCTCCACCAACGCAGCACCACAGTTTCTTTTGAAACAAACCCCCTTTATTCATTTCTTTTACTTTCAAGTGATATTCCTACGGAAAGAAGAGTGTGTCCCATACTGTAGCTCACGAGCTAGAAAGTTCCGTCATGCGTAATACTACCATTATAGCTCCAATTGTTTATCCTTGTTTAGCCTGCGAGCTTCTCTCTTTCCTAGCCCCAGACCCCCCTCCAAACCTTGCTTGCAGGCTAGCCCCAGTTTTCCTCCGAGGATTTCTGTGACTTGTTACTCGCTTAAGTTTGAATGTATCCCATCACCCATTGTCGGTTTTCCCAGATTTTAGTGCGCCTTTGAACATTCGAGCCAGCGGTGCTGGCGGATCAACTGCTGTCAACGAAGAAGCTGTCGACATGATTATCGCGATGGGATTTACTCGGACCCAGGCGATCAAGGCTCTAAAAGCCACGGTAAGCGTTATTTGACTAGATTTGCTGTTTTGGTTTCAGCTTTTTTTTTTTTCAAATCGAAATCTTGTGTGAAGCATAACGGGCTAATTTGTCCCCACTCCTTCCCCCTCGCCCCAAAAAATTGTCTCTATATTCCCGTGGAAATTCGAAAGTGTTTATTAAAACAAGCAAGCTCAACTTTTTAAACGAAAAACCTCTCATCCTTCTGGCCATTACACTCTAGGATAACAACTTGGAAAGAGCAGCGGATTGGATATTTAGTCATGCGCACGAGCTGGACTCTATGGAAGACGAGAGTCAGAGCAGCCAAGAGACTGGACCCCAGTACAAAGATGGACCTGGCAGTATGTTCTTATGTACAAACATGCCTTAGCTTCTAAAAGTGTGATGTGTAAAAAAAAAGTGCATTAACTTGCACAAACTCCAGTGGGGTCGGTAGTCACACTGTTCATGCGATTTTCTGGTAATCGGCTAAAAATCCGCGGGAATCTGCCCTTAGGTGTATGCAGATAATAGAGAGCTTAAGCAACGAGGACGGCAACGGCAACGAGAACGCCACAAAACAATGGGATTAATGAGCAAAAACAATACTCTGCACGTGCGTTTTACATTTTGGTACATTTCTTTGCCGTCCTCTGCAAAACAACAACGCGAAATGACCAAATTTTAGGTTTTCTCGAGAAGGTGAGCGCATGACGGCAAGTTTTTCTTTTTTTTTTTTTTACTTTTACACCGTTCACAGTGATTTACCCTGGACTGCTCGCCAACATTTTGCATGTGAAACAAATTAAAATAATAATCTCCTGGCATAACGCATAAAATACTACTTAAGTTGAATCTTACCAACTCCTCTGTGTATTTATTTCATTATTTTTTCATAGAATACCATCTCATAGCCTTCATCAGTCACATGGGAACATCCACTATGTGCGGACACTATGTTTGTCACGTGCTTAAAGACGGAAGGTATCGTATCCCTGCCTTAAACCCCCGTGTTCCTCTTAATAACAGCTCATTACCTTAATTCAAAAAATCTTTCTGTAGTTCGTTGATAAACAAACTGACGCGTATTAATGTCCATACAAACCAACTTAACGTCGAGCTCTATTACTTTGTAGAATATTTATTGTCATTACCCCGTAATGAACCTTTCGAGTGCAATTGCACCACGCAGTTCTCTGAGCCATTAAGTGTACAATCGAAAGCATCATTGTAGGTTCCCTGCTGATACAAACACCATTTAAGGGACCGTTCGTTTATTTATGGCAACGGAGGGTGTGTTTAGAGTGGGGGGGGGGAGGGTGAAACTTTTAAAGTCAAGGTAAATGGGGGAGATTAGAATTAGAATTAACGTCTCTCGATCATGTCACGCGCGGGTGATTTTCAAAAACTCTACTCTTAAACGGGGTGTAAAATTTTGGGGCAGTAGCATAAACCGGGTGGGGGGGGGGGTAATTTTTGAATACACCCACGTTCGGGGAGGGGTACATTTTTAATCTGCCTTAGTGGGCTACAAAATCACCGACCCGACCCTCCCCCTGCCCCAGCCATAAATAACGAACAGTCCCTTATTACAGATAGTTAACTCAGTGAACCTTGTTTTTGTACTGTACTTGTTGCTTGTGAGCTTTATACAATGGATTGCGTAATCCTCGCGTTTTGATTGGCCTAGAGGAGTTTGCGATTAAAGTAGAAGCACGAATAACGCCATGAGCCAAAAAAGTAAAAACGAACAGTTTGTAGAACTTATAGATTTCATTTGGTAGTGCGTGAGTATCCTGATAACGCATGGATGACGTCAAAACGTGGTAAGAACATTAGGCATGTTTCGTAGCTAGGGATCGTAGTGTACTTATATCTTCTTAGCCCTTTTTTACGTGCAATCAGAGTACACAAGTAACGGGGAAGTAGAGTCAGTTTAGTTTATCTTAAACTCCAAGGCATATATTCGCGCTACTTTACAGTATTTCGTTTTGTTACCTTGGCAGTTCTCATTTATTTATTAACAAGCGTTGAATAGCTGGCCTATTTCAAATCTATAAAAGCTTCTTTCCTTTCTTTTTCTCTATTTATTTTAGATGGGTAATTTTCAACGATCGTAAAGTTGCCGTGTCAGAGAAGCCTCCAAAGGATCTTGGGTATCTTTATTTATACAAGCGAGTGGATAGGTAAATGTGAAGTCTGGGCTGCGCTGCTTCATGTCAGCTTGTGATACATGATGGTGGAGCGAAGTCTGAGAAGAGGACGGAAGTGTTCTTACATCACAGACGCCGCCAAGTTAGAGAGAACGTGCTGTTTATCTTTTGCAAGAAGAAATTTGAACTTACGATTAATCAAAGTTGGAACACTAAACATTTTCAGGTGGCCAATCAGATTATAAATAAATCGTCGTTCATTTAACAATCATCTGGGTTTCGAAATAATTATTGTCTTATAATTTTATGGTTAGGTGCTCTTTGCCGAGGTAAATATTAATAAATAACGAAGAAACAAGAGTAGACAGCCTTTCAAGCAGTTGTTTTTCCCAAGTGGTTTATTTCCCTATTCTCGAGAAGGGTAACACGACTCAGTGACAACGCAATGTTTAGAAAGCTATGCTTACTAGTCACGGCTGATCTCTTATTTTGATGTCATTTTGAATGTAATTGAGCTTGTGGTTATTAGAGATTCACCACCTCTTGACGTCTGAGAGATGTTATGCTTTGCCTCAGGCCCACTGAATCCGTTGCGGAATTTTTCCTTGATGAGGCTTCTCACTCTCCTTGTCGTGATAAAACACAGCGTAATGAAAAACCCTGTAAAATATCGAATGGAATGAATATCAGTTGCGCACCAGTTGGACTGGTAAGCAAAGCAGTCGTTTCTTTTTTCTCACACCCTAAACATCGACAAATGGAAGTGGGATTGTGATCTGACGCGTGGTACATGCGTTTGTACAAGAAAGAGACTGTTGATTGGTGTTGTTGTTGGTGGTGGTGGTGGTATTGGTGTGGTTGGTGATGGCGGTGGTGATGATGGTGGTGGTGGTGATAGTGGTGGGTGGTGGTGATGGTGATGATGATGATGGTGATCTTGGTGTTGGTGGTGATGATGGTGGTCGTGACGGTCATAGTGAATTGATTTGGCATAAATCTTTTACTGAAATTTAGAGGTCGTACTGTCAAGAACAACTTTATATTTTAAAAACAAAGTACCTTGTAAGCTGTTTAATACGGAGGCAGGATATTGCAGGAATGCAGTTTGATTCAAGTTGGTGAGAAGTACGAGAATCCAGGTGAGTCCCATGACTGTTGTCAGTTTGATGCAGATCAGAAGGAGCGATACACGAGAAGTGTTATCTGCCGCCAAACCAGCTCCCTGAAGGAAATCAAATGTGATTTAATCAACGACCCCAACACTTCACTCCACGGTATTTGTCGAGTGCGTTGAACTTTAAGTTTAAAAATCAACACAGTTTTTATATGAGACAGCCTGGTATTTCATTAGCTACTTTTAAGAAAAGTCTGAAGACTTACCTTTTCAAAGAAGCTTTCTTGAAAATACTTCGTAAATGCATATAATTTTTGTTTAGTTATCTTCTTATTGTAGTATTGTAAAGCGCCATAGTGCAGTTAGTGGATATGGCGCTATATAAATCTATTTTATTATTATTATTATTATTATTATTATTATTATTATTATCATTATTATTATCTTTTATAGACTCTAATTTTTGATACTTTAGGAACTGAGCTAGATCGCCGTAGAGTCTTATTTAAAGTGTTGATGTTAAAGTATTTTATTGAAACTGTTGATAGGAAAGTTAAAGACGTTACAAATTTTTACTTTTCTTTTATTATTATTATTATTATTATTATTATTATTATTATTATTATTATTATTATTATTAAGAGCTCCATCACAAAGTTTTCTTCAGACGGATATTTTGTTTAACTATTTTTCATTTGTTCAGTCTGCCATGTTTTATGGAACATTTTTGTTACTGTTGTTAACAAAGTTCTTATACGAGATTACTATTTGGAATGTTTTTTTAACTGAGATGAATTTTTTTTCAATCGAATTAAACAACAAAAAAATTATTGTTATTGTAAAATAGAAGCAACCAATATATTTTATTTTAATTTTGCGTCTTGTTTTCAATCAATTGAATTTTTCCTTCTGACAAAATCTAAGTGCTCTTCTTTTTGATCGAAAGAAATTGTAAATAGTGTTTTGACCGAATAGTTTTTTTAGCGAATTAATTGTATATAGGATTTTAATGTTAGCGTTTGTCATTGATCAATAAATAAAAAATATTATTATTATTATTATTATTATTATTATTATTATTATTATTATTATTATTATTATTAACGCCATGAAAGAGTGCCCGAATAAGCCTCCTTAGTAACCATGCCTCAAGACAAGAAAAAGTGCAGAAAAAGACAAAGTCTTTGAATTTAGTTTATTGGGCATGCCGATCCGTATCTTCCGGTTAGCGAACTTTTTCCGCACTATCCGAGTCACTATCCGAGCCAGCCAGATCGGCGCGCAAGGCAAGGAATTGCTGCCCGAATTAACTTGATTTACCAATGAATTAAAACGCAACTTAATGCAGGAAACGTTTTACATCTATGTGACCGGTTAAATTCACTTATCATAATAGGCAGTGCTTACTTGCTGTAACTGGTGAATGGCATATATGTTTTTCGTCAGGCACACCGCGTTGAAGACCAAGGCGAGACTTACTGGTGTAACCATAGCAACAGCTATCGCTGTTTGGTCTGAGATCCAGCAGTAGAAAAGCTGATCTCCTGTTAAAAGAAAAATTATTTAACTTTTAACTGCTATTTAAAACTTTCAACGCAGAGGGACGAAATATCTCCTCCTCAATCGTTAATTAAATATGAGCGTCGATGATATTCTAACCATCCTATAAACTCGTTACTTGGTGTTACAATGACCATTTATGACGAAGCAATCAAGGGTTTGACCAATAAAATGCTCTTTTTAAACACAGGGTTGGTACGGATCCTGGAAAGTACTTTATTTTTTGTCTAGCATTTTCCAGGACTGGAAAGTCCCGGAAAATGTTAGGAGGTCCTGGAAAATCCTGGAAATCTGTAAACTCGAGTGATTGAGGTTTGCTGAAAGACACTAAGGAACAGCCAGATGGGAAAGATAGTACTTATTTGAGCATTATGGTCCCTGAGAAAAAAGATTTCTGGAAACGTCATGGAAATTTGTCTTTGAAAAGAGGGTGCCAACCGTGTAACCAGTAAATTGTTGTAAGATCTTCTGCACGTTTGTTGCTTCAAGGACGATTTTGCGAAACTGTGTCTGTTTACAAACCATATCCAATATAGAAGGTATCCGTGAAGTCCAACACAATACACAAAAGAACAGCTGCGGCAGGAAGTCCCCAGCCGACAACACAGTACTTGATGAAGGTCTTCCTGATGTCAGATGCTTGTCTTGTCTTTCTTACTGATAAATAAGAACAACAACAAGAACATTACTGTTACGATATTATAACTCGTTTACCTCCTTTCCACGCGCTGAACGTAGAAAGAGAGCGAATGCCACAGAGTGACGTTATAGTACTCTTCCGCGTTCCGTGGTATTACGCGCGCTATGTATGCATCCATCTATGAATGGCTGAACTTACCGTGAACTTTAAACGTGGTTGCAATATCGAACGCCATAACACTCATCCAGGAAAACGCCGCTAGAACAAAGAAATGTAGGCAAATGGCGACAGCTTTACACACAGCTTCGACTTCTTTGGATTTCTCAGAACAAATTAAAAGCGTTTGATAGCACAGCAACGAACATGAAAGGTTGATGAGGCATTTTCCAGGAAGATTTCTGAGTTCTTTAAAGGACAGGTAAACCGCGAGCAGAAAACACAGCGAGGTGATGGACAACAATCCTCCAGTAAACGTGATATAAATAAGGGCCAAAGAAAATTCATTCTGCTTGTCTTCGGATCCTGGGCACAAAATAAAAACGACCTTTTCGTTTGGCTTTAACGTATTCTTTTGAGGAATATCGTCTTCTGATGTAAGTACCACAACGCGGCTGGTGTTGAAGTCCACTTGTACTGTTTTGTTCATCATAGAAGTTAGAAGCAAGCACGTTTTACCTCCATATGTGACTGTACAGTTATTCACTTCCGAACTGCAGTTGAACATCTGTGACGTAAAATTGAAACTTAAGCCTGGTTTTCACTAGCGACGCAAGCATAAGCGCAAACATAAGCACAAGCGCAAGTGAAAACAGCAGCAACATAAGCATAAGCAGAAACAAAAGAGGAACGAATCCCCTCATTTGTCAAGTCTGGTTTTCACTACGGACGCAAGCACAAGCTCAAGCACAAGAAAAGGAAAAATTTTGATCCGTGTGCTTGCGCTTGCGCTTATGCTTGCGTTGAAGTCGTTTTCACGGTGAAATAAGCGCTCTTGTGCTTGCGCTTATGCTTGCGTCGCTAAAGAAAACCAGGCTTTAGTGTAGGTAGTTGGGTTACCTGTGGACGTTCTTTGATGACAATATTTGAGCGTACATCAAGTAAGATTGTCAAGGGAGGACCCAAAGGCGGACGTGGTCCACTATTTTCTTGGATTCTTCCTTCTTGTTTTCCGTCAGGATTACAAATCGCACAGTGAGGATTTCTGTAGAAGCGTTTCACCCCGTATTTATCTTCATGTGAAAACACCATAGAATAAGAAGCACACAGCTCTTTCACCACGGACATAACTGGTAGCAGGTTATCAGAACCACATTTAGAATCGTGCACCACACAATACTCGTAGTTATAGTTAAGACTGGCAAATGGTTCATATTTCCAAAAGCACATATCGTTGTTGTCCACAAATCTCTTTAATGCAGCAATATTGTGTCGAGGAGGCTGTGAGCGATCTCTACACGTTACTCTTAAGCCCCAAAAACTAACTTTTTCTGCATTGTTGCATCGAGCACAAGCAATGTTTCTGTATGTGGCGTTACTACGTCGACTCAAAACCGGCAATTCCTTCTGTAGCGTCATATTCAGCTCTTGGCCGGCTTGGCAGTCGTCTGTGTCTTCTTTCCCTACTGGCAGGCTGCAAGTGGATTGCATGGGAACCCCGGACCATGAAAGATCGTTGATATCTGCACATGTCAAATTCTCGAGGGATAAATCATGGCCCGCAATTTCAGTTGCACCACATCTGTGAAAACAAAGTGACGCAAGTAATGACCGTCAACCGTCGGCACTCCCTTCCTAATACTGTGCCCCCATCTAAAAAGCGTGGAGAGGTCTCTAAGCGCTATACGTTGCTCACTGCATGCTGGGTTTTTATAGATTACAGCAGCACGTCATGAGTATGAAATTATTCGTAGGTCCATCAGCCTATAACAGTAACTTAACTTCCAATCGTGCCGTGAGATGTTTATTTTTCTCTTGTGTCTTACCGCTTGTTGAAATCCAAGCAACAGTCGCCCCATTTCTTACAATCTCCGTCACAGTAGCACACCTTGGTATGGTTTCTATCTTCCGCCGCAAAACATCTGCCTTCACACGACTGAGCTGCCGATTGGTTCTGGTTTAACACTGCGTTAAGGAAAGTTGTTGTATCGTATGGGATTGTGATGTTGTTGTCCTTGATAAGCTGAAGGAGGCTCCTGAGGCTGATAACTTCACCCTTAAACTTTACAACAAAGTCTTGATCTTGGCCGGCTAAATCGTAAACTGGAAAAAAAATAATAGCAAATAAGGGTTACCACTCTCGTAAGTTGTCTAACCAAAAGCAAACAAACAACATCTACCATTCTGCAAAGCAATCAAAGAAGCACTGATCCATGGAACTCGTAGCCAAAAAAACACACATCAACATACCAACTGGGGTGAGAAGTGTTTCAGAGTCGTTTTTT
>OX419338.1:33393381-33400881 GCA_948470475.1 Galaxea fascicularis
TGTACAAGCAACAAGGAAACAGGCGCTGGCGAGATACATCCAAAGCTATTACCTCTTGTGCTCAGTGTAGTATTTTTGATGATCACCTTAATTTTGGTAAGCTTCCTTCAAGTTACTGAAATAATCAGTAGCGGTAACTTCGGTTTCGTCGAACAAACTTGTGTTCCTCTAATGAAAACGGCGACGGCTAAATTTGGGTAAGCCAATTCTTAGATTATTTGCTGTGAACCCTTTCACCCCTATGAGTGACCAATGCTTAATTTGTCCTTCTAGCAACACTTCCCAATCTAACATAAAGGTTGTGAGAAAAAAGGAAGTGATCAACAAGTGACGAAGATCTTGATTGTGTAGCAAATTCTCCTTACAGTTACCGTAGAAAATGTATGGAGAACAGTATGGAGAATATATGTGCTGATATTAAGGTTTAAAGGGTGAAATGATGGAATGGAGTGAAAATGGTTTCTCATTCTGATCCCCGGCCGACGTCGATGCTGAGTCGATCCCTGGGCTCCTGATCGATCCCAGTTTCCTTTAGTCACCCAAATGGAAAAAGTTGTTTTAAATGCTAGATTGCATTGCATGCTAGCTATAGTTGCATCAGTTTGAAGTTCCTATATTGCTATATAATTAATAAAGTGTATTCACCGAATGCAAATATGGCTGATCTCTCTGGCAGCCTGGGCCGAGTTGCATGAAAGCGAGGTTAGTGAGGCACAAGTTGAACAAAACCAGTTTTTCACGTTTAAGAAAATAAGAAAATGTTTCACTTCTTTTAGTTGCTGGTTCTAAAGGTGCATTCAATGGCTTCCTTGGATAATAATCCCACGGCATACCACCTGGAATCATAGGACCTTACTGAAGTCTGTGTTTTATTATTGTGAAAACAGCACCACTTTTGACAAATAAAACTTTAAAATAAAGCCTCCCATCATGATTTCATTTTGTCTCTTTCTGAACATGTTCATTCATGTTTGCTTTAGAATGAACGGTACAGTAAGTGTGTTTTAATATGCAAGGAAATCTGAAGTCACACAACCCCCTTGCATGTTAATTAGTTGTTCAGTAGCCCCGCTCTTCCCTTCAAACGATCAAAGCCACACCAAGCTTCTCAGAGGGGTTGTGAGAAATGCTCTCCAGTGAAAATCCAAAAGAATCCGAGCTAAGTAAAAATAATTTTAATTATCATTCAATGGATATTTTCCCCCCTTTTCATTGGCTGAGAGCCCACCACGTGACCTGCAAATAACTGCCTACAAATAATGATCTGCTCATGCGTAATATCGTCTAAATGCGTTTTTGCTGCAAATAATATTCTGCTCATGCGCAATTGTAACCACGCTAGAATAAATTATTTAACTGAGAAGGAAACCAATTGATTTCTGCCAGCAGCGCACGCTTACCGCTTCCCAAAAAAAAAAGGTATCAAAACAAACTTGGTGATCGAATGATAAAACAATTATTGAACTCGGTTATCGCAAAATATCGTGATTTGCAGTGTCTCGCAGATCAATTATTTGCCTCAGCCTTCGGCTTCGGCAAATAATTCGGATCTGCTCGCCACTGACAAATCACGATATTTTGCTCAACCTCGTCCAGTAATTGTTAATTATAACTTGGGCTGGTCAACCTGCCTAACATTGTTAACGACGGTAAAAAGTTTTGTGTTTTAGAGACTTGTCATAAGTATTGTTGGCTCAGTATTGTTGCCTGGTCCACCATGTTTGGCGTGTTCATACAAACCCTGTTGGGTGTCGTTACAAGCCACTGCCGCCTTGACAGTTGTTCCTTTTTAGTCGGTGAACCAAAGCACTTGTAGCTGGCAATTCTTAATGGAAGGCAGGCGGCGACTAAAGTCAGGTTCATGGTGGCCCGCTTTTTGTCCCAAAATCCAATGAACATGTATTGCGAGCCTATGGCCAACATTGTTGGCAGTTCTTGAAACTGTTTGCAGTCTTTGAACACCCCCAACAGAAATAGGCAACAATTTACACTAATATTAAGTCCATCAATACTGGGTGATGTTGAGAGCGTTTGTACCTCCGTTAGTTACAATTACCACTTCATCTCTAAGAGACTAGTGGCAATAGGCCATTTCCGAGTTCATGTCTGCCTCCTCTTCAAAGCGAGTCTAAGTGCAAAGTTTTTGTGATGGTAATTAGTTCTACTTTACATATGAATGAAAACTAGTTTTCATAACAAAAACTTCGCACTTAGACTCGCTTTCAACTGTGATTCACTTTTCCTCTTTTTTCTAAAGAGTTGCTTTACCCTTAAATTCACAATTAATTAAGTTCGGAGGTCTGTGTTTGATTTTAGCTTTCTTCCGAAACTGCCAAAAAGTTGGAGCAATTGACTCTCTTGTCGTGTGAAAATAAATTTCCTCTCAAACCCCAGCTGGAGCGATTTTGATGTTGCTTTAATTACTAATTATTGGCTTTCGTTTTAGTGTAGTTTAATATTCCCGGAACATTAATAACGTTAATACATGTGGAGGTAAATTTACATTTTCATAAAGGAAATGAACGCCTTTTTTTCATGAAGCTATAACTCTCTCAGAAAAGAAATAAAGCCGTTAATTAAAGGAAAAAGCTGACGTGATTGAGCACGTTCTAACGATAAATCATCTACTACCAGATTTTAATGCATAATATAACAGCGTCTATAATCAAACTATGTAATGGTGCTAGTCTGAGCTTACTTGCCTAACCTTTTTTTGGTAAGTACCTGTAGAAGGGTCTGTCGGAATGGGGTTAACCGACAAGCGACAAAGGGCGAAAAATGTTACTGACTACCGACAAAACGAGGAAAAAATTACCGACTACCAACTGAAATAAATTCTAGCCGACAACCGACATGGTCCGGCGTTATAAGGATGTTAGTACTCAGAAAGAACAGCAATTTAAATTTACTTCTAGCTCAGGAAATGTCCAGATCCAAATTTAGTCAATTATAGAATTTCCTGTCTTAAAATTACTTTATACGACACCCTCCCTCTAGTCGTTTATTCGGAAACTTTAGAATATTCATCTTTTTATGTAAACGTGACATGAATATCTTTTGTTTTCCTTAATGAAACCCAAATGGTGTCAATCAACTTTCTGTAACTTCCAGTTGCTTTTTTAATCTCACCGATGAATAATTAACAATGAGCCACGAAAAATTATTGGGGTCATTAAAAAACCTTCACTGGGTTTTATTAATGATCAAAATTCTTGCACATCTTTTGGCCACGGTAAATCTATCGTTCAAATGACACTACCTTTTTTTGTTTTTGGTTACAAACTCGAAGATGTTTTTTGTTTTTCCGGTTTTATTTGGATACTTATGCTACCACTGTTGTCCCACGGAACCTGCCTTTTGACAAATCGCACTAAGTTCCGCCTTCGATCTGAAAGGTGCCTTTTTCTGAGCTTTTGACAACAATTAGCTGTCGTTAAGATCCTTTTATATCCTCTGCGATAATTTTCGCTAAACGTGGCGTACAGACATGGGTTTAAGGCGCTGTTAAAGTGCACTAAAAGAACACGAACAAATAGCCATTCAAGGGCCAGTTTGTAACCATAGGCAAACATGATAAGCGTGAGTGTAGCAGAACGAACAACACAAAACAAAAGCTGCTACGACAATGGACACCAACCGAACTTTTTGTTTCACGACTTCTCGGCGCCAAAATCCCTCGCTGTTATTGGAGGAGTTTTCGGGCGTCAGACCTGGTGTTTTTCTTCTATTGAGTGTGTCAGTGATCGCTGAGTACCATATCACAATCAGAAGCAGAGGAATAGAGAATATGACGAACATGTTGATGTAATAGTAAGGTTTAGCCGTTCCTTGGGTGAACGTCACATCCAACAGAAGATTGCAGTAGACTTTTCGTTCTTCATTCACGAGAATCACAGCATAAACCGTAGGAAGACGAAATGCCAAGGCAACCAGCCATGTACATAATATGATCAATGACTTTGCAAATCTGCGCCGAGCGAAGAGGGAACACAACAGCATTGAAACGATCAAAACTGATGGCTACTACAGTAGATACAGAGACAATCATTGGCGCTTGGTTGAGGAGGATCGTAGCCAAATAAAGCGAGGGAAATCACACGAGGCATGTAGAAAGTAATAAGAAGATCCGTTACAGCGAGATTTACGATGTAGTTATTGACCGTGGTCCTCATACGAGGATTCTTGTCGCGTTAGCGGAGGTTGTATTTGAAGAATGTGCAAAAAGGTTGGCGTCCATTGATAATCAGGGAAGTTGAAATAAGATATCAATTGTTAAGCAAGAAAGTTTTCGAATTTTCTAGCAGATTCCAACCATTGGGCAGGAGAGTTTCTTGCTCCTTTGCCAAGACTAATTCAAGCTCAGATTTTTTATTCTTTCTGTGATTAATTTAAATGTGTCTAAATGGCCGGCAGCCGGTCAAAATCTTCAAGCCTAATACACACTAAATCTCCCCGAAGTACCAAGTCTAAGGAAAACAAAGCCCTTGAAAGGGAGCCCGAATCGGACTGCCGGCCATTTAGTGTTTTTACAACCTTGACCGGCTGCCGGCCATTTAGACACTTTGTAATTTAAAAGCTGGAACAAATAGGCGTCGAACTTTAATTATTTCGCAGTTTGTTTCGTGTCAAACAGTTGTCCGCCATCAAGTGCCTCCAGCGATTATAAAAGCGAATTGAAAATTTAAGGTTTTCAGTGAAAACCGGGTTATACAGTGGGAATTTGATAGCTACAAGTTTTTGTTTTATTTAGTTCAATTAAGTTCACAAATGTGCGGTTTCTAAGGATATGTTGGAGGCGATTTAAGCCGGATAAAAAATTTTATTGTGTAGGTGGTCTCGAGTAATTTAAGATTTAACTCATATTTTTACCAGAATCCTACTTTTTAGCATTAAAAGTTTACTTATGGTTTATTGCTAGCGGGAAGAAAGACGTAAACCTTATTTGAAGGCTGACATTTCCCAGTCTCTTAGCTTCTCGAACCAACCCCTACGATAAAAAATAGGATTTCCAAAAAGAAGTTCACTCTTTTTAACGTACACACAAACTGCATGCACAACAGCGCAACCGAAAACTTATCTAAATTTCAAATATTTGAACAACCTTTTGGAGCAAACGTTACACCTGCCGGTTTGTCAATAGAATGAAAACGCCCTTGAAACCTCATATATGAGCTTATTGACACTTAATACTTGGGTTTTTCTTTCAAATAAATTGCAAATAACTTTTTAAATGCTCGTTTTGTCGAAATGTAAAATTTTGTTCACCGAATTATCAGGCTCTTGTCATGATAGAAAAACATTTTCAATTCACATTGAGCAGTGGGTGTGGTTGCAAGATATTTACGTTTAAATTTATGCAAATTACGAGCTTTGTGCCTTAAATATCGTACCATCGTAGTCACCTAGGACGCTCGATTTAAGCGCCCCCGCCCCCCTTACCGTCCTCTGTACTGAACATAATGGACGTTTAGCATTAGTTTTGTCGATTACCATGGTGACTAGTCAACACTGTACTCGTAACTACAGTAAAAGGTTTCAGTTTGTAATCAGCTGGTCGATCGCCTTCACCACTACAAACAAACTTGCAGGTAGTTTCTGAGATGATGTTTAAATTAGTGTCCACCATTCACATAATTTTGCAAAATCACGCTTCACGAGAAAACAAATGAGCCATTTCACATTTCAAGGGAAAAAAGGGCCTGTTACGAGTCACGAAAATACCCTTTAGCACCCTCAGTTCAAGGCTTGCTCAAAGGGAAATTTGTGAAGAAGTTAAACTTTCAATTCATAAAACTTAGTTCAAAGTTAAGTAAACAGTGTGTTTACTTTGTGTTTCTTTTATTAGCTTTTATTTGTACAATGGTTTCATGCGATTATTGCATATGGGTGCTTTCAGTCATTCTATTTTCAATGTATTTTAGTTTTGCGCCCTATTTATTTTCACACAATGTCGTTCCTCTAGCTGCAGTGACACGACTGTCAAACAGTTATAAGCAATGAGATGTGCCTTGAATATCTTTATTTGTGTCATCTCTGTAAAAATGGCGCGGCTTGGATTCCAGTATTTTGACAGCCGCCTCTCAGGAAGCAGGTCGTGCTTTTTACATTCAAAATGAAACTTAGAAATTGAAATGGCTATTCAGTTGTACTGATTTTGTACAAATACAGTTAGCTGTTTATGATTAGAAATTAATTCATTTTTTCATTCTCTGTGCAACAGCTTATTCTAGGAAATTTGGGCTCCATATAGAGCCACTCCGTAAATTCAACACAAAAAGTTTAAGTGTTTATGTTATCGGGTGTTTAGAACCTAATGGAAGTCTTCCTTGACGGCCAGTCCTTGAGATATCAGGGCGCACCAGTGCGTTTGAACCAAAATTCCTAATAATTTGCGATAACGCGAATTCAACGTTACAGCTGCTAAAAACTAATTCCTACTTTAAGAGAAATGTTACGATCAATCTAAATCTGTACAATGTGGTTTTCATCTGACTGATCGCTAAACGCATGGGCCACTTAAAATTTTCAAAATCTCTCCGAGTATCTTACTGCCAGCAATTAATTGATAAAAATTTCGAACTCCTCGTGTGAAAACACCGAACGTCACTCCCCTTTCTCTCCTGTTCCCTGGGGGCATTTCACTTTAATTTCATTCGAACACCCCACTGTCAGGACCGATCTGCACTTTTCGTGACGTTTTGGCCTTTTTTTGTTGTTGTTGTTCTATTTCATAGTTCAGTATTGTTCCATCCCTGTTTGTCTTGCCTTTGGGGAGCTCTTGAGCTACGATGCACAGCATTTAAAGGATAAATCTGTCGCCTAATGATGCGTCTTCCCAGGGGACATCGACTAAGGATATTCTTGAATCCTTCGCGAAAATTCTCGTTGAGAAGCAGGTACAAACAGGGGTTAAGCGCGCTGTTAACATGCGCCAGGAACAGTCGGAGAAATAAGACTTCACATGGAACTTGAATTTTGTAACTCCACAAAATCAGCCAGATGAAGTAAAGAAGCCAGCAGAAAAAAAATAAAGCGACAACTGTCATCACCAATCTTAGAACCTTCTTTTTTGTCACGGAGTTTCGCCTTTGTTCTCTCCCCGCGATGTCTGAAACGTCTCCTCCAGGAACTTTTCTTAGTTTCAAGGTGATTAAAATGCCCGAGTAGAGGACAGCAATGGCTGACAAAGGGATTGCAAACAGGCTAATCAGGGTAAACTGGTAGTAAGTCTTCGCTGCGCCTTCGTTAAACGTGTCATCCAAAGATAAAAAACAGCCAAGTTTCCCGGTTTTGTCCAAACCAAGTCTTAACCCATACAGCATCGGCAGGCGAATGAGAACTGACGAAATCCATATCGCGACAATTAGCAGTCGGCAAGCTTTCTTAGTGACGAAATTCTTCAGTGGAAACACAACAGCAAAGAAACGGTCACTGCTTATGGCGACTACAGTGAATATAGAAGCGGTTATGGCTGTCTCGTGCATAAACACAGAGAGCTTA
>OX419338.1:33408381-33463381 GCA_948470475.1 Galaxea fascicularis
GATGTTAGTATATCACGTGATGTGCATTGGCGGACGCATATTCCAAGGTCTCCACAAATCTCTTCAATTTTTGTACACACAGGATCAAAATATTCGTTCAATTCCTTTTATAGCCAGGTATTTTTCTGATACGATGGAGGCAAAGTGCTTTCACCGGTAAACATTTTAAGGGTGGTTGCTCAGACATTCCGTGATCTCCAATGCCTCGAAGGGAAATCCCCCCACTACCGCTTTGAGAAAAGCCCTATTTTGATTGGCGAGATGTCATTTGTTACATGTCTGTAGCAGGCGGTGAGCCACTCGTTTCACTAGTAAAGGCTGGCCAAAAAGGCCGCTTTCAAATTCACCACAAATTTCTTGTTACAATAACTGCTTCTGTAGGGATTCCTTTTCAACTAACCAAGGACTATTATACTTTTAAAGTTTGCTCTTTAGCTACGAAACGAAGTTGGTGACCCCCTGCACTTTTTTTTTTTTGCCCTTTTGAAATAAGTAACTCACCAAAAGCAAAAATTATCTGTGCTAGAGGATTTCGGCGCGAACACTCCCAGGGCCGAGTTGCTCGAAGCACGGTTAGCACGAACCATTGTCGGGTTAAGTTGGATTAAAACCTATAGGTTGTCATGATATTTAATCTCGGTTAGCGCTAACCATGCTTCGAGCAACTTTGCCCAGTAGTTAACAAATGAATAAAGGGGGTAATTTCTTTAGAAAGAAATGGCGGTACTACGTCGGTGGAGAATTAAAGTTGCACACAAGAATTTGGTTTTATAACGGTGGAGTTGATAATGTAAATTGACCACCGTACAGGGATTCTAAAGGCTGGCGTTTCGCGCGTTAGCCCTTCGTCAGAGTCAATTTGATTCGCTCTGACGAAGAGCTAATGCTCGAAACTTCAGCTTTTAGAATCCCTGTATTGTGGTCAATTTACGTTATCAACTCCATTGATAAAACCAAATTCCTGATAGAAAGAAGGAAAAACCCATGCAGAGATGACCCGATGCAATGTTATGTTTCTTAGATGAGAAATACATTCTGTAGGTCTTTACGTTGGGGTAAGATAATAAAATAACCGGCGAAATGAAACCGATGAATAACAGCTCGCATCATTCACACTTCGATGACACAAGTAACACAAGTGTAGTTCTTTTATTGTTATTTATAACTTTTATCAGACGACGTTTAATAATGTACAAAATGATGATTTATATCAGTTCAGGTACATCTAAACTTTAAATTCGAGGCAACCTTATTCGATACATTTTTACATGTAAAAACGCGGATCTCTTCCTATAATGTCACTTGCAAGTCATGGCAATGAAGAAGTTGATCGCGGTTGACAGTCAACGCAGTCTTGTTGCCTGGATAGGTTCTTGTGCTCATGAACGTTACTCACAGTCTTTCAGTATCTATACAGTTAGCTGTTGTTCAAAGATGCATCATGACTCCTTTCTATGGGCGTGTCTCACTCCTTGTAAGTTATTTACATGGATCGCTCGACCGCTTTCAAAAACTCAACCACATTGTTCATGGCCTCGTCATCAGCGGACACGGCATTCTCACAGGCTGTGCGCGATTTGATTCCAAACTCTTTTGCCTGTAAAGATATTTGCTCCAAGGTTAGAACATTCAAATATGTAGCTCTGACACCTACACGAGTCTCTTCGAAAATGGCAAACAAGAAAGACAATGTCTACAGTGAAGTAAACGCTTTCTAGTTGCTGGAAAGTCAAAGTTCTAACGGTTTTTTTTATCTGTCAATTTTTGCTACGGTGCTGCAGCACTACAATATCTTGCTCAGTTCAATTTCACGTCTGTGGTTTATTATACTTCAAATATGCTTCTGCTTCGTCCCTGTAAAAACATTTATCTGGTTTTCAGCCTAATTATTCTTGCTCTTTTAAAAAGAAATAGATCTCCAGGTCCCTAGCATTGATTTCACAATTACTTCAATCCAAAGAGGCCATTGCAAATATCGACAAGCTGTAGAAAGGCATTTTTAAGTACTTATGGTGTTTGAAGTCTGTTTAAACTAAAGTGATATTTTCGTTAGCTAAAAAAATTCGGTCTTTTCGGATTCCTTAGCTGAGAATTTAATTGCGCGAAATCGTCCTTTGAGAAATTGCTAGATAAAGTGAACTGTCCACGAACTTTTTAGTGAACTATTTTCTTTCCGAAAATGCTAGCTGACGTTTTTCACTGCCAAAAGCAGGAAATATGACCCTTCCCAAAACGCCAGGGGCTATGATTTCCCCATTGCGAATCTTTTAGGCAACATTTCAGTTTAGAAAATTCGAGTGCACTCTTTAATCGACGTCGAAAACCTAAGGCGAACTACCCTCCACCGAACAGATATCTACCGAAACTTGTCGATGGGTGCCCCTGTATCGAGAAGTGGAGCAGGTGTGTCAAAAACCATAGTTTTCACAGTGAAGGAAATTAAGTGGGTGACTTAGAATTTCCAGAGGAATGAGTTAGCCCGTCTTAAAACCCTTCAATGAGAATTTGCGGGAACACAATAAAGGGTCTGGACCTTCTTATTCTATGATGAGCCAAACAAAGGTCTGCATAGGAGGCAAAATGAGTCTGAAAATAAACCCAAACTGCGTGATCTTACCTTAGCCATGTCTCCCAGGATGAACTGTAACATGGCTGTTGTGAAATATATTTTACACATGACTGCAGGAGTTTGCACTGACTGTTGTTCTCGCAGTGCTAATATGGCATTTATCACTTGGATAGCTTCGGCTTCTTGTGCTTCGTCTGAAAAGATCAACACAAATCATGCAAAGAGTTCGTTTAGTTTAAGGGGGCTCAAAAGGGTTTTTCATTGCTGTAGTGTTTGTGAAACGATGAAAGATTACGAAGGATATTTAATGGTGTGGGCAAACTATATGTCTCCTTGCAACTCTATTGTTGGGCTATACTTTAAGGGTACTTCTCACATCATATCAGGTCCACAAACAGGTCCTCTTAATTTCAGTTTTTGTAAAAAATTTCTTTGTTGGAATGCTCCTAAAATCTTTAACTTTTCAGACAGTACAAATGTATGACAGAAAATTATACTGGACAATTTTCTCCATTTTCTCACATCATATCAGTTACCATTGCAATGTGCCAGGTCAACAAATAGGTCCTCTTAATTTCAGTTTTTGTAAATTATCTGACCTACCGTTTTTATTTCTTTGTTGAAAAGCTCCTAGATTCTTTAATTTTTCAGACAGTATGACAAAAAGCTATCTAGTAGAATTTAATATATTTAAGAAAAAAATGCATTTTATGGCTTACAGAAAATTGTACTAGATAATTTTCTCCAAAACTTTTACATTTGAAGTGATAGCATGAATGTTGCTTGCATGCAAAAGATCACGATAGGCCACCAAGCAAAATTTTGAGCCTAAAACAAAAAAAAATTTCCACAGATTTTATTTCCGGTTTGTATGATTTTACAAACTATTTAACTTCTGGCGTGCTGCGTATGTGACTTTTCAAAAGTGATTCTGATTCATTCAGCTGATGCGTGTGTAGATTGCACATGCACGTGCAGCTAAAAACCCTTTCCGGAAACAGGCTTAAATCAACTAAAGCAAGTAGCAACTTTAATCGTTGTGACGTATGATTCTCCAGATGAGTGTAGTCTTGAGAGGGAAAGTCGAAGGATAAACTCTCCCACAACTACATTCATTCTCACAAATAATCACATTTCAGGTCATTTACAAACTTTTGATTCTAATAAGAAGTGACTCAGTATTTTACCTAAAACATCAAAGTCTGTTGGTATGCCGGAGTTGAAAGCTGGCCCTATCCCAGAAGGCTGTGCGGGTGTCTTGGTTCTTTGTTTTAATAATCGGCTGAGGTGTTCATACCAGATGTCTGTTACCTGAGGATACAAACCACCATCAATACACAAAACAGTGCTAGCACACCTGTGCACTGACCAGAGTCAGCCATCCAGTGTATCAAATAACAATAAAACCACTAAGTTGAATGTGCAGTTACAGAAAATATCCATCACTCCCCCACAGAGGGCAATGGAAATTCCAAGGGGGAGGGGGGAGGGGGGATGCAAACATTTTTAAAGAATTTCCAGAGGGGTGTATATTGAGGGGGTGCTAACCAAATAACTCCATAGGGGAGAAGGGGGATGGATATTTCTAGTACCACACATTAACACAACTTTTTTATTATTTAGTTTAATCTGACCTCTAAATCCAAAGTAACTCTTGGTGGCCTTTTTGTTTTATATTTTGTACTTGTGCAATTTATCTGGCATTTTTCTCTCTATGTTTCTAATAAATTATGTGTTTACCTGGTTATAAAGGGAGAAAGCAATGTCCAGTTTACTTTGCCTGTAAAACACATTAGCCATATGAAAATAACCACCGGATGTTCTGATGTCATCTGTGCCATATACTCTTGATGAGTGGTATATCTAGATGCGGAAAACATTTTGTACCATTAGAAAAATTCATTACAGTTTTAATTACCACGTATGACTGATACCTAGTGGCCTAACTGGCTTTTGGTTTGCAAAATTCCCTCTGGAGCCTTTCACTAAGTTCATGCAGACCTCCCACTCGAAAACGTTTGAGAATCAAAACAAAAAATGGCGAACCCTGAACTTCCCTAAACTTTCAATGATGAAACCCAACTTACATAACTGACCAAAGAAATGACAGCAAATGAAGCCCCTTGAATCACTTATTTCTTCAAAAACAACATAACCTCTGTAGACAAGAAAACTGCTTCAAAAACCTAATGATCATGAAAAGCAGTTTTTATTGACTTGTTGATGATAGCATTTTGAGTTTTCCTGACTCAGTTCAGATGTAAATTATGATACATATGAGACTGATTGATGCTGGCACCACCAAGGACCACCATTAGGTGTGGCAGAAGCATATAACCTTCTGGTGTGGTGAATGGTAAAATCTGAGACTTCCTGAGATGCTGAGACCCTTGTTTGAAAATCCAAGACCGAGACCAAACATGCAAGACTTCAAGACCGAAATAACTGCACTATAAACGAGACTTCCAGACTCTTTGCAAAGGCTGTTGAGATTTCGTGATCCCATGAAAAGTTTACGAGACCCAAGATTTTTGGAGGAACCATTCACCACCCCTTTGTACCATGTTTTTCATACAAGTACTTACATCATCTGCCAACTGTGAAAGAGCATCGGGATAGTTTCCCTGTGCTCCATACAGCAATCCCAAGTTTCTGAAGAGCTTGGATTTGATGCCATCGGGGCATTCTGGAGTTTTAAGTACTGTCCACTGTGCCTGGGCCAAATATTCCTCGGCTTGAGATAAGCGACCAAGGCCTTAAGAGAAAAAAGGAAAAATTGGGAGCCAACATTCACAGCTACCAGCCTGTGTAGTTAACTGCCAATTTAATAGCCATAGACAATAATGATAACATAAAACACAAAAGTTTTACATGAATGTTTGCAAGAACCAAAAACAGTATGTACAGGTACATGTATAATCTCATCTCATTTTGTTCACAAAACTCAGTCTTTTACATTTTGTTTCAGAGAATATCCATACAGCAAACATTATTGACACTGACCTATGCTTGCCTCTCCAAGAATGAGGTATGAAGGAACAAGCTCGATACTGCTCAGACCATAAACTTCAATGGCAAACTTCAAAGACTCCATAGCAGCAGGGACCACTCTGTCATACTTTCCTTCAAACAGTAACTTCTGACCCTCTGTGCGACATAATTCAATCATTTGTTTCTGTTTTTGGACGTGAAAAGAGACATTGTTACAGTCAGCACATGTAACAAAAACTACTGAAGTGAGCAGCAACCCAGCGTGATGAAAACTGATCATTGGAAATTCAATCGATCAATAATTAATTGATAACAATCAATGACAATTATTTTGTTACATGTATTTAATTGTTATCGATTGCTATCAGCCAATTAATGACCAATTGATAATCATGCGCTTGAGTCCTCAAATTGCTATTGATTGCCATCGATCACCATGGATTATTACTGACTATCGTTTGCTGTGAGTTGATCGATGGCAATCAATGGCAATCGATGGCAATTAAAAATCACAAATCTTTTGGTCATCGATTTCCGAGATCAAATCAATCAATAATATTGTTGTTATCGGAATCTTGCGATAGATTGTTAGTTATTGTTATTATTAACGATTTCATCGGAAAATCACGTCGGAGTAGAAAACTATCAGATTCCTATGACACTGACTTCCTTTCAACAAATACAAGGCCTGTACCTGTCTGACAGTTTGCTGCTGTTTTCTGTGCTGTCTTTCCTCTTCAGATCCAAGAAATGGAATTGGAGTCCGTAATGGAATCAACAGCTGACAAATCTTTTCATGGATTCCCAACCAATCAGCTTTCTGGTGCTCTGTAGAACTGGGTATAGTAGAGTAAACCTTTTTTAGCTAGCGCTATGGTTATAAGCTTATTTAAATTATAGTAACATAAACCATAAAAATAAAAATAAAAGAATCTTTCACTCACTGGATCAACAACTCACCAGTAATATGTCACTCGACAATCCGTACATTGAACAAAAGCCGGTTTTTGGCACAATTCACATAAAAGCTTAACACCCTTAGGGTTAGCTAAAGGATTTATAGTATTCATTTCGTCTACAAACGACTAGATGGAGGCTAAACCTAAAAGTCACTTTTCCACTTGACCGCCATATTGTTTCGAGGCGAGAAGGCCAATGTTGCTAAGCAACAAGCTGACTCGTCCCAGGGTATTCTCTTTACCTCAGAGTGGAACAATAAAGGTGGACTGGATCAACAGTATTGCGGCTGATGCCAAATATTTTCCTTGAAAAGGTAGTTATTACTCGGGCTTCCTGTGGAAGGCCCGAGTCTAAATCTGTCGTCCGTTTTTCTTTTTCGTTGTTTTCCACAAACCTCATTTCCGGCGTATTTGCGCAGGCGCTGACGATGAACCTGTAACGCCCGGTAAAAACCTGTTTACGGTTTGTTTACGCTTGTCTTGTCTGTTGAAAAGCAAGGCACAAAGCAACCGTAGATTCCTCGACGGATTTTCAAAGGAAAAAGTTGACATGTCTACAGCTATGGCAAACGGTGTCGTATCCAATACGCCGTTCGCGGTAGACCCACACTTAATGATGATGGTGAGCGTACATTTCGAAACGGTTCGTTCCGCGAACTCGAAGCAAATGTGAAAAATATTTTGAGATCAAATGAGCCGTGAGCTATCAATGAGTACAAAAAGTGCACAAAGGCTTTGACTTGAGTGGAAACTTTGACACGAACAGTTTAGGTGCTGGCGAATACAAGATACCCGTTGATGATGAGATTAGAGGTACAAAGATGAACAGCAGTAGTAACAACAGCAACAGGAAAGCGTTCATGTTGGGTGATGAAGAACCCACGCATCGAAGCAAAGATACAAGTAACGTTTTTACTTTTATGGCTATTGTCACCAGTATTTCATTTCTTTTGTATACTTTAGATTGTGGATTATCAGCTGTATCAAGTCTGTGTAGTGTGTTAGTTTTATGTGTAATCTTGTACCTTCGCGTGTTCTACATTAATGTGTTAAGTTTATCAGTTTTATCAACACAAATGTCGGATGTACTTGAAATATGCGAGGTATTTGAGAAGGTAATGCAGTTACGTATCTGTACATGATCAACGTGAAGCCTTACTGAAAATAAAATATATATATAGAAAGGAATTCAGATCTCGTTATGCTAAGTTTGTGTATTTTAACGACAACCGAAATGCCATGTGCCATCAAGACGTTGTGATCGCGAGCCCAGTAGGATACCAGTGAAAAAGCTAAATAGTCTGTCAAAAAAAGGAGAAAACTAAGATTGTTTGTGTTCCCACGGTCCTGTCGTGTTTATTTCCGATGGCACACACTCACACAGGCAGCCCAATGCTTTAACGAATCGAGTTTGAGTCATAAAATACATGTATAATTTTATATATTAGGCTGTGCGGAAATTATCCACAACATCCATTTGCCACTCGAAAAGCCCGAGTGAAGGCCAGTACGGCCTCTAGTTTTGTGTTATATCTTGTGGCAGGGAAATAAAACGAGTTTTTGAGCTGCAGAATTCTGGGTATAAACCCTGTATCAGAACGGAAGAAAAATCTGCTATCGACTCACCAAATCATTTTCCTCGAGGTTCAAGATGGAAATATACGGTACATAATCAATCAATCATGTATTTACCCACGTAACGCCTCATGTGAGCCAAAAACCTCGTTCAAAATACGCACGTGCTGCAGGTCCATAGCCAGGTTTTTGAATTGGAGGGTGCGCCGGACCGCCATCAGCGGATCGCTCGAGCGCCTCCCGCGCGAGTTGGTAGCGGTGTCACTCTTCAGAGCCACATAAAACGGCCCTTTTCATAGCCACAACACAAGGGAAAAGTCTTGAATTTCGTAGTTTTATTTATGCTTTAGTTAAGACGGAATTTTTACACAGTGCAATAACAACCTTATCTCATGTCTCGTTCTAGCAGAGCGCGGGTGCTGTGCAAATTGGGGAGACTGTAAATCAAATCAAATCAAATGGTTTTTGAGGAGAGGGGAAAACCGGAGTACCCGGAGGAAAACCGCTCGGAGCAGAGTAGAGACCTGGTGGACCTGGGAGGTGGACTTCTGCAGCCCGTGGGGGAGAGGGGGCGGACACACCCGTCGCACTTCCTCTCACTGAGGGCCTGCATTTTGACAGAAAAGGTACCCCTTTCACATACCTACTCAAGTACACTGCGTCAACCATCAAGCATTACCGGAAGAGATGAGCAAAGATATCTAAATGACAGATTTCCCTACCCTTTCCTATACCTTACTCGTGAAATTCCTGCCGCTTTGTATACCTGAAGCTGATATAGTTTGGTCCAGCTGAGACAACAGATTTTCAACCTATGACATTTTGAAAGATGTAATCGGGGTTGTGTAGAAAAGTTAAATTTCGCGGCTGAAGAACTGCACTTATGTCTGCGCGGTTTATTCCAGAAAACGTTATCACAAGCAAAGTTCCTCTTCTTTTAAAAATCTTTCCATAGTTTTTTTTTATTTGCCAGCTTTCATGATCGTAGTTTGAAATTTGGTTGGGCAATTCATAGTTGTATGATTGGCGATCGTACAGTTCGGCCAAAATGCAGTTATTACACTGCAGTACGAGTTTAAATGACCATTCAAATAGTTCTTGAAAAGCAAATCAAAATTTCAACACCATTCACCGTCCTAGGCCCGCAACATCTTCTCCGGTCTTGAATAAAATCCCTTCAAGTCAGGCGCACGGTTCGAGTCGGCTTAAGCGAAACTAAATCAGTGTTTTGTAAATAACTTGAATTTCGAATTCGAGCGAATTAATCCAAACGCAAAATGATTTTTGGTCGCGTTTAAGGCCTCGATAACTCTTGTCTTTTTTGCTATCGATTCTTCCAGTTTAGGGATATCTTTAAACGACGAAGATCAGCGAAACAGCAAGACAGCTTCAGTTTCACCTATGATAATTGATACTACAAGCGCAATACTATCGGAAGTGGGTTGATAAATGTTGAAAAGGAATGGGGCCCAATGGAGCAATGAGCGTCACACTTGTATCTTGGAAGGTTGAACGTTCCGCGTTACTGCAGGCCCCAGGGTCAGAATAGTACACAGCAATTGTTAGCACACAGTTCAAGCCAAAAGACCATGTTTATTTGAGACATTCACTATAGTGTCTTACCACAATCCCCCTATCATTACCAATATCTAAAACAAAGACATTACAACCTTCAAAGAAAACGGGACGAATTTTAAAAGCTTTGGTATGATCTCGGTCTTGTTAACGAAAGGTCTTCTCACAACTTATACTTAAATCAAGCCGTTTATTGCAGAAAATTTATCGCAAAATTCCTTTTCATCTGTTTCGTAAGGAAAATAATTCATTAGGAACCTCTGGATCGGAAATCATTAATATTAACCATTAGAGCGTATTAGCTAGCGTTAGCATCAGCTTAACGTTAGAAGCCTCAGTTATAGATCCAGATGTTCCTAGGTTATTTAGAAGCATCGAATGGTCTGCGCAAAGGTTTTGTACGACTTCATCAAAGTGATTATAAACTACATACGGCTTGATTTAAGCTTCGAAATAGCCAAAAGTAACTCAATGTTCACACACAAAACACCTTCACTGTAAATAGCAAAAGGAATCTTTGATTAGAAATTAATATGAATTTCCTTCATTCTACAACTGATAAGAGCATACTGTGTAACTGGATCCAACGGCTGATTGTTTTCATTATAGCGAGGAGCCAAAATAAGTAAGGATTGTAATTAACGTTATATAACACCTGATATAACTTCTGAAGATGCACAGAACAAGCCAAAGCACTAACGTATTCTACCAAATGAACAACTGATAACAACAGTTGTTATTAAAAGTACTCGGCAAAGCTGAATGTCAAAAGATCATTCGATTTGATCATTGCAACAAGAAGCTTATACTTGCAACAGAAATCTGGTTAGTTACTGGAATGTTTAGGCAGTCCATCATACCATCAGAACTGAAAAGTTCTATGTAAGATTTAAAAAAACCTCTGTCAATAATCACCCTTTACAGAATGTCGTGATGCTACGAAGTCGAAAAACGTTACTGGTGGTATTTGGAAAATAAATGAAACTAATGGAAAAAGATTTCTGGTAATTTTAAGATTGCATAAATAGCCCAAAATAAAACGCTGAATTTTCTTAACGGTGAACAAAAACAGAATTTGGAGTGTCCTGCACCATGCGCTTTCTCATCCTACTCAAAATCGTAATGTGAGCTCAAAGAAATGTTATCAGGGGTAATGTGAGTATAACATGGAGATTTTAACACATGGGATCAGTATTTCTTGGGTAGGGCGTGTCGCGCTGGAGGTGGAAGGGTTCTAATATGACCTCATGAGATATATGACCTGAATGTAAATAGGGCGTCTCTGCACTCCGCCAAAAGACCACTGCCTCTAACTAAATAAATGTCTACCTCTCTAATAAGTAAACGTGGCATTTGAGTCACCATATCTATTACCTTGTTAAACATGACCTCATGAATGAGCAAATTAAAGGTAAATGGGCTTGCTGATGTGATCTCATGTTCATAAAAATGTTAAACATTTCCTTGAGCGTCGAGAAAATACAGTTTTGAGTGGACAAAAATTGTATCATCAGTTCTATCTTGATGAGAATCAAATTGAATAGTTGATGTTTACGTTATGTTCGGGCTAATAATGCAATCAGTAAGAAGCAAAGACGCTTAATATTGCTGTCATAACGTGACGCTGTGTTTTAGGAGGCCCACCCCAGGGATAAAGAAAATACGGGGAGTCCCGATAAAACTGACAGCGAAAAGGAAAGAACTGACAGAGGTTTTTACATTTAACTATTACTGATTAATTGAGTGGACAATATCTGACGACTTGACTCCGAATTCAAGTCTGCAAGATCTTTTTCTTCCTAATCGAAAGATGAAGTCTTAATATATATACTACCACTGAGAGTTAGCCGCTATAGTACTTTCTAGTTGTCATTTCTATTATCATTGCTGAGAAAAGCGGTTCAAAGTTCCCAGTCTGAGTGTACTTGCAATCCTTAAGGTGCGGCCAGCAGTTCGATGGTATAAAAAATAATTTTTGCGGCTGAGCACTTTTAAACATACACACTCTTGATGAAGTCTTGTTTAACTCCCGAAAGTCTTTACTTTCTTGTAAGCAACCGAGTTCCGTCCGTTTGAAGCTGATGCCCTCCTTATCAGTTCCTAAGGCTACCTTGTTCTCCGAGATGGGACAAAAACATATTCGACTGTGTGATCCCCTTTTTCTCGATCCTTTTGCCTGTCAATCTGGAACATGATCGTAGAACAAAAATAAATTTAGACTGTAAACTTGGAGCAACGTAAATACGGTTGTTTTCATAGGTGGTATTTTAATCCGACTATAAGAACAATTTTCACTGACATCAGTGAGAGTCGCTGTTTTGGTTGGTTTAAATCCCTTTGTAACTCAAGCCTGCGCCTTGTTTGAATAGCCCTAAACGGGTTTTATGGGATTTTTCCTGTTGCTTTAGAGCAGGGCTCCAGTCAGAACGAGGTACATCGTTGTTTGATATTATCTTAGCCATTCCCATCACTCAAGATAAATAATAAAAACAAAGATTATCTAATGCCACAAAGCGCTACCCCTCAATTCCAAAAAGGTGAAGCTTACTGATTACTGGATCCACATCTTACCCTGCAGCCATCGCAATCCAGAGCAAGTCTTTCGTTCTTTCCTTAAGACATTTAGAGCACCAGTTACGCTTTGTTAGCTCTTTAGTGCCAACCTCTTTCATACAATAGACAAAACAGTTCTAGCCAGGTTATTACCCTCACAAGTGAAACAGGTACTTACCTATTACTACGATTTGCGCACAGCAGTGTCTTCTTATCTGTCAGTGTAGAGAGAGGTCATGTGACAGATGGACGGCCATTGTTGTGCATGTATATCCTCCAATCACATGCGCTGTCCGCCACATGTCTATTTCTGCAACCAAAACGTGCCACGGAAATTTAGCCTTGATGGTGATTGGGTATTTAGGAAGTGGATTAAATGAAGGAATTCCTTCCATTAGCAGTAAAACGCCTGCGTGGTCAAAAGCAATTCACGAAATCAGTGAAAATCCCTTTCCAGGTTTCGCTAGTCAAGGCAACCTACGAAGATTTCGTTTCTTTCACCCTCACTTTCCTTCGTTTGAAATTGAGTAAAAAAACACTGTCACAGAAAAAATAACCTCCAAATAGCCTCTGAATTTGATTTCTTCCAAGGCTGATGAAGTTTCAGGAGTGGATATTTGTGTATGGAAAATTTCCACACGTTAATTATCAAGCATTACTGTCATAATAACCCTTGTTTCACAGAAGGCGAGTATGAAATAGTTTGAGTCATAAAATGTATACATAATTTATGTATGACGCTCTGCAACAAACTTGCTTGACTACGAATAGTCCCTCATTTTCCTCAGGGATAGTAGAGGGCGCACGAACGCGCGCACGGGTGCTCGCGTGTTTCGTGCGCCCTCTACTATCCCTGAGGAAAAAGAGGGACCACTTGTAGTAGGCTACAGTCTTGCCGATCCGAACTGACACGGCTTACCTCCGATTGTGGTTTTCCAACTGTAAGCCCTCTGCTGTTAACATGTAAACTGGAGTCCACTACATAAGGCAAGCATAAAGTAAAACCTCAACATCCAAAAACCCTCTTCTGATGGTTTTTTCCCATGGTTATTGGTTGATTACTCGCGAGGGGCACACTGAAAAGAAAGCACGCATTTCAGTAAAAGGAAATATTCCGCTTACATATTCTCAAAATTTTTTTAAACAAGTTTTTACATAATATGGGTTAGAACTTTGAAGTCCGGACGGGGAGGTTAAGACTATGCAAACAATTTACCGTTTTCTCACAATTAAAACATCAAGAGGCAATCTTGCTGAGCGCTAGCTGAGAATTTCTTTCACCTCTTTTTTGATCGACTAGATTGACCACAATGGTTTATAGTTCTTGGATTCAAGCACTGTGACGAAACTTAACAGACTTTTGTCTCGGGGACTGACCTTAGGGAAACAGCAAAGGGTAATATGGTGACCGAAACCTGGAATGTTACCACCATCGCCTTCGTTTTCATTATCATCATCATCATCATCATCATCATCATCGCCAGCTCCGTCTCTCTTAAATGAAGAGAAAAGCATAAAGAGCGAAAAACTTAGCATACATGCAGGCCTTCAGAAGACAGTGAACTTTGAATGATCCCCTGGGTTTTGGCAGAAACTGACCTGTGGACAGTCGAGAATGGTGATATGGTGTCCAGGACATCTTTAGCTGAATTCATCATCGGCATACTCACCATCATCATCATCATCATCACCTCTGTCATATAAGGATCGTCACCTTCATTGTCGCTTCGTCGCTTTTACTTCTTTCTTTCTTTCACTGCAGAACCTAAACAAACGGCTCATAGACAAAAATTGTCAGCGAGCAGAGGACAGAACAAACTATAGAAGCACGACAACATTCAATTTTGTTTTGTAGCTTTTCATTAACTGGTTTAAATTCAATTTTTAGTGTTCATATTTTAGTTGTTATCGGTCAGGTTTTTCGTTTAGGTACATTTTAATTTTATTTTTATTTTTTGTCAAGCAATTATTTCATCTTTATCGTTTATAATTAATCATTTTATTTCAACACGAGCAGTTATTTTTGATATCTGATAATTCAGTTTACTGAGGACTTACCGCAGTTTCCTCATGGCAGAGCTCCGATGTGCAGTTACCATGACATCGGTGATCCGGGGCTTCTGGCATTTCCGCGATTCAGTGTACATTCCTGATTTTTCTACAGAGCACTTCTCAAGAGAAAACTAAGTTCAGTAAAGCGTAACATGGTGAGGTTTCCTAAGTGAATTGTTTGGTCATCACTGAATAAAGTGAAAACCTTTTTCATAACTGAGAAAGGAGTACGTTTACCATTGTAGCAAGGATGGATGAGTTTGAAATTAAGTAAGCAAACTCAAGGGAGCGACTAACGGGGGTTAAAAGAGTTGATCAGTTTCGACATGGGTTCAAAATGTGTGAGGTGTTTGCAACACAGGTTAACACACAAGTTCCCCTTTCACTAACACTTACCTGGAAAATTTGTCTTTTCAAGTCTTCCTTATAATTTTCAGGACTTCAGGCAGGCCGGTATGGCTTTAATGACATCTTAAAGATCTGCTCATTAACTGAAATGCAACGCTGCTCACGATAAATAAATACAGACAGTGAAATATGCATTGAAGGCAATCATAATTCATTTCACTGGCCATTCCAGGAAACATCGTAACTTCATAAAAATCAAAAGTGGAATATTTTGCTCATTCCTCATTTGTCATAAAATGATCTGTGCTGACTTCGATCTATTCAAGGACCAGTCTCTGCAAGCTTTAATAAAGTACCGATTACGGGAGCGTCTTTGGCTTGATCCCCCGTTCACTGCACTTCAGTTCTTTTTTGCATTTTGTAAACTGTCCGAGTGCTTGGTTTCTTGGGATCTCAAACAGTAGCAAATTTTCTTTAACGCTTACCTTTTAGGAGTTGAATAGAAATGCCTGCCATTCAAAGCAAAGGTCCATTGGTTTGAATCCCATAAAAATCTATCCCGTTTTTGGATACTAACCTCAAACTACACTGAGATTCCTCCAGTTTTTTCCAATCATGCTGCTTTCGGCGTCTAACATGGCCGCAATGTCACCTGATGCATCTTTCTGTTGATCTAGACAATTCTTTTCAAAGCAGCTTAGTATGCACTACAAATGCAAGCTTACTAACTCTACTAGATTGAAGTGGCTGAGAATCTATAGAGATTTTCTCAGCCAAATGGGTTTGAATCCCCTCAATGCCATTAATTGAATCCGTTACAGTGAATGGTATGCTAGAACAAATAAACAGGCATTTGTTTCTCGTTTAAGATTCATATTCTTAATTTTTCTGGTATGGCAAAGGACGTTACCTTATTTCTCATTTATGTATAATGACAGTTTCTCTAATAAATTGCTCCTATCGTAACCTGAGGACCATGCATGGGTTTGAATCCTTTCCAGTCCTCTCTTGAAACTTTTCCTCCAGTATATTCACCTTTCATCGGCTCCTGGATTAGAACTCCCACGAAATGTCAGCACGTCAGTGCGTCCTTAGATACTAACCTGGCTACATACCTATCCAAGATGCCACGTAATGAGTCACATCGGATGAGTGAAATCACATTTGGTGGAATCTCTGTTCAGGTAAACAGAAGCTTCACAAGACCAGTGTCAGTAAGAAAAAAAGAAATCAACCAGAATCATAATGAAGTTACTTTTATCCAGAGAGCCTTTATCTGTCATATCCTTATTATAACTTGCTTTCTTGAACTTTTTGAAAAGCGTATGTGGATCAAGTACCATTTATCGATTCAGCAAAGATCGCCAATGTAAAAATAAAACTACCTAGACACCCCTCCAGTAGAAAAGCAAGTGAAATGATACTTATTTTGTAGACTATGGATGCAATTATACTTACAGTCAGGGTCGCTTTCGTCAAATCTTTACTGGGTAATTTGTCTGGTAGCGTCTTGTCCAAGGGAGCTGAGGACTAAACAAACTATTTTATCTATGTAACACGCATTATAGAATCATATAACTCACCTGAAGAACTTGTAATCTTCTGCTTGTCCTGGAATGATTGTAAGTTTCCGCGTTTCGTAAGGGACGCATCACTCTGGTCCAAAAAGCATGCGCGTCTCTTCAAGGACACGCCCAAAAATCGTCGAGAAAAAAATTGGATGTTGAGAGCAGTATTCTTTACGCTGATCATGATAACTCGGAGAAAGTGTAATCTTCTGCGTTTCTTCAGGAACGCGTTGAAAACAGGCATGCGCGTCTCTTCAAGGACACGCCCAAAAATCGTCGCGAAAAAAATTGGAATGTTAAGAAAAGTACTCTTTACACTAATCACGATAACTCGGATAAACTGTAATCTTCTGCGTTTCTTCAGGAACGCGTTGAAAACAGGCATGCGCATCTCTTCAAGGACACGCCCAAAAATCGTCGAGAAAAAAAGGCTCCTAATAGGCCGCCAATCGAATTCCTTGAGGAGAACTCTCCCGTTCATCTTGAGGGATGAGGCAATTACAAAAATTTGCGACGTGGAGACCGACGTGGATGTAAACTGTGAAGAAGAAGTAGCTGAAAATAAAGTTCTGTTACAAGATGAGTTAGCATTTTAACAGAAAACAAAGACAACTTGGTGTTTTCGTGTCAAACTTTATTGATGAAATTTGTCAGTTACAACAATTTGCGATGCGCTGATTCCGAAGAAAAATTCCTGAAAAGAAAATACCTGAAATGGAATCAGTTAGTCGTTTATTGCGTAGCTTTAGACTAAAGACACAGACAACATTACTGTTTTCAGACTTTATTCATTTCATCTGTTAGTTTTTACAATAAACGTAAGTTAAATGGGGTAGGGTGCGCTCCCTAGCAATTTAGCTTCCAGAGAAACCAAGGGGTGATCATACGTCCTTAAAACTTAACGCCTCGGATGAAACACCCCAGGGTATCCGGAAGAATACGCAAAAATTGATATTCACGGCTTGCTGTCGATACGTTGTCGATGTCAAGCCTTTTTCACGTTAAAATAACTTCGTTTTAAATGTCGAACCGAAGGCCGAACAAAAATGGAATGAAAACCGGATTCGAAAACCGAAACCAAACGCGTTACACATTAATTATATACATAAATCAAATCTTCCGGCATACCTGGTGTCCCTGTGTACCTCGGGCTAATTAACATGGGGCAATTTCTGATTACAGCTGTCGTTGAATTCAATTTACGGTCAAAAATTTGCCTAGAAGAGTTAACCTAAAGTGATTTATTACAACTACACGATTTTTTCCGGTTTCTGATCTAGTCTTAACGGCCTATGCTCTGGCGTAATGCAGAAATTGCACCACGTAAATCGGCCGTACCTTAGTTTTGGTTTGCTGTGGGCCCGTCTCTGTTTCATGTCCATCGAGGGCGTAGGGTTAAGCGTTCGTCCAAGGGTCAGAAGTGGTTGTACGGACGGTGGTCGGCGTTCTTGAGGCGGCGACGAGAAGATCATAAATCCCGGAGACGACTTCTGGCCGGCCAATTACATTATTGATTATAAGCTGTTTAAACCAACGTTGTCCGAATGAAAACCTTTGTGAAAAATGCCCAACGAAAAAGAAAACTTAAAATTTTCTTTCAATTTGTCTCCGGCGTTTTACTGCGTTTAAAAAGGTTTGGACTGCGTAAAACGTTATTCCTTTCACATGAAACTGGTTTGACAACGTTGGTTGAAACAACTATTTAAGCGAATGCTACATGTCCACTACTTTGTCTTTTCTTCTACCTGAAAAGACACTTTGCATTAAGAAATCATTCCCACTGTGATTCCTCTTGGTTATCTCCACAATTTTCATTTTTTTCCCAACATGGAATTAACCGATGAATTAGACATGATGACGAAAATAACCTCTCAATGCAAAGGCCTGTTACTCGCCCTTTAGGTCATCTGGTCTGGTCCCAGTTCATGTTTCATCGCCGCAAAGGCAGCAACCTCTCCTACTTACACTAACTATATAAGCTTCCGCTGTCGATTGGTCATCCGTTGTTCTTCTTTCTTCAGCCGGCCAGTTGTCGTACACTACTTACCACGTGCGGTTGCGCGCCTTAACTCCGGGCCTCTTGGCGCGCGAGAAAGAATTCTAGCAACTGGTGACAACCACTGTAGGACCATGACGCTCTTGTTCTGGAACGTTTTTCGCCATGAAGAGTAGTTATGTCTACCTTCAGTACTGTTCACACATTCGTTTTGATTCAAATCACTCAAAGGCCTCTCAGGGTGCGGTGAAGCTCTTCTGTATACGTCGTGAAGTCTACCTAAGCCTACCGACCATCGGTAGACCATCTGCGTGGTGCAATACAGGGCTTGCTAACAAGAGATTCCTCCCACAAGGCAGACATTTAAACAAGAAGACTCATCCGTTCGTCTGAATGTCAACGCTGCCATAGTCAGAAAATCCTCCCATTTATCTGTCACTTTCTGAAGCTAACTTGGACTGACTCTTCATAGATGCTGCTGTCGATTCTGTTCCGTAGAGTGATCTCGAAGACTGCGTACGCTTACAATAAGTGTAAACGATCTCAGCTGACCTATTGTCTGTGTATTGTCCCATGAAACCCTGTGAGTAACTTGCGATAAAAGTTGTCCGAGAAGAACAGTTTTATCGCAGATTACCGAGTATGTGAGCCACTTAAGTTCAATTATAACTAATCTACCCTCGCAAAGTTGGAAGTCAGTAGGAATAAATCGCAGCCAAAATAACTGAGGAACCTTCAAGGTTGTTTTCTTTTTCTATTTTCTTTTTGATTCTTTTCTTTTTCTTTTCTCTTTGTAAGCCAATTTTGTAAACAAAGCTGACCCACAACTGCGAGGCTATACGAACTGTCTTTCTGTAACTAGAGAAGCCACTCAACTTGCAAGGAATGGCCAAATCAGGTCTCCCTGCTTCCAGTTGAATTGCCTGCGTCCTCTAGTGTCCTAAGTCATTAAATTAATTGTCTGGTTGAACCTTACCACAAAAGCTTCACTTGCATAGAGCAGTAAACTATGAAGTGAAACGTGAGAGATGAATTTAATTTCGCGCAACTAAGCGGGAGATTCCGGTGAAGACATCCACGATCCTTGGCGATGATGACGAGAACCACATCAAGAGAGAGGTCCGACAAAGCCGAAGACAGTCCGAAAAAGAAGTGAGACCGAACCTAATCCGAAGAAAGGCCGAAAAAACACGAATTAGCAGCCGAATAACCTGCAAAGCAACCCTTTAATTAAGGAGCCTAAAGGGAGGAGCCAACCAACCCGTGGGACCCGGGTCGCTCGTCATTTTAATCTCCCTAACCACTCCAAACAACACATGGCTATCTGCGGCCTTTCCCTACATCAAGGTACGACGGAAAGCAGCAAGAATCTGGAACAAAAATTCATCTTCCAAATCGGCACCCTTAATCCCCACGGTATTAACGAACGCTTTTCATTTAACTAATGTATTCCTATTTTCACGTTGCCATGTTACCACCAATAGCGTAGCTCCTACTCCACTATATAAACTACACACAACCCATAATTCCTCGATTCGCTCTGACGAAGGGCTAGCGCTCGAAACGTCAGCTTTTAGAATCCCTGTACGGTGGTCAATTTACATTTATCAACTCTGTTGATAATACCAAAATCTTTGTGTACAATTAAATTAAGCCGAATGAGAAGTCCACGGACTTCTGACCGAAGGTGTGTGGATGGTATGCTTTGCAAGGTTCATCCAGAGCTCTATATACCCCCTATCCCAACCCACAAGGAATCGCACTGACCACAAATCACATTCGAACATCGGGATGATGCCGGAAGCTGTAACTGGGTTGGGATGATCTGACGTGAAGCTGTTAGTGGGTTGACTGGGTTGATCTCAGGTAAAGCCGTCAGCTTGGCCCGGTACAGTTGATAGAGGAAGGCACCTGGTTAAGGATAGAGATCTCATCGCAACACGGAGTTGACATCCTGTGGCTGGAACGGCTGGATACTGGAAAACCTGCGGTTTAGGCGTTCAGCAGTGGAATTTTTCCGGCGATCGCAACAAAGGATTTAGGAATCCAAGGCAACCTGAGGATAAAAAGGTAATGTGTTAACAAACATACTTTACAAATTATGGATGCTATAAGTGAAGGACTGCAAATCAAGAAGATCGGACGCCGGAAAGTTGGAAATATTTCCGCACAGGAACTCCTGACATGCATCATTGTCATACTAACCCTGTTCCAAAAACGAATAGAGTTTAAGTCACAGTGACGCATGTACCCTTCCAATAAGCCCCCAGTACGAGGCGTGACAATGTAATATGCTCACTGCCTCTATTTAGCTTGGGAAAAAATTTGACTAATTTCTAATTTTTTTTACGAATGGATATTTCGGAGAAAGGGAGTCAACTTAATTTCTAACACCCTAGTTGTTTTTTGCCACGATGTTACAAAAAGGGAGTTTGTGTCAAAACAAAATAATTTGACTTGCGAAGGTAACGTGCCCACGTGCACGCGAACTTATCTGGACAGTTTCAGAATTCTTTCATTTCTACAGGCAATTCCGCTATAAACAGAATCTAAACGGCAGTATGTGGTTAACAGCTTGTAACCTGAATTAAATGGACTTAGAAAGAAAACGAAAATTTTCCTAGCCGCTTCCACGAATTCAAATTCGGTTCAAAATTGAGCTGACAGACGAACTTACCTTTTTTCCCAGTGTTAGAATCGAGTTCGGCGTTGGGCCACTTTCACACGGCTTCTTCTAATCCTTTAGTTTATGAAGCTACTCTCATGGACAAAGCAAATTGAATGTTACAAACTTGACTCCCCATTTCGACCGTCAGCTTGCTTCCATAAAACGCGTACGGTTTTACCACACACTTGCTTCAAGTTTCTCTTCGAACTGAATTTTAAAATTTTTATCATGGCGCCAAACAAATTTAAATAAATGCGCACGTGCCAACGTGATTAAAATACTATTTCCTGATTGGCTTCTTGTATCTCAAAGGCCCCCTTCGAACCCTTAATTAATTAATTCTTTATTTATTCATTCATTTATTATTTAAAGTATGTAAAACTCCTTGCCGGTAAGCTTTTCTTGAATAAAGGGGGGTAGTTTCTAATGAAACTGTAATGGTGTGTCGGTGGGGCGTTGAATAAAAAAAATTGGTTTTATCAACGGCGTTGATTATGTAAATTGACCACCGTACAGGGATTCTAAAAGCTGACGTTTCGAGCGTTATCCCTTCGTCATACCGGTTTCGCTCTGACGAAGGGCCAACGCTCGAAACATCAGCTTTTAGAATTCCTGTGCGGTGGTCAATTTACATTATCAACTCCGTTGATAAAACCAAATTTTGTAATTACTTGTACTATTTGGGACTTTTTTACTTTTATTTTCTTTTCGTCAGCAGTTATTCCCTCTGCAAAAATAATTACTAGTACAGATATCCATCAGGCTACAGATGCTCTCTCCTGGATCTGTGGAGAGGGCAATAACCCTCTGCTGGATCTTCCTGTGACCTTTTCGGGCCATAGCCACACGAAGAGCCGTTTCGTGTGGCTGGGAAAGAGCCCCACGAAACGGCTCTTTCCACAGCCACAACACAAGGAAAAGTCTTGACCTTCGTGATTTTAGTTAAGTTTTTAGTAACCGAATTTTTACGCAGTGTTTCAGTCCAAATTCCATTTTTTAAGTTCTGGTTTATTAGTGACTGTTCCTCGGATGGAACACTTGATTAAAACTTCATTTTCAATCTACTGACGCCGCCAGTTTGGTTTTTAAATTTTACAACTGCTAGATATACCGTAAAACCTATAAAACTATATACAAATGCAAATTTAAGATTTCCATATACTAGCTAATAGCTGATAGTTACATTTAAATTCAAAATGAGATTAAAGTGATTTGATCTAATCGACTTCGCGAACTTAGATTTTTCTTCCTCAGCTGGGGATCGAGTGAATTCCAGACTTTAGCAACTTTATAGGTAACAGAGTTCTTCGTCCAGTTAAGGTTAAATCTCGGCATGCTAAGATTAACACCTCTACCTCTTAAGTTACAATCCAAGTCTTTAAAACTAAAGAACTCTTGAATATTTAGTTTTAATTTGAATAAATTCGTCACTAAGGTTACAATGCAGTAAGACAATGTAAAATAAGACTGTGACCGGGCAGTAGTTTGTTCACAGCTGAAAGCTAAACAGAAAGCATCTGGGTGAAAAATGATCAAGGATTTTGTTCAGGATCAGGGATAATCACAAGAATTAGTTATATTAATTCGTAATTGGCCTGTGGGTACTACGGGAGAATAATGCCCAAGCACTGAGCCAGTCAGAGCGCGTAATGTATCAGGTACAAGCAACAACCACATAGTCTTGCCAGGTAAATGGCAGGTGTTAATAGGTGCATTATCAAGTTAATCATATTACATGAATTACTGTTAACTTCAATACATTGCTAACCTTACACCCAGTGCCAATGCCATAGGCACTCCCCTTCCGCCTCCTCCACCTCCCTTCCCACCCCACCCCCCTTCCCCTCACTACCAATCTGAAAATTCCAACTAAGACGTCTTCAGACACCTCCTCGCCTCAAATAATTTCCCGAATTATATCTTCTTCATGAAGGGAGGGTATGGGAGGAAGAATGAATAGCTATGACGGAATAAACACATTTTCGGATGTTGAAATGTTTATTCTTCAAACCCTATAAGCCCTGGGGTATTTGACAAACAGCACCACCGCAAAAAGACAGCAAAGGTTGCTTCTACATTAATCAGGAATGTTTATTGACCGTTTTACAAACTTGGCAATAAAGAAACCTATAGTGTCTAGATCATGCGTAAATTTTTCTGTATCTTCACAGTCATAAATCTTGGCAGGATCAAACCGCTGAACTAGAAGGCATTCATCATCTGACAGTCCACAGTTGGAAAGCCCTGGTCCTCCCAAGTAAGGGGTCTGTGAAGAGAAATTACCAGTAATAGGAATATAAATTTCTCTCACTTTTCTCGGTGCTCTGGCAGTAGTTTGATCACAGCTGAAAGCTAAACAGAAAGCATCTGAGTGAAAACTGATCAAGAGTTCTGTCCTGGATCACGGATGATCACAAGGATTAGTTATTGTACCCCAAATTTCCTTACTTCATCAAACTTTATTGATTGAATTCTTCCATGTTTTTTCATCAAAACATCTCAACTATCGATTGCAGTTAAGAAAATTTTGAACTGATATACATCTCTGGCTAAAACATTATTTTGGTTTTCAATGAAACGTTTTTTAGACGAACTTCACAATTGCACTCTGGTATGGAATCTTTTATTTCAGGGATAGTAATTTTCCCTAATGCTAACTGAGAGGAAAATATCACCAAAGGTTAAGAATTGCAGATTAAGGTTGTAATGAGCTCCTGTTATGATTCATTCTCTACATCTCTCGTAGAAATTATTTCTTGCTAACCTGTTTTTCTAGCCTCAAACATGGGAAAGATCTCAGAGCCCAAGCAACATGTTGTTCATTTTCCAGTGGACTTAAGGTACATGTGGAGTAGACCAGCACACCACTATCTTTCAGTAAGGCGACTGCCTGCAGTGATCACATAAAACGATCAAAACCAATATTGTTACTTAAGATTAAAATTTTTGAGGTGAATGAACTGAATAAATTCTTGGCTGGCTGCCTAGCACCACTTACAGTTGTGAATAGCTTTCTTTGAAGTTTAGGGTAGCACTGTAACTCCTTTAGTGTCACTCTGACAATAAACTGAGGGCGCTGACCCAAGGCACTGCAAGGGGCATCCAGGAGAATGCGATCAAATGTACCACAGGGGTATGGTGGAGAATCAGGATGGGACACTGAAAAGAAAATTATACAAATACGCACAAAGATTAAAACAAAAAAAAATAGCCTCTTAGAGAGCAACACCTTGATGCAAATTATGTACATACACAGAAGACAACAGGGTTGAGTGCCCCGTGAACAAGAAAAAATGCAAAAACATTTGAGCAAGTACTTGCTCGTTTCAATTGGCAATTTAAGATGACTTTCTGCCTGGTCTTAACTGTGGGTGCTTTGTCTTTTCTTAGTTCTCTGAGCCATGGAGATTTAAAAACCTCATTAACTCAAGGGTTTCAATAGGTTTTGAAATCAGCCATCTGAGCTAACCAAAGAAGGTGGCAAACTGACAGGTCACTTTAATTCAAGATGGAGGGGGAGGGGGGGAGGGTAAAAATACTATGTACAGTTTCTAGAGCAATGGCTGCTTCAATGGGAGAGGTATGGATATTTTATTTGAAGCACAATCCAGAATGATCTACATACTGTTTTCAGTGTTACAATGTTTGTTGGGATCAAGAGCCTTGGCACCATCAAACACAAAGCTCTGTACAGAGTGGATGCCAAGCCTTGTACAGTTCATCCTCAGTTTTGCTACTTTCGGTTCACTCTTGTCAAATGCCACTATTACTCCCTGAAACAAACATGTGTATCGCATTGTTCACAATGTTGATTAAAAAGAGGAAACAGATAACAAGGATATATTTTCTATATACTCCAGACATAATGAGCATGAGATCAAGCATCACTATTTAACAGTTTGTCCGATGATGATCCTGACACTATACTTGTCTGACACTTTTTGCTACTTTCCACTCTTTATCTCTAAACAGTATTATAAACTTCTGAAAACCCTTCAAATTAATTCATAGCTGAACCCCAATACAACAAAGCATATTGGATGATTCCAAAACATTTGCTTCTTACCTGGGGCCGGTTTTGATTAACCCAGTCATAATCACTCTTGACATTTGGTTACAAGTGAAAAATGGGCCTGAGAGTTTGTCTCCAGTAATATTAATTATTGTTCAGTAGGAATGACCTATCTGTGTCAGTTTGTAAATCTCACCTTGTCTCCCATAAGTGAAGCAAGGTGTGTTGTTTTTCCACCTTTGAAATAAAATAACAAAATTACTAAATAGTAACAGGTACATAATCAATAATCCTAAAAAATGTGCACCTTACAGGCAAAAGCAACCACGACTTGAAATGCCTACCTGGTGCTGCACACATGTCTAAGATGACTTCACCAGGCTGAGGATTCAAAACATGTCCTACAACAACAGAAGGTAAATTCTGAAGAAACAGCACATGAGGAAGAATGCCATTCAGAGATGGGCATTTGTACAATGGAAATGTCATCTGGATTGCAACTCCACTGCAAAAAAAAATGCAATCAATGAAAACAAAAATAATCAAGATTATAATGTGTTTTAGTAATATCTGTGTAAGGAAAATGATTCTGATTTGTTCACTGTTAAAGTTGGAGCAAAACAGATACTGTCATTCTTGTTTCTCTCCTCAGCTTTCCCTTTCTATTTATTTTCTCTTTGGGTGAATTTTCCAGCCGATAAGCGACAGTTGAAAATGAAAGACAAAAATGAAAGACATTAAATTACATTATCAAGCATGTTGGTCACATAAGTATATATACAGAGAATACATGTACCTCTTTCACTGGATAGCTATGGACATTTTCATCCCTGTCACCATACTCAGATCAAATTTGTTATTTTAAAGTAATGGTACATATATACGTTATGCCGCATAATGGTTTTGTAAATAGATCGGAAAGTAGAAAATTTAGAGGAAATTCTCAAAGTAAGAAGAAACTACAAAATGTAGTTAACCCACCTTCTGTTTTGTTGTGCAGAGAATATATCTTTCCTGTCAAACAGCGAAACTCCGTTTCCTACAAACAGTTTCTGCCCACTATATGTTTTTGTGAGACCATTGCAACATTTGCCATCCAGATCAGCATACACTGAGACTGTATCTCCCTTTGTGATAGCTGAAGATAAAAAATCATGCTGGCCATAATTGAGGCAATTTAGACTTATTTATCATCTTCAGTCAAGGGATGGTCTTTGGAGGAAAAATATCACCAATATACAGGCCGAGCTTGCATGAAACAAATCCCTGTATGTAAGTGAAAAAAACAACAGAACATTCGGTTCTTCTTCCCTCTACAAATTAAGGCAAAATCAGAAGGCTTGGTGGTTAGCATGTCAGTCTTTCACAGTGGCAGATCCAGGGGAGGGGGGCATTCCTCCCTAGGTTTTGGTCCAGTGCTCGACCTTAGTGGTAGTCCACTAGCCCAGGACTAGTAGAAATTTGGTTTGGGCTGGTAAAATTTGAGAACCACTAGCCACTGGGTTACTTGTAATAGAAGAGTTTTGGAGATAGTATGATGATTGGCTACCAAACAACACCATTTGGCTAGTATATTTTAGACTCCACTAGCCCTTGGACTACTTTGTTAAAAAGTTAAGTACGAGCACTGTGGTCTGAGGCACCAAAAAGCGCAAAAGTCCCAAAAAGGTTTAGAGAGCCACCCCCTGCCGCCTCCATCACTAGGTCTGGATCCGCCACTGTTTCAACTGGCATTTCAGTCAAGAGATCAGCAGACATCGCTTTAATACTTGGTCACTGCAACATTGTCATATTACTTCCTTAGTTATACTCTGAGCCATTCATTTGCAACAGCATTGTCCATTGATCCCCCTTCGTAATTAGAGCTACCGGTAATACACATACTATTGCCTCCTCACCTTGATTCACCAGGATGTGCTTAACAGCCACCCTTTCTTGATACGTGTTCTAGTAATTCCAGTAAACAGCTACTTCCCATTCAAGCCTTGTTTTACATGTATATGATACAGTTCTGCACCCTTTAACTGTACCTTACCCCTTGAATCCATAATAAATATACATCTGCATATACACATATCTGGTTTCCTTTACCACACCTTACCACACGTTTCAGAACTCTTACCCCTCGCAATTTCAAAATTATCTCCCACGATGTCACACTCACCAGAATGAGCAGCCATGACACCAGGGACATAAATATCTGCTCCTCTGAGAACTGCCGCACCGCAGTGCAAATCAACTATTATCTCCTTCTGAACTGGCACAAGATCAACATGAGGACCTGAGCCATCGATCAACAATACATCTCTCAATACAGGATGTTCTCTCACTTGGTAACAGCACTGCTGCCCTTCCTGGGATTTGTCCTCCTGGTGCAACAAGGACAACAATATTTTGTTTAAACAGAAATAAAACCTACAATTCCTTCTTTACCAGTAAGGTTACTTCTGATTATCTGCTCATACTTCTACGAATCCTTCTGATTCAAAATCAAATAATAACTGAATACCTGATCCAAAATTCTTTGAAGTTGCTGCTTGGCATCACTCACTGTTGTTGTCAGACTGTTCACACGCACCACAGTGCACAGCGGTGGAGTAGCAAGTGCTTTCAGCAGCTGATCAAACTCTCTAGAGCTATCCACATCATGGTCACGATCCTGTCTTATCAACAGAAGCGATAAATTTAGCTTAAGTAAGACTAATACTTCAGTCTTGAACTTTAATTAATATGTGGCGTTATCACAAACATGGTTATAGGAGATAACGCGCATTGCAATGAATTTAATAATAATAATAAGTATATTTACCTTTGCAGAGGAGAGGGAAGTTCTTAAAAATTCCTCGACCTCAGAGAATGTGAAGGACAACTTTGGAAGACAAGTCAACATACTCAAACGAGCGCCATCTTGTCCGCCATAGTTTTGTTAAGTAGTACCCAGGCTTCCATCTTGAAGCATCTCTTTGAGGTGACTCAATGGTGGGGTTCTTCCGCAGCCCCCTGGGTAGCCTCCTAAGCAGAAATTTTTGCTTTAAACAGTTTCCAGCACTTTCCAAGACGTAGATTTTGATTGGTCATTATTACCACTCTTTATCAGTTGATGCTATTATCATGGTATCAAAAAACTGCCCAATCATTTGTGAATACGTTGGTATTATTTTTGTGACACTATAGGTTACCATAGCAACACTATGACCTGCTAAAAACACCCTTACTTTCAGCTTTAAGCGCTTATATTTTAAAAACGGCACGGTGAAAGTTTTTCTTATCATAGAATTTTGATAAGCAGGATAAGATGCAACTTTTGGCAAAGTTAAAATAAATTCCCTACATGGAGTTCAGAGCCACCTTAAATTTTCGAAAATTTAAGGCGGCTCTGAACCCCATGTACAGAATTTATTTAAACTTTGCCAAAAGTTGCATCTCATCCTGCTTATCAAAATTCTATGATAAGAAAAAATTTCACCGCGCCGTTTTTGAAATATAAGCGCTTAAAGCTGAAAGTAAGGGTGTTTTTAGCAGGTCATACTGTTGCTATGGTAACCTATAGCGTCACAAAAATAATACCAACGTATTCACAAATGATTGGGCAGTTTTTTGATACAATGATTGTAACATCAACTGATAAAGAGTGGCATTAATTACCCATCAAAATCTACACGCTAGGAAAGTGCTGGAAACTGTTTTGAGCCACCAAGGGGAGGGAAGATTACGTGGCGAGCCAAAGGAATGTCTGCGTTGGAGGCTAGTTGTACAGGGCAACCGGAAAAAAGCCCCCAAGGGAAAACAAGCTACACGTGCAACGGAAATCAGTTACAGGAATTTTAGGGTGATCTTTTAGGTTGTATTCGATACCAGCATAATACTCCATAACACAATGCGGCTTTAAAAAATTTGGCCGTGCCTAGGAATGGGCCAAAAGTGCCCATGTTACAAAATCATCAATCTGTAGGTTGAAAATAGACTGCTAGCAGCCGTACCTTTTTCCTTAGGTATTTCCCGTGGGATTCAATTACAAATTGTTCGCAAGGATGATAACTTGATCATATACTTTTGATTTCCTTTTCAAGTTATCCTGCTTTCTTTTGTTTTGTTTTTGCTTCGTTTGTTATTTTAGGTCGTATCATGGAAAAAGTCGTTATTTGGCTTGTCACGTAACGCTCCTTTCGGCAGGAGCTTCCCGTGACGAGGCAAACAACGGCTGCGTTGGAGGCTGACGATTAACGTGGGAACTGTTAAACAAATTTAAGTTTATTACGCAGCTGTATACCAGACACTCCTTATCCAACACGGGCCCAAAAGCCGACATTTTTTCCCTCAGATCCATGCACGTGACAGGAGATAACAGAAGAATCATTGGGATTGACGAAACCACCGCTGCTGAGACTTAAGCCATCAACAGCTTGCATCACAGGAGGCAGGCTGCATCAGCTACTGACCACCCTGTGCAGGATGCACCAGCCATAGTCCACCAGATCTCAAGTCTTCGTGTTGCCACTAACATACGAAAGACGGCGCGCTACTAGCCTCAGCACTTCAATGCCTACTCATGCCCTTTCTATTTCTATAGCAAGTACCTATATCCTTCACAGAAGCTTCCTCCACTCTGCCATCAGAATATGGAACAACCTCCCGGAAACCACTTTAGGGGAAATAATGGATAACCGGATCCAGGCCTTCAAGAGCCGCCATGTTTACGAGTATCCGCTTGCCTTTTCCTGAAGCTTTGTTTTCTTTTTTTGAGTTGCGATGAACCGTTGATCGGCCCCTCGGAGTCCTCTCCATCATTGCGACACGTGTCTCTGTTTGTCTGTTGTAGAAATACACACTTTTTTTTGTTATAATAACCTTTTTATAAGAACCGTTGAGGCTGAGATAAACCAAAATTTTCAGAACATGCTTAGAACATATCCCGCTGAGAGTCAGTTAAGAACGTCTTTATTTCGCTCATTTATTGTTTTAAATGAGCAATATTCTATGAACACATGACCTTTTTCTGCGTTTTCATTGCAAAATCAGGTGACTTAACGTCACTTTATGAACCTCTGTGACATCGTGCGTATACTCAAAAAGGCATGCACATGTAACTTAAGAACGTTTTCAGGCTCAAATCGCGGGGAAAAACGCGGAAAAAACGTCGACCATCAGCTCCAAAATTAGACGTTCTTATAAAAAAAACAGAGGGTAACCAAGCTTGCGTTTTCACATGTAAGAGGTCCTTTAACGCATGCCTCTCATTTGTCACCTGAATAAAGACAGTCCAAAGAAAACATAGGAGAGTGATGAACAAGTGTCAGTTATGAATAATGCATATGAATGATGCATATGAAGTCCTGAATTTTTTTTTTCAGGCTTCTTTACACAATTGTAAAAATTGCGATCATAACTGCGACGATCATTCTTCATTTGAAATCCGACTTTCTTCTAATTCTAGGTTCCTGAAAACGCATAAGCGGACAGCCTTTTGTAAATTAAAATTAGTTTAGCGGTACCGCCGGAAACACGATAAAGGGGTGCATTGCAATCATCGGCTCGATCAAAAGGAAGCAAAAATTATGATAATAATCTGGCTAAATGGTCTTTCCTTTATCAAATGACTTTTGATGAACATACACCACGCTGGTATAGCCATCGAATTTAAATAGAAATTATTATGATTTCTTTTAAAATGAAAACGTATTCAACTTCAAGTTATCTCGGAACCGATCATACAGTTGAACCTCGGATATTTCGAACTAATGTTTATTTCTCAGTGGTTTTGCCCCGTTTTTTTATTCGTTTTACTACGCTTAATTTGAACTCGGATATTTCGAATTCCCAGCTTATTTGAACTAATTTTTGTTTCCTTTGGACTACCCTTTTGTTACAAAGTTTAATTAAAATCTCATGTGGTTGACAAACATCAGATGCTGTCAAAACACAGCGTAATTCGAATTGCACGATCTGCCATTCCTGAGCATTTGTAGTTTCGCATTAAAACAGTTCCTTTAAGTTAACGTTTTGTTTTCAAAAAGGGGGAATTGTTAAATATTTTGGGGAATGCATATAGATGTTCCTCAGAAAAAAAAATTGTGGAAATAGTGTGAACTTTTCGGTTAATAAAGGCCTATCAGTGTATATTTGGCGTATTATAGGCAGAACCGAGTATTTCGAAACCCCGCTAATTCGAACAATTTTCTCTTTCCCTTGCGACTTTGAATTAACGGGGTTCAACTGTTCTCTACGTCCGTGACGGGAGATGGGCGTGACACAAAATGAGCTTGACCTGTGTTACTGTACATGTTAGCGTGCGCCCTTGACCGCGATGTAAGCAGCGGTTATAGGGGATCACTTTCAAATGGTGTCCGAATTATCAATTGACAAAGACAAGGTACAGTCGAACTTCTATTACGCGGCCAGTAGTCTAAGTCCCGATAACGGTTCCTCTATTGTTTTTTACCTCTGTTGAGCGGCCAGCCCCCATTAAGCGCCCGTGGGCACTTTCCGTTTCCCCTAGGGTGGCTGCTTAATAGCGGATTGACTGTATATTCAGTGGTGCAAACAACAGTTGTTAGCTAGTCGTTATTTTAGTTATGGAATTTGAGTTACCTTGTTGACTTTTCAGCCAAATTTGCATTTGTTTCTCGCTTCCGGTGTCGTGTATTTTTATCATTTATTTCCTTTCCTGGGACGCAGGTGGCTCAGCCATTCAGTTAAGGGTATTTGGGGTAATCAGAATAATTATTGACAACACCGCTTCCGTCATCAGGTGGGCCGCAAAGGAAAGGGCCCATTGTTGAAATAATCAAATAATTATATGCAAAGCTCCAACAATGGCCGAGTATCGCTTGTGACGTCATACATAATTATTGTTGTCATTCGAGACATTTCCGGCCGGGTATTTTAACAGATATCGCGGTTCGTTGGGGACATTGAACACATTACTAACCATGTTGCAATTGCCTGTCGTTTCACGTGTTTATTATTGAACAGCGTTTTTTTCAAGATCAGTTGAGGGTCAAATGGAAGGCGGTACTGACAATCTAACACGACAACTGAAGCATCCCGAGATATCAAAAGGCTGGCAAGCGTTTCAAATGATCTTTTGGACATGTCTTACTTTGGCGACGCTTATCGGGAATGGCCTTGTGTTGGCTTGTATTGCAGTGAAAAAGCGACGAAACACATCCACGGTTAAGTTTTATGGCAGTCTAGCGATGGGAGACCTTCTTGTCGGTTAGTAATGAAGTCAAACAATTTTGTTTTTAATTGCAAATAACCTGCGGTTTAATGAACGATAGAAGTAGTAATTATTTAGATGACGAGAAACCTAATGACTTAGACTAATAAATTCACAAAGCGTATCATCCGTTTGACAAATGTTTTTCAGCTATAGTCAACCAGTAAAACACCGGCGGGTTTAATTTAAATAAACGCTTCAGCTGTAACTCAGAACGGCATATCTTGCACTAGGCTGGACGACAAAGAATATGATGTGAAAGCTAAATGATCTCACTGTCAACTGTTAGTTCATGTTCAGTTCAGTTTCGTCTTAAAAACACCCATCGTTCATGTATAGTTCTATTGTAATACTATGTTTAATATCCTGTGGTATAATATTGAACCTATGTGAAAGAATTCAACATAAACATTAGCTCAAGCACGTCAAGCATTTTTCGTGTGTATTACGCCCGGATTCCGTGACTTGTCCGAAATTAAATTTCATGTTTTTCAATTGACAATAGTAATTCATCATGTGCCGTTTTCTCATTTTGACAATATTTCCGATGGAACATGTTTACATTCTCACGGAAATCAAATATTTGATACACAGTTTACAAAACCTTTTCGTGTTCTTTCGTAATTCACGCAGCACATGTAATATGCAAAAATTAGCCCAAAAATTATAGTGTTACCTGGGCAAACTTCCCTCTTGCAAAGAGTTTGTTTTATGTACATTGTATTTATTAAAACATTGGGGCACCATCAATGTTAAGCCCTAGGGGGGGAGGGGGGTTACCCACGGGAAATTGACTGAGAGGGCCTTCCCTGGGTTGGGATTTGACATTTACGCGTTGCCCCAGGGTCGGGAATTCAATTATTAAGTCCTGACTCTGATAGAAAAAGTTTCCCCAGGGGCGGGAAATTGACATTCAGCAGGTGCCTGGGGGTGGGGAATTTGACTCCGGCCTCCATGAAAATTTCAAATTCCCCTGGATCTGCCCCAGCCCCCACCCTGGGGCGTAACATTGATAGGTGCTTCATACCTGAAGTACTAAGTACCACCCTTACGTGACATCATCAGTTATCACGTCGCCAGGAAGAAAACTTCTCCGAAAAATATTAAACTCGTACTCAATGTATGCCCCAAAGCAAAGGAAGGCAGTCATTTTTCAAGATAACAGGAATTTTTATGATGTTAACGGGTGGAATAAGATTTTGACTAACCAGTTATCAAAGGTATAAGATAGAAGTCATTGCCTCGTCGAGTATCAGGCTTTTCCTTTATAGCGGTATCTTCAGCGGTGGAAACGGAACGGGGAGGGGGTGCGTCCTTCCCCTTCTCTCCCGAACCCACTCTCCCTTAGGACAGGCTGGCACTTGGGTTATCGAATTACAAAACGAGAGACCTCGGAGGAAAACACACTAATTTAGAGGGGAAAAGTAGACTGCACCTCTCGTCCTCTCCATAGTGTTGGCTTAGATCAGCAATGCTGAAACAAACGAAGAAATACAAAGAGTTGTATTAAGATGTAAAGTAATCGTCGCCACTGATATTCTGTGAAGGTCAGACGTTTCGGGACTACTGTCCCTTCATCGGTGAGATAAAAAAGACGCATTAGACTTGCTCACCGTGAAACGTCTCGTTCATGGCTCTCATGGCTCACGCTGTGCGAAACTATGCTTTTGTCAATTAGCCTTGACCTTCGTGAAATTGCCACCGCATCAGCCTAAAATTCAAAGGACTTGAAGGAATGAGACGTTCACGGTTCAAACCAATGCGGTGAACGCTGGAGTGGTTGTTGTTGAGCTTTGATTTCTCTTTCTTTGTCAGCCAAAGAAGCTTTCCGTTTATTAGAAGCCTCCGGCTGCTCTACACTTAAATTCTTATACGTAGATCCGTTCGTTAACATACAATTTCGTGTTTCACCCATCAATACTGTACCATTGTCATATCCAGTAGCAGGTGACAAGTGTCTTCTTGTTTCTCTTTTCAGGAGTATTTTGCGCCCCTGTGCTTCTAGCCGTGGCTTTCCGTCAGAAGTGGGATATGGGTGATCCACTCTGTTACGCGTATTCCACAGTGATTTCAGTCTCCCTCAACGTCTCTATCATGACACTGTTCCTGATCAGCGTGGACCGTTTAAACGCTGTCTCTAAGCCTTTTCATTATAGGGCGAAAGAAACATTTTCACAGAAATGGACGATATGGCTGATTGTCTTTGCCTGGGTACACTCTATATTCTGGGCCGCGGCACCTTTAGTGGGTTGGGGAGAGATAATCAAGGACGAAGTAACCAATTCATGCAAACCTAATTGGGCAGCGAAAGGCCTCAAAAACACTCTGTACACCATGGGTTTGGCAGGCTTCGCCTTCGCCATCCCAGTGTTGTCAATGATAGTGGTGTACGCTGTCATTTACTATCGCTCCAAAGTTAGCAGTCGTTTTATGAAGGATCGTTCGCATAACACTGCAGCAGAGGATGCGGCCCGTCAAAAGCAGCAGAACGCCATATTAAGAACGGTCCTTATCGTTGTCGGCATGTTCGCACTCTGTTGGTTGCCTTACACCATCGCTACGACATTCAAACTGTTCTTCCACAAGGCCCCGCCTTCGTGGTTGGTTCATTTAGGTTTAATGCTGGCTGCTGCGAACAGTGCTGTTAATCCAGCTATTTACTCGGCCTTCGATAAGACGATGAGAGATGAATTTAAGGCAGTCTGCAAGATGTGTCGCAAAAAACGTGAAACTGCAGATGACTTTGACGGCGGGCGCAGCCGACGAACAAGCTCTAACCTGGCTACATATAATAACACTGTGACACGAGTGAGTAATGAAACCGTCAACAAGATTTTAAAGGAGAGCAACTTGACGGAGAGTCCAGTGATGCTGAGAAAAGATAGTTTTAAAACAGAGAACACGATTGATATGTTTATCAAAGATATTGCCGAGAAAATGGATAACTCTGGGAGAGAGACTTGGGTTTGAATCTTCAGATCTGCAAGAACAAGAGAAAAGCAGTTCTTTCTCTCACTCATTTGAAATCATTGAAAATCTGTGGAGAAAGATGTGATCCGATAGCGTGGAATAAAACTAAGGGAATTGATCTTGAGAGCGATGTACGTAACTGCGAAGGACGCTTTCTACAGTCACGCAATCTTCCAGCCCAGCTCACCGCGATGTACTCATTTTTGCTTTTCGCTGGAGAAATTAAGTCCACGGAACTTTTTGGAGCTCAGAACAGTGCTCCTGTGACAAATACGAATACCAGCCTGGCTGAATTACAAGGTTACATTTTAGAGTGTTCACAGGGCAACCTTATTTTCCAACAAATGACAAACTTGGCGAATTCCAAACTCAACTAACGGTAACTTAGTTTATACATGAGGTGGTTAATTCAACATTTCAGACCTTCAACACAATGGCCTTTAGGGTTGCTGGAGTGGATAGTATACAAAGATTTTGAATGTTAGATATAAATTGAATGCATTGTATTCAGATAAATTACTGACGCGATGTTTTGCGAGAAGTAACTGTCAATAACATAACTTCATAACTGTGTCAACTTTAAAGTGCAACGAACTCAACCGCGTTCCACCCAAGCATTAATCGATAAATCGTCTGGCTTTGAAACAGGGTTCGCACGCGCCTTGAAAGTCCTTAAATTTCAAAATAAAAATTCAAGGCCTTAAAAGTCCTTGAAATTTGTTGCCAATTTTATCCAACAAAGCTTCACATGTATCTGAGACGAGAATCGGCGCACTCTCTACTTTGAGCATCTTATGTGGCATTATATTGGCTTGATTTTGCCCCTCTTGGAGTCCTTGAAAAATGGAAAAATGTGTCCTTGAAAGGCCTTAAAAAGTTCTTGAATTTTTGGTCGAAAAAATTGTACGAACCCTGTTGGTAGTTCGTTAGCCAATCAAAAACAGGAACATCTTAAAAATTCAAAGTGCTACGGCCCCGGTTGAGTTCGTTGCACTGGAAATGCCCCTGTAACAAACTTGTTCAATCAGGGTGTAGATGTATTTAGCCACTTTAATCATTTGTAGATTTACAAGTCTGCAATTGCTAATCAAACATTCTTTTCAAAAAAACCTAATTCCCCCTCAGTGTTAAGTTACAGTTTAATTGCAAATTTATAGATAGCAGGTCATTTTCTTTCTCACCTCGCAAACTCACAAACTCAAACTGAAGCCACTGAATTCTGAATGTATTAATTAAATCCAGAAAATATTTATAAACATCTTACATATACATTACGGTCAATAAATAAATATTAGAGTTCTAGATGCTGATGTGCCGACTTTTTGCTTTCTTGGTTCATTCTGTTCTGTATGAACTCGTTTACCGTTTCGTCCAGCTCATGAGAGTGTTCAGCAAGGAAACTCTGGTAGTCCTCCAACGTTTTATCCTCTCTTAATAGGAACTCTTCAACAAATGGAGGCTGTTTTTCAACTGACTCTAACAATGCTTCTATGTCCTGATCAAAGTGCCGCGATTCTCCACGGATATTTATCTGAAATAAAAGCAAGTGCTTACGTATTTTCTGGAGTACTCTTAACTTTTAAGTCTGTGATGAACGTGAGATCATTCAAATGAAAGATACTGGGTAGTACTTTCCTGTGCTGCCGCTAATTACGCCGCACAAGGTGAATACAAATGTTGAGTCCGTGGATGAAATTCTCAAGTGTGACCATTCAAATGAAAGCTCTCCTGCTCTCTTGTGTGCTGTGTATTACGCTGCACAAGGTGGATACAAATTTTGCGTCTGTCGATGAAATCCTCAGACCGTCGCAAAAGTTGTACTGCCACTCGCATGAAACCCACTGAGAAGTACTTTCGTGCGCTTGTTTATTGTAAGTAAGTAAGACTTATTATTACGCTCTGAAATGTGGTCCCAAACTTTGCGTAAATCCGAAAGTAAGTTAGCACAAATGAAAGCCACTAAGCAGTGATTTCCTGTGTACTGTTTATTAATCTGCACAAGGTGGATACCTTTTTACTTTTGATTCTATCGATGAAATCTTAGCGTATGACCCATTCAAATGGAAGCTGTTGAGCGTACTTTTCTTTGGTGCTAATAATAATGATGATGATGATGATGATGATGATGATGATAATAATAACAATCATAATATTCATCCAGGGAACCCACTCGCCCGTGCGGTTTTCAATAGGGTCCTGCAAATAATAAATTCTCATCCTTCTTCGATTCTCGAAAAATGCCAATTTGAGATTTTTATTAGTAAAACCAAAACCCTTGCGTGGCAATGTTTTGTCAAGAATGTCTCCTGAACAGAAATGCCGAACAAACAATTCGTTTTATAAAAATGTTCACCGCAGAATGACCACCACTTTTTTCTCCTCTTGAGAGTGAATTCGTTCTCAGTCCCTACCTCTCCCGGAGGCGGTCTTCCAAGTGCCTCGTCAACTACGTCAGCGGTCACAGACATGAGTTCCTCTTCTGTAAGTTGGCCATCCTGATCCGTATCAAGCAATGTAAAGCGCTTAAAATCAAAGTCAGATTAAAAACCATTTAATGTAAAACTTGAATTGGACTTGAGTTGCATTCTACACTACTGGCCGGAGTACAGGCTAGCTGTAGGGTGTTGATGTCATATGTTGCATGCTTGAGAACTCATATGGATACTTAAAGTGCCTATCACCCCAAATTATTTTTTCGCCAAAATGAATCTTTGCAACTGTTCGAAACGCGTTACCCTATTTTTAATAACTCCCGCCTTTTTACAGGCTTCAAAACTTACGAAAAACCAAGGATCGTTTGTTTCACGACCGAGTCAGAAGGGGAATGGGTCTATTCCCGATTTGACGTCAAAATCTACTTTGCATGCATGTTTACAAAGAGTTACTGCCATGCAAATCAGTTTGTGACGTCAAATCAGGAATAGACCCATGCCCCTTCTGACTCGGTCGTGAAACAAACGATGCTCAGTTTAGAAGCCTATAAAAAGTCAAGATTTGTTGATTTAAGGAAAAAAATGCCACAATGCGTTTCGAACAAGTGCAAAGATTTATTTTAGCGAAAAAATAATTTGGGGTGATAGGCACTTTAAATTTCCCTCTCTTGGAGCCGGAGACAAACAAAGAAACGTCGTTATTTAACAAGGGTTGTACGTAATAGCAGAGCTAATAAACTTGTGGCCCTTGAGAAATAGCTTATTACAATAAATTAAAGTTAAGAACTAATCTACATTTAAAAATATAATTTTGTATTGAAGAGGCAAATACTAAACAGATCAATAAAATTGCCCTAAAAATACAGCAAAAAAAGAGTAAGGAGTAACAAAAAGTCGACCTACTTAGCGAAAACAAAGTATTTTTCTCTCTCTCTACAGCTTTCGTGCTGAACAGAAAAAAGACAGATCTGCGCTGCGTTCAAATGTTTGTCACTCGACGGCATGAATGTACGTTACTTGCCAGTGCAATCAAACGAAGAAACTGGTAGCAAGTTTGTTGAGGATCTTTATTGACGCAAAGCAACTGTTTACCTCCTGGGTGATGAGTCTTTCTGCTGTCTGTTCTCCCTGGATCGGTAAAGTAAAAAGAATGGACAAGAAAGAAGACAACAGAACACAACAGTTTGTTACACCATGTAATCAATATACTACGCAGGAAATCTGAAGTTAAAAACCAGACAGCAAGCCTGCCACTACCAAACGCTTTCTTCGAGCAACGATACAGTACAGTTTGCAAACACTCTGGTATACTCGAGAAATGAACAGAAAAAAGTTTCCCAAAATGGAGGACGTTAACAAACAGTATTTCAAATGGTAACTGAAAATGTGCTCTCTTCATCAACCAAGACTACCACGAATTTTTGTGGTCAGAAAAATGTTGAATCTCACCACAACTAGAGGATTGATGAGGTCAAATGAAATAGCTCCGCCATGGTTTTTGATCACTTGCAACAACATGAACCTTCAATGTTCAAACAGAAATTATTAACTGAGCAATAAACAATTACATGCCACATGTTTAAATTAGGAAGAAAACGTTTCGGGCCTGAAAAACTATTTTACATGGATTAGGTTAATTACCAGAAATTCGTTTTATAATACTTTTGATAACCTTTAAAGAAAGCATGCTACAAAATTGAGAAATACATTGCGATACTTTGTTGAAAATGCTATTACCAATCGATAGAACACCTACTTCCAAAATACTTTTCAGGCCCGACATTGTTTCCAGAGAGTTGAGAAACGCACACCTGGCCTCTTTCTTAAATGGACGGCAACATAGAGAAGTGCGAGGTCTGGTAAGAACAAGCAACAGGCAAACCAAAGACCTCTGTAGCATGGGATCCCTGAGTTGATCGCTATTTTTCCCTCCGCAATCCCCGCACGGAAACTACAATCTTTTGCAAGAATACTTGAGACACTCCACGTCATTCGGGCTTTAATAATGACTCCATGATCTTCCGCGTTCAATCGTCCACCCCTCCCCTCCCTCGGGTTAAAGATACTCATACTTATTATATTGGTATTGAAAAAAAAGAAAAAGAAAAAGCCTCTTTTCATTGAGAGTACCTCAACATGTTTGCAACTGGTTACAGTAGGAAAGCCCCGACAGTATGTCACAGGTATACCAGTTCATACTCTTGGATGAAGAAGAAAAGTGTGTAATGGAGTTTCTTGTTTTAAAGGATACAACACGAGGAGAAAAAGCTAGGGCCTAAACAACCAACTAACTGATGCAAAAATCTACACCAACGTTCCTCCACGTTAACTTTGCAAATCAATCAGGTTGTCATCTCGAAAGGGTCGGATTCTTTTCAAACTAAAAACAGTCCCAGCACCCTCACGTGTCGGAAGGTCGCCAATGTGCGAACATGTATATACTACGTACCATAACTTTGTTTCGTGAATCACAATGCGGAGAATTCAGAGAATTTAACTCTATGCGACAGAATAAAGACGTTTACAGTTGGCGTAAGAGGCATTATTATTATATCTCCCAGTTAATACGCGCGCTGTGATTGGTCAATTTAGCTGGCCGTACAGTAAAGTACGGCCCGCTAAATTTGAAAGTTTTCTTTTCCGCGCGTTCGACTAACCTCAAAGATATAATAAATATCTTACTAACCTCGTTTTCTCGGTCCGTACTGTAAGTTACGGATCCTCGTGTTTTCCCGTTGATTTATGGCCCGCAGTAAAGTAAGGCCCGCAAAATTGACCGATCACAGCGCGCGTACTAACTGAGAGATATAATAAGAGGTAAATAAAGATCGATTAAAGAAGATGTAAGTGATGGTCGCAGGTATGAATACTATTTGAGCAGTAGTGACAGTAAAGCCTGGAAAAAATTCAGGCTTGTTTGTGACCTCTGCGATACCGGTGTAGTACTCTACCAACTGAACTAACAAGCCAACTGGAAGCTGGTCGTTTTGTGGGTTCGTAACAAACCTGTAAGTGATGAATAGGTCAGTGTAAATATATGAAAATCATATATTTGACATGACTGCGGATTAAAGAATGAAGATGTATGTATGCGATCGTCGCAGTTATCGGCACTACTTGAACTGTATTGAAAATAAAGACCGATTAGTTGGCTGGGACTGTTCCTTCAGTAGTCTATAATTTTCGCGGTGTGACAAGAGTTTAAACCTGAAGCACTATACTTTACCCAGCTCAGCAGACAAGGAAATGAGAATGGTGTTCAAAAATGCTGTACAGTAATCACGTGCTCCAAAGGCATAATCCTTACCTTGACTGTTCTCCAGGTGTGAACTGAAAGTTGCTCAACTTTGCTTCAGATGAACTAATACTTCGGGACTTCACTAGAAAATACCAAGAAAATGTCAAATGTAACACTGAACCAAACCCTTTCATCACAAGGCACCTTTCTTTGGTCAGTTTATGCTGGGTATGAGCCTATGACCACGCCCTTACGGTCTCCTTCAGTTAATTCTCTGCGAATTCATACGTATCCTATACTCTAACAAAAAAATTGAACAAACTATTCTTATCTTCATTTACAACGTTAATTGTAAGGGACTGTTTTTGCAAGGAAAATATGACAACAATTATTGCTAAAACTTTTGCCATGAAAGTACATGTACCTTCACAGTCGGTTGAGTTGAATCTGCTGAGTGGTGTCCACCAAATATTTACAGCAATGTTACGAAAACTAGCGGTCACTTGGTGAGCCCATCTACGAGAAAAAATTGAAAACATCTTATAGCCTGAAAAATACCCCGAATTTGTTGCTTTGGTTTGCCATACGAACTGAGGCGCGCGAAATTCGCAACCAAAATCGGAAACGAGCGAGAAAATCCCGACTGTTTTTCAGAGTTGGACGGTTTAGACCCGCTCAAAGAGAGCAGGTCTAGATTAAAAACAAATAAACTGAAGTTCTGTTATTGCGCGCTTCCCAAAACGCGTCTATAGCTCCACCAAGGAAGGCCGCTAAAAATTACAACCGGGGTGCGAATCTTTCAAAGTATGAAGTTATCATGACAAAGTACTGTATGAAGCTAAACTTCTAAAATCGAGGGGAAGATTCCGGTCCAAAAGAACTTCTACGAAAAGGCGAAAAAGGAAAGAATTTTTCCTGAGATATAGGCAAAATTCGAAACTGCTGGTACTCCGTTACTGGATAAGAAAAAGGGACATCAACGACGCTGCGAAACTGAAGCGAACAGAAAAAACGACAAGCGCCTCTCTTCTGTTCCCTCTTGGTTCGGATTTCCGCGCGCCTGCTCGACTACTAGCAGCCAAACAGAATTAAGGCGTCCTAAATATAATGCGCACTGCTTTATGTTTCACCAAACTGTTCAGTAAAACACACGAGAATGCGCATGACACAGCTCTAAAAACTCACCCATGAGGCACAAAAATACAGTCACCAGGCTCCAGACGTGCAGACCACCATGGTAGGTTTTGTAAGCTTGGATACTTGAACATGTCAACTTTGTCCACATTCACACTACAGTAATCTCCTTCTCCATGATCCATGTCAATTAGCTTGCTGTGTTCCTGGAATCGATCAATAAAAAATTGCCTTAAAATGGCTTTCCATTCTTGATGTACTCACACTGCTTCAACCTAACGAACATGTGTTTCAGGAGCTTGAAGTTATCATTTTTGTATAGACAGGGTTAGAACAGTCGTACCTTTTTCCTTATTAAAGAAGATCACTCGCGTGAATGGACGGCCCGGGGGAGGGGGTACTCCTTGGAATTCTTGGGATGGACAGTAAAATTGCACAAATCAGAGAAGGGAACACCTGTCATTGTTCCTCGCAGCTTTGCTGTTTACACGTGCGTCAGATCCGATGCACGCTACAGTACTGAGAGAACAAAGGGGCACAATTTTTATTGGCTGTCACTCAAGGCCAGAGACCAGGATTTCCCCGCATATATTTGTGCCAGCCACAAATGACTACACCTTAAGAATAAAAATCTCCAGCTATGTTTTGCAGATCCCTGCCTGTACTGAAAGTTACCACTTACTTACGAGTAAACATGCGTGTTACTTCTCATAGTGAACACAATGGCTTGGTGTTACTTTACAAAGGCAATAACGTGGTACATACAAGGTCCACTATGAACCAGTCCTTGACACCACTAATCATACAGTTTATGTTGTCTACAGTGTCCATGTGAAGGAAAGACTTTGAGCCTCCACTGCTGAACCACATAACTGCATCCTACAAACAGAAAACACAAATACCCACTGAAATAATATGAATTCACGAAATTAATATTTGTGTAGCTAAGTCTGAAGTTACCTGAAAGAGCTTACTTAAAGCTGATTCTTTCCTCTGTCACAAAAGGTGATTTTACAGTTCCTGAAAATATCCACACCTACTGCGCAAAGTTTCCAGTGGGGAGGGGCAGGAAAAGAAAAAGGTTTTAAAGAAAAGTATGGAGCAAAATTTGAATTTCTGGAGGGGGGTGGGGTGGGGTGTGTAAACCAAAACACCTTTCATGGGGGGGGGATTGATATTTTTTGGAACTACACATTGGAAAGTACTAGGTGAGAGGTGGGAAAATACACTGGCAAACTTAACTAACAAAAAATAACAGGTAAATGTGAGAGAATGAACAGACTGATTAACACTAACTGGAGGAGTTGTTTGTGGAGTTGTTTGTCAGCTGAGAAAATAAACAAGTCAACCTTAAGTTACACACATAGCACAGGCAGCCCAACTTCCAAGTTACTGATTCTGAGTAACATAATATATTAAACTACCTGAATGTATTTAAACGCAAATAGACAAGTACAACATAACGAAATATCATTAAGTGTACAGGTATATTTTAAGTTTTCCAAAACTGTCCAAGTTGCAAAGCAACAAGTATAATTTGAAAAACTATGAATCAGAAAACAAGACAAGACTATTGTAATAAGAATCACAATAAGCCATCATATGATTAATTATTAATCGTATGAGGACTCATTGCGATTTTGTGCCTTCAATACACTTAAGAGCAAACCTTTCTTAACACTGTTGGGGTACTATGCTTGAAAAACAGCCAGCCCATCAGAGTGGACTATATGCCTCTACATCATGGCACACAAACCACTAGTAAAAATGCTTAGATATCTACAAATCAAGGGATATAAAATTTAAATCTGAGCTAAGGCATGTTCTTACCTGTAGCCTAGATGTAAATCCACCACACAACAGACAGGATGGAAGGAAGAATTCATCCCACATTTCTTCAGGAAGAGTGTCAACTAAGTATCGGTCTGAATCATTGTACATTGCCAAGAATTCTTTTAGCAGCATGTTGTCAGCAGCTCTAGCTCTGTTCTCCTTTTTACCATAATCCACTCTAACAACAACATCCCCATACTTTTCCCTGTTGATGCAAAGTAAAGGACGTAGCTGGAGTATACAAGGTTTACTGCATAATACACATTATTCCAATATGGCTCACATTCTAAAATTATTTTTCTTTTTATTCAATTAGCCCTCGTTGACTCATTCTTAAGAGCACAATTCAAAAGGGTATTACCTTGATTGTTGAGGCGACAAGGGTTAATTTGAAAATAAACTAAAGAATATTTAAAAATGGCAGCCATTTTGGAACAAGGTGTATTCAAAATTTAAAAAAATCCTTAATTTTCAGCAGTCATTATTTTTAAGTACTCAAAACTATAATATGTGTATATGAGATGCATTCATCACACAGTCTATCTGCAGATGTTAATATTGAAACAGGCAGCTGCTTTGCATGTTAAAGATCACACCATCTCATTAACTACTTAAAAGGAGGTTTACGTTTTGTAGAAATAAGGGGGGTTCGAGTCATTTACGTCAATGGTTTGAAGTTAATTTTAGAACTCTAAATGTCCATACAACAGCATTCTTGGCCTTCCTTGCAACGTTATTTCATAAGATTATTGAGTAATAACTGTTGTATCATATTGTTTCACAATAATTTTGTGTTTCCTATTGTTTCACGTGCCACAAGCTGCTTTTCACCATACGTTTATCATCATTGTTTTTTCTCACAAAGAGAGCTATTTCCGCTTGAAATTTTGAAACCTTTTGGACTTGCAGAAAAGTAAAAAAAAAAGTCAATTATTGTCCAAGAACTCTACGGTTAACAACAGGCAGACAGTAAATATTTAGGAAACGTTTGTTACAGTATATTAATATTTCATGTTGTTAGTACAGTTCATAAAATTTTCGGTTGCAGCAACTTGCAGGGGTACACCACAAAAGACTATGAACACATTAAGACGATTTGTACGAATAACAAAGCGAATTAATAATGATTAAGAAGTACCTCAAGTAACTGTCTGTCCAAAGATTGAATCCAGGGGATAACTTGGCAGCTCCTTTGAATATAACCGGTTGTCCCGTTAATATATGATCATTATAAAAATTCTGAGGACTCGGTAGATCTTGTATCGATTTGATCACTCCTTCCGGAGCCCTGTGTGACCCCAAAGACTGTAGATGACCCGCTGGAATTCCTTCCTGATCACAGAAAAGGAAAACTTGGCACAGAACGAGAAATCTAAACATGTTGTTTTTGTTTCGACAGGTATATGTACTGCCTAGACTGCATAAATTGTGATTTCTTTGTTGATTATTCCGGATGTGTCCCAGCTGTTGTAAAGTGACAAGTGTCCCGAGGGCATTCACCGTGATCCTCAGATGAACCTGGGAACTAAATAACCAAACAAAATGGCGGACGGTTCTGAAAAGATGATGGTGGAATTCACATTCTTTTAGCCCCGCACAAAGCTCCATTTTCAAGAAAACTGATTATTAGGAAGATCTGATAATGTCAGACGTTGATTCTAGCGACGAAGAGGGGGGACACGAGAGAAAAAACTTTGAAGAAATTCACGTTAGCAAGGAAAAACCGGATGTCCTAGATTTTCTCCCCGCATCGGTTGTCCCACATGAGGATGATGAGGAAGTTGATGAGAAAACTGGCTTGCCAAATATCAAGGAAGAAAATGTAGATAAAGAACTTTCACCTTCACCTAATCTCGTGCTTGAATCGTGTGAGAATGGAATACTTGATCATGTGGTGCAGCTACTCGACAGAGATCCGTCACTTATTAACTGCCGCGACGAGGACGGTTATTCACCGCTTCATAGAGCTTCTTATAATGGACACTTGCCGGTAGTGAGAATTCTGTTGGAAAGAGGAGCAGATGTGAGAGCTGTGACGGAAGATGGCTGGCAACCTTTACATTGTGCCTGTAGATGGGGTGAATGATATATTATCTTGAGATCTCTTGAGTTTACTTTAGTCCTTCTTTGCCTTTGACGTTTAGCTGTATAGCAGGGTGTTACTGCTTTCCAGTTGGTATAAAAGGCTGGTCGCAAGTGCCGGTGACTGTTACCTGGCCTTTGTATCTTACCCTGTAAATATCCCAAGGGAATTTTGGGATAATGTTCACTGCCAAGTGACACAGTAGGTTTTTATTAAAATCACAAGTACACTGATCTGTGCTTGTAAGGTGGCAATATCAGCTGATTCTTATTGGTCTCCTTTAGGAATGGGTTAAGCTTGCCCCCACCCCGCCCTCGCTGTAAACTTTCACCAACCTTTGACCTAACTAAGTGCTTTGCAGTAGAAAAAAGGTAGAGTGAGCTCTGCTATAAGTAGTCATCCTTGGAAATGAGCACCGGTGTCTGCTCACGAGAGGTGGCTCTTTACAGGAGGTCACAAATAAAGAGTTTCGGCAGTAACAGAGGTTTTGATAATTGAAATAGGAGGGGGGTACCCCTAGGATTTCTTTGGTTCCCCTTTTCAATACCTTAACAGCAAAGGCAGGTACTGTATTCAAATTTAATGGATACCAGTACCCAGATTCCGGTTTCTAATGACAATCCTGATGAAATTGATAGAACTAGGTTTGTTGTTGTTTGCTAATTAGAGATTTTTCACCGGGGAGGTATCTGCAAGTTTGACTGTATAATGACTTAAAATGAGGCAAAATAAACCAATATGTCTATCTTTTTATTTCTCTTGACAGGCAAGACAGATGTTGCATCACTGCTCTTGCAAAATGGTGCTGACATTAATGCACAAACCAATGGAAAACAGACTCCTCTGCACTTTGCTGCCAGTGGAGTTGGTGGAACCACAACATTACAGTTATTGTTATGTAACAGATGGTTAGATGCCTCCATGGTCAACATGCAGAATGAAACAGCATATGACATTGCTTATCGCAGTGGAAAACACTATGAACTGTTTGAAATTGTTGAGGATTGTATCAATGTGAAATGAGACTGAAATAAAAATGATTATTTATCACCCCAGAGGAAATGAACCCCATGAAAGTTCTTCTGTTTATGTTAGGTTGAGATGGGCAACAAAAAACCCTTCCACATCGCAGACTGCCTGTTTTGCAATTTCATTTATCCATAATTCTTCAAAGTGATAAATTAAAGGGGTGCACTTAATATGAATCATGAGGAGAATTTGACATTACATCAAAAGTCACTTAGTGCTTTATTCTACACACTCCTTCAATTCTTGTAACCCTGTCAAAACCTAATTTTCATACCCTCTCTGAATAGGCGGGTATCTTATACAGGTCACAGGTGCGAGTCACTGTTTTGTTGATTGGTAACTACACCAAACAGTTTCACGATCTCAAAATAAATTTTGGATAGTGATTAGGGCTAGGAGACATTTTTAAGCTTGTTTATTTATCTGTAGCATGGTGACCTGTACTTTGATCTGTGAAATGTGACCTGCAAAAGAAACCTGCTGTCTCTGAATGTGATATGAAAATCAAAACCCCTAACATTAGTATATACCCATGTGGGAGAATGTTCACCTCCTTCAGAAGGTAAATCATGTACCAGTTTATAGTCACCAATTTCTTGTTTGCTGAAACCTGGCAATCAACAACAACAAGTATTTATTTGCATTCCCAGTTAAAAGGTATTGCACAAATAGGAGAAAAAAGAAAAAGAAGAAAAAAACAAAAATCAACAATCAATGGCCCATTAGAGACCATTAGAAAATTACGAAGCTCAGATTCAAGTCTGCTCTCCTCCCTCTTTGATTTGCTTTACAACTGTCCCTTAATTAACTAAGCAAATAGCCAATGCGCCAGTCTGTCATCGTTACTGACGTTTTGACAACCTTAGTGCGAGACTCTATAGTGTGTCACACATGACGAACTCATCGTTGCAAAGAAACGAAACAATCGCGGGCTCAAAATTTCTCCAATATGGCGACCAGTGTTCAGTCTTTGGTTATTGACTTGTTTGAAAGCCCAAATGGAAGGCTTTACGGAATTCTTATTGCCGCTTTTATTGTTATCATGACTACAGGTTTGTGATTGAGTTAGTTTTGTTTTAATTAGATCGTCAGTTTCTCCAGTAACGCAGTGCTTCCGTGCTCATTCTTCGAACTAGTGAGGTTTTCTGACGTGTTTCACCCAGTATGTAAGTGAAAAGTTAAAAAAGAAGATATTTAATTTTGATAATTTACTCCTGAAGTATTCTAAATGATAAAAGAATTGATCTCTTCTTGAAACTGAAACCTCCACCAAATCTCTTCAAATCGGCCCAAGAACCACACAGGACACAAAGGGCACCACAAAGGAGTTAAAGTGGGAGGTTTTTATTGAAAATCGTAGCTAATTTTCGCTTCAAATCCGATGCGTCCCCCCCCCCCAAAAAAAAAAAACAAAGGCTTATAATTTCACCATTACACTGTTGTTTACACTACAAAGGTCAACATAGACCATAGAGCTTGGGCTACCTGTGATATCACAGGTAAATTTGGTGTTGCTTCATAATTAACGCTCGAAACTAAAACATTCCCCACCCCTACCCTCACAGACATTTAAACTTTTGAAGCCTGCTACAAGCCTGGCTTCTTAAAATTCTCACTTAGAACATGAAAAGCTATACCAATTCCTTAAAGCCAGATTTATGGTCCCTGATGAAAAAAAATATGTTCAGGTGTCATTTGGTAATTGTTCATTTTTTTTTTCAGTCCTATATTTTGTATTTGGAAGAAGTCGCACACGAGGTCGCAGTATCATCTTGCTTGGCCTGACAGACTCAGGAAAAACATTGCTCTTCAGTAGAGTTAGTTGTCAGCTTGTGATACTTTATTTATAGTAAGCAGGGTTGTTATTAAGATTTTGAACAGCTGGTCTCTCAGGGAAAGTATTGATAGTAAGGGTGAAAAAGAAATGTGGCCATTAACTGATAAAAACTTTATATTTGCAAAAACCCAGATTTTCAGTACCACAGGTACTATATAAAGCTGGATTACCTGTGGCACTGAGTAGTCATCCAGCATAGTCATTGTAACCCAGGTAGATGACAATGACTATTACCACTTCTTTGTATTGTCAGTCTCTGTAAGTTGATTCCATACATTATCAATGTCAGCTGTTTGCTCTGTGAGCCAAAGTTGCATTTTCTGGGGTAATGAAACAATGGAAGAAACCAGAGTTGAAAGAGCTTAAAGCAAAAACTAGTCAAGGAGCCTTTTTTCAAAATTACTGTTTCAGGATTGATCGATAATCATACTTTTATTTGATGTACTATTTTTCCCTTTTTTAATAGCTCTCTAGTGGAAAATATGTGATGACCCACACATCAATAAAAGAAAACAAAGGTCAATACAAATTAAAAGCAAGCAAGGTAATCTACCAGTTTACACATATTTAAAAAGTCACCCTCTTAGTATTAATTTAGTTTGAATACACTGTTTTAGCTACACTGTTCTAGCTCCGCTGTTAGTGAATACTGTACTTCAAGGCAAAAAAAAGATAGGTGTGGTTTAATTTTTATAATTTCATGTTAATGTAACCCCCATAAAAGTAATCTTGTTCTAAAGTGTGCATCTTTCCATTCAGTACAATTCTTTGATCGAACTTATCTAGAAATTTCAACTATTTTTTCATAATTTCTTTGCACAAACAGAGCAGTAAGCTACTAGACTTGATAGATTTGCCAGGTCACGAGAGAGTCAGGGCAAGATTTTTAGAACATTACAAGAACCAAGCGAGGTCAGTTCAACTTATCAAGGCTGTTGAGTGGTTATAATGTTGAATGTTGTTGAATGTTTTAGTCAAACCCCATAAATATTTTACTTACTTTGAAGTTTTTTTCATCGATGTAAAATTGCTTCTAGAACACATACACAAATTTCTATTGAGTTAGTCAAATCATCACTTATATTCTTTTTCTGCTGAGCCCTTCACACGCCTTCTACTCCATTCCCTCAGACGGTTTTGTATTGTGTTGCTGCTTCCATATTTCAGTCTTATAGCTACACCCTCCCTAAATATTCTCTCTGTTTTTCAGAGGGATCTTGTTTGTTGTTGATAGCGTGAACTTCCCAAGGGAACAGCGAGATGTGGCTGAGTGAGTACTGAACAAATTTTACGACATTATTTATGCTCAGCCTGATAACTGAAGATGAATTTGTTTGATCCATGATTACAGGATCATGTTTGACATTCTTGGCGACAAGACTTTGTTGAAGTCTACTGCATCCATCCTTGTTGTTTGCAACAAACAAGGTTAGTAACTGCCCATATAATTTGGCTTGTAATTTGCAGATTACAGCAGTTAAATAAGTTTTGAAAATGTGGTCTCTTTGGGACACAGTCTCAGGCTATTTAAGGTCCCTCTTTGCTTTTCAAGGATCATACTGTATATTTGAAATGCATCGATAAAAAGGAAGTTGTATTACTTGGTTATACTGTCTTGTAAGTCTAAATTGATTCTCATACTTCAGAGAATAAAATTGAAATAATTAAAAGGGTTAGAATGTCTAATTTCTTTGAAATCCTGAAGAAGCATGGCAAGATTTCCGCAAGGCTTCACACATTAATTATGCATACATTTTGTGACCCAAACTCTGTTCGTTTTTGGAACAGGATTAGTATGACAGTGATGCATGTATAATTAATGTATGGGGCTGTGCGGAAATCTTTCCAAAAGCACTTGCTTGCCAATGCTTAGAGATTGTATACAATCTTGTTCTGTCATTCATTTGTGCAATGACTTGTGTCTTTCGTTTCAGATCTTACAATGGCCAAGTCACAGAGTGTGATAAAGGCTCAACTTGAAAAGGAAATGTAAGAAAGACTTTCAGTCTTTTTAGAGTAACAAATGTAGTTCAAAATAGTATAAAATACCATTTGTACTCGACGGTTGTCCAATACACCCAATCTGATGTTGCACACTAGTTAGCGTTTATACAGTTGCTTTTCTCTGAAAACGTTCATATGGACGCGCAGAGCCTTTTGTTTATCCTGAGTTGCAGCACTAAGCATGTCGATAAAGAAAACCTACGCAATCAGTGTTGGAGAACTATGAATTCAGTGTCTATGGATGGTATCCTCGTTCTTCAAAATCCTCCTACTCATGTAAATGAAGTGGCAGGGTATTCTGCAGATACTCCCTCTGTTTAAACTTTTTAATGTGTACTGTATGATTGTTGTCTGTCGTTTCCACCAAGAAAGTTACATTTGTCGACCTAGAGCCTCCTTCGTCTCTCGGCCGGCGGGAGTGTGGACATGAGAAAAGTGGCCTCTCCGTTTCTCATGCTAACTTCCTTCCCGACGCGTCGAGTCTCGACAAGGATGACATGTCTTTCGTTATTTTTGTGTTTCAGTAACACTCTGCGTATCACACGCGCCGCTGCCCTCCAAGGTCAAGATGGCGGCTCAACGAACACCGCTGTATATGTCGGAAAGAAAGGCAAGGATTTTGAGTTCAGTCACGTGTTACCAGTGAAAGTGGAGTTTGCCGAGTGCAGTGCTAAAGGGCAGGCAGATGGAGAAGCTGATGTGACTTCGGTGGAGAAATGGCTGGAAGGGATCGCTTAAGAAAGTATCAACCAAACGAAAGAACGAAAACTAAACTATAATGTTGGGAGAATAATCGCCGAAAAGATCTCCGGTAGAAAATCAACAAAAAATAAACTGTAGAGCAAATTTATGTCTCTGGTTTGGTCTGTTTCGGTTTGGTTCTCTCTTAACACATCGTTTCATGAATCTTGCTTTTTTATCTTAGTTTCTTCTGTTGTTGAAAACTAAAGGTGTCCAAGTTTTTTTAGATGACAAGCAATTATGGTGTCAAGGAAATAAGAGATCGCCAACAGCCAGCAGTAAACAAGTGAAAAATCTATCCGAGGTAAACGGTTTCATTTCCCATAATTTTTGGAAGTTAAAAAGCAATTTTACGAAAAAAAAAGTTCACGACGGTGACGGTAGCGAAAATAACATCTTTAAATTGAAATCGCGTTCCTCCTAACTTCATCGCTATTCTTCCAACTCGCTAGGTTGAAGGCGACTTCTCCTGCAGTCAAATTCTACAGACCAGTTCCAAGTTTTAAAGAAGACAGAAAGAAAAACTTGTCGTCGGATGTTTACGTTCTCCCACAGGCAGCTCAATCGTGGTGCGTCATCAAAAGTTATAAAAAAAAATTGACCATTAAAAACCTAGAATTCCAACGAACCGAGTAGCGGTGGAAATATTCGAATATTCTAGCCAAATAAAGCCTTCCTACCTTCACTCTACTGTTTCTTGTCACTTTCTGGGACGTCTAAATGCAATATCATCGCTTTTTTTAAATCCGAGCTCACTGTCCATTCTTAACCACCGCTACTCGGTTCGTTGGAATTCTAGGCTTTTGATGACACGCACCACGATTGGGCTGCCTGTGGTTCTCCATAAAACGTGAAATTATGGAGAAATGTGCCAAAAAGTGTGATGAATGTCGGCAGAGTTGATGCTTTGTTTGCTTACATGTTCTTGCTATCGCTGTCCTGCCTCTTTGAACTCCCTAATGTCTACGACATTAGACAACTTTATGCAGGCGCGTGGCGTGGTCATTTTTTCAAGTGCGCACAAGTACATGATCTAGAAACCTGAGTAAACTGATGAGCGGGTGAGCGAAAATAATGCGTTCTGCAAAGTTAGAACATAGGATAGCTTTTGTTTTAGTTTTTAGAATTTAGTCAAAGTGGTGTTTTCATCACGAAATCTTGGTTGCGTGCTAGTAAAATGTTAAAAATAGAAACAATTGCTAAAAATTTCAAAATTTTCTGTTCACTTCAAGTACGCACGTGCGTATATGCGTAGAGACGCTACGCGCCTGTTATGATTTTATGGATTGTTAATTAATGGAGCAAATCCAAATGGATATGTTGTCAAGACAACATATCAATTGTTGCATTTGCATAAAAAATAGAATTCACTACTAAATGCTTTTTGCAAACAATGAGAATCTAAATGGTTATGTTAATAGCAAAAACCCTTTGCTTTTATTCAGCGATGCTACATGAAACTCGAGATAAATAGCGAAAATGATGAGCGAATATGTGTCATTAGAATCACGGCCAGAAGAAAATTCTGACAAAAGTGCTGGCGATGACCGCAAGCCCAACGGGATTGAAAATGAAGAGAATGCGTCCTTACGAGCTCGAGAAACGGCAGGAGACGGCGAATTCAACACGAATGAAATTGTTTCAGGTTGTACCGCAGCAGAAGCGACATTCGACTACTCTTTTTCTGTGAATCAAAATGAACTTGATGATGCAAATTTTCAACTTAGAACACAAAGTATATCTTTGAACTCGGACTCTACCGATGGCGGTTTCGTGACGAACGAAGAGGAACACGAAAATTCGTCGGATATTGGGTTAAAAGGCAATAGCGAAGTCGCTAGAAATAGCGAAGAAGATCAAACCAGGGAAATGGATGATGGTACGGAAGACCCTTTCCTTCAATCTGTGAAATATCTTGAAAAACACCAGATTCTACGACTCTTTCAGGTGAGACTTGTGCGACTGATAAAGATCATAAATCTATTTTTCATCATTTCTCACGCGTTTATTAAGATCAACGGCGAAAAGAGACTCAACACTGCCGAACTGTTTCCAGTTTTACAATTTCAGACATTCGCATTTTATCACTGTGGTAACACCTCTATTGCTCTCGATTGTTTTTATCAACTTCACAGAGCAAAACGGTACGGATTAAGTCAAAATACGCGGCGAAAGCCGGTAAAGCTTTTGATTAAGGTGACAATTAGCATAACACATAACAAAATGTTTATCTTTGCAGGTGGCAAAAAAAAATTCATCTGTTCAACGCAGACGGAATTTCTGTGACGGCTGTCAAGACAGATTCTACCCTCTAATTAAGAATTTAAGAGAGAAGCCAAGAGACTTCAGCTTCGTTTTTAATGCAAATACAGACCCACTTTTCTTTTATTGTCTTAGCGTTGTTTCCCCGTTTTCTTTAATTGACTGTCAAGACTTTGGTCAGAAACCAATCCTTGCCAGCAACAGAACCGTCAATCAAGAGATTTTAATTGCAGCTTGTCTAGACGTTTCCTCGGGCTGACTGACTGACTGACTGACTGACGACCTGACTGTTTAACTATCTGAATGGCTGGCAGACTGACTGACTAGCTGGCTGACTGGCTGCCTGGCTGGCTGGCTGACTGGCTGACTGATTGACTGACTGACAGCCAGTGATTGATTAACTGACTATGAATGGCTGGCTGAATGAATGACTGACTGAAACGACTGGCTGACTTACTGGCTGACTTGCTGAGTGCCTGGCTGGAACTGTTAAATGATTGACTGACTGTCTGAATAACAAGCTGAATGATTGACTGTGCATGGCTGTCTTGTGACGAGCAGATGTCCAGTTCTCACTCAACATCCATATAGTCTTATGGCGCCTCTATTAACGCCTCTATTATCATTCAGAGATGGCTGCAGAAGCCAGCCATTGTCTTAAACTCGTGCCGTGGCCCTGTCTTCAATGATTCGATGTACATCTTGATTTGTTAAGCTTTTTTCTTGTTGATTTATTCAGAACTTTGCTGCTCAGATCGTTTACAAGAGGCCTGAGAGACCATTCCACTATTTGATTGAAGAATTGCAGAATGCCCGGGGAGAGGCAGACGATAGCTCCACTAGAAGCCAGGAATCCGAACAGGAAACAGGCTTGCTATCTTGATAACCGCTGACGAACTGAACCTTGGTCTCCGAGTGAGGAAAACGTGCATTGTTGGTTTTCGAAGACTCTCAGTAACTGACTACAAAACAAACAACTGGAATTATGACGAGAGGGATGTTTGTCTTTGCCCTCCTTGCACAGCATGGAGGGCAAAGACCAACGAACGAGCATTATTGAATTATTATTGAAACTTCCTTCCCTGTATATTTCCCGAAATGTAATGGTACATACAGCATGTAGCAGAAGAAGAAGTAGGAAAAGGGGAAGGTTGACACAATTCACCCTTGTCATACGGCGGCCATATTGTCCCGGGAGACCAAAAAAGCTTTGTTTTACCACGCCAAGCCCCGCAGTCGAAACCCCCGACGTGGGGGCGAGGCTTGGCGTGGTAGAACAAAGCTTTTTGAGCTATTTTGTGTAAACAAAATCGCTCTATGTCAGCATGAACCTCAAGAAATTCTTCCGTGGT